>WEIT01039888.1:230293-422094 GCA_013389985.1 Dryoscopus gambensis
CTGCTCCAGCCGGGGGACCCGCGGGGCTTCCACCGTTGCCCCGCAGCCGCCGTGCCCTGCCTGTGCGCGCCCTCCCGGCCCGGGCCGTCCCGCCCATCCTCCGGGATCCTTCGGCGAGGACTGACCTCCTCGCACACTGTGTCCGTTCCGTGGGGGCGACCTGCAGCGGGGATCGGCTCCCGCTTCGCTGCGGGCCCTGCCGGCCCGGGAACCACTTTTGGTGGGGAGCACTCTTTTAAACAGCGCTCGAAATTGTTCGTACATCCCTCTTAGTGACTGTGGAGCATCAAAGTTCTTCCAAAAGTCCAAGTTCCAAGTCAGATTTGGGATCAGGAGGGACGGGAAAGTCTTCGGGAAAACACATGCTCCTTCCTTAAAATATAACATAAAGTTTTTCTTGTGATCTGCTTCATGGCCCCCAGCATCCCTTTTGAGGAAAACCAACGGGGTTTTGCCCGACTGGAACCTGCTCACTTGTGTGCAGGGGTTTCAGCCCCAGAGGTCACCCAAAGCCAAAGGGGACCCTGCTGGGAGCAGGGCACCCTCAGTGCACCGGAGCTGGTTTGGTGTCCCTGGAAGGAAGAAACGTGTTTGGAGTTTGCAGCTCCTAACATTTATTCACTTATTTATTTTCGAATGTTTGCATCCGTCCAGGACATGCCTGTGCTAACTTGGGTTCTGCTTCTGAATCATATATTCACCCTCTTAGCTTTTTTTGGCTTCTTTAAGGCTTGCTATTTAAAACCCACCCACGTATTCATTTTCTGACTGTTTGGTAGCTTCAGAATTCAAATTAACGATGTGCAGTGTTTTGTCAAATGACCTGTGGGCATGAATGCCGGCAGAAATGTCTGAATAGCTACAATGCAAATGTGTAAATGCTCCTGAAACTCAGTTCCAGAGAGAGCTGAGAGTTGCTCCTTGCTCTGCTCTGCTCTGCTCCTTTCTGGCGGCTGCAGGAGCTGAAGTTGGGCACTCTCTGGATAAGAAGAGATGGAAAAGCAAACCAGGCATTGCTTTGTAACATCACACGTGTTCCTGTAGTGCAAAGAGCAAAGTTTAAATGTATGTTGAACCCCAGGCTATGGCTTCTGAAAGGTTGGGGTTTTTTGTTGTTGAATTTGGAATTGGTCATTTCTCTAGAGTACAGCTTTCTACAGTCATACTTGGAAGTGCAGAACACCTGTCCTTAGAATCATGGGGAGTGGTGAAGTTCTCCTAAACCTTTGATTTTTAGGGTCATGTTTAGGAGGGGACTGCAGCCTGGAATTTCTTCAGTTTTGAGGGAGTTTGAGGTTGGAAGTTCTTGCTTTATTTAAATGCTTCTGCAGGGCTGATAGGCATTATCACCTATGGTGTGATCTTGATAATTATGGGTAGCAACAGGGCATCATTGTTAGAACTTGGTGCTAAATGAGACTGCTTTGATTAGTTGTAAATCCCTAAGATTTTACCAGTGTTTTGAGCTAAATTTTCATCTTTATCAGTTTACGTGCCCACATAGGGCATCAGTAGAGGAAATTGAGTTGAGACTAATAGTTAACAATTTACCGTACATCATGGATTTTCGGTCAAGTGATAAAAGGCTGGCAGGAAATGAGAAATTGATATCTCAACTAAGAGTAAACATGTGTTAAGTGTAGCTTTTACAAGATTTTTTGATAAATTATAAATTGGTTTAGGCAGAGCACAATCCATACTGACATATTTTGGTTAGTTTGAAGCTTATAAGACCAACGCTTGAAATAAGTTTATACATCTGGAGGCAGATCTGTGGCTGATGTAAATTGTCTTAGTGCTAATGATGTTAATTGGGTTCCAGCACTTTATGCTGATGCAGAGTCTGCCTTAGTGTCTGTCATAAACAGTGTTTTGTATTCTTGGAATGTGAGTCTAAGAAGCAGCTGGAATGAACTTTGAAGGTAACTAGATTTTTGTTAGGGAGGATTTTAAGCAAATGAATTTTTTTGAAGCTTACTTTGTAGTTAGGTTTGAGATGGAACATGCAAGTTACCTTGTTACTTTTCGAGAGATGTTAGAAGTTTTGGGCCTAAATCATGTCCTCATTCTGCAAAATCTCTTGTAAATGCTTCACTTTGGGCATGATTTCACTGATACCAGTAATACTGCTCACTTGTCAGAGTCAGTGTGTGCAGGCAGCCTTGGATGCTGAAAAGCGTGTAAAAATGTTTGTGCAGTATTTTAAAGATCCCTTGTCTATAAATCAAGAAATTATTTTTTTTTAGGTTATCTAAAGGTGCTTCTAAAGCTTAGTGGTCAGAGGATCTGGCCCTGCAGCACAGTATGTGATTGCCAGACAAGCACAGCAGCCTCACTGCAGTGTGTTTCCTAACTCGATGGTAGGGTTTGACATAATTGTGTTCCTTTCTGTTGCAGATCCGTGTTTGTATATTCCTCGTTTTGCACACATGCTGGAGTTTGGGGATAAGAACCACGAGGTGTCCATGACAGCTCTGAGGCTGCTGCAGAGGATGAAGCGGGACTGGATGCACACGGGCCGCCGGCCCTCGGGGCTCTGTGGAGCGGGTATGTCAGAGCCTGGGTGTGTCCCTTCCCCCACAGCACGTGGCATGGGAAAGCCTGGAACAGATGAGAACTTGCCCCTTTCGTTGGTGATATCCACGTTCTCGGCGTTTTGTTCTATGAGGCATCTACAGATTATATAGGTCTTCATTGAAATAGCTTCTGAAACTCTTAACTTCATTTTTGCCCTTGCTCCTACAGTGCTTGCTCAGATCCTTTGTAGCTTACAGTTTGGATTTTTTTTTAAGCTCCTTTCTGGTGCTTTTCTTGCCCCCACTCTGCAGGCTCTAACTGCTAAAAGGTTTTTTTGTCAGCTAAAATGACACCATTAGTGCAAGCACTTTGATTTGTGTCTTTACACAGAATCTTATGCAAGAAGTGCCCTCTTTGACCTTTTTTGTGAAATTATTTTTCTCTCTTTCTTCATCTTTTTCCAAGATCCATCGCTGTCATGATGCTTGCATAAAACCTATGGGTTTGGGAGGACCACGTTAAAGGATAGTAGCCAGTGAGGTCAGAGTAACAAAGAGTGTAGGTAGTCACAGAGTTCATGTATGTGCTTTATTTTATTTGAAAGATCTTACATGTGTATGCATGAATGAGAAGTAATGCGCAAAGCTTTGGGAACCCCGGACTATGCAATCTTTTTGACATTTCTAGCCCCCTTTTGTTAATAATACATGATTGTTGCACATTGCTAAAAATTTGAGTATAGACTATGGGAGAGCAGTCTGCTCTTTGATGCGTGACATGGGCTGTATCCACAGGAGGAAGTAATTTAATTCAATAGACATGGATCAATAGATGGAAGCAGGTGGTGCTGAGCCCCCTCTATCCATCCACGCAATATGCAGCTCATGTGTTGGACTGTGGACTAGGTTTAGTTTGGTTCTCTGGCCTAAATGTCTGTGCCACACATAGCTTGAAGGACCAGTTGTTAGTTCAGCCCTGATGTTCCCTTTAGGAGCACTTTAAACACATACCAGACGTGGAGCTCTGGTTTAGTTTCTTCTATAAAAAATCACTTTTGTATGCTTAAAACTGCTCTGCACCATGAGGTACTGTATGATGAGTGGGGATGGTGCTCCAAAACAGAGCTGGTGCTCTGAATCAACACACCATGTAAATGCAGCTGGTTATCTGGCTGTAAAGAGGGTCTTGCAGGAGAGCACTTGGGCACCAGCAAGACAGGGATGGTAGTGGCAGCAATGAGGAGACCAGCTTAGGCACATTCAGTGTTTCTCTGGAGACCTTCTTATGCAGGACAGAATTCAGTGAGTTCTGCTAAAAAGATGATAACTGAAAATAAGTGATCACTGAAATGTTCTTGTGCTGTAGATGACCATGGTTTCCCAAATGTTAAAGCAGAGAACTTTTCAGGGTGCAATTTGCCCTTGGCTTAGTGGGTAGAAAGCACCATTTGTAAAGTCCAGTATTCAAGGACACAGCTGAGCATAAGCATTTACAGCTCTTTAGCTGAAGGCAGGAACAGAGAGAGGGTATGGTTACCTGACTGTTTTCTGCTTTTCCTTAGGAAATTTCCTTCTTTTTGGTTTTAACTTTCCCTGCTTGTTCTCTAGCTCTGCTAGTGGCAGCAAGAATGCATGATTTCCGACGGACTGTTAAAGAGGTCATCAGGGTGGTGAAGGTTTGTGAGTCTACATTAAGGAAAAGGTCAGTGCAGTCTTACTGCTTTTATCTTTCGTTTACAGTACTGAACGGTGATACAGTCTAAAATAAATGTATGTTGGAGAAAACCAGGTTATTTTCACATGTGCCATGAAGTAAAGAAGTATATGTTTTAGCTGGTCATTTAAAAGTGATTTAATTTAAATAACATTTAAAATAACACCTTGCCCCTTATGTAAGGCCTCAAATGCTTAGCCCAGATGGTAAGGAGCACTGTGCCTATTTAAGGTAAGGCAAAAAAATGCTGTGTCAGTAATATTAACAGTATTGTCATGTCCTCAGAAAAAATAATTTATTGATTCTCAAAGCTGACAGTCTTCTGTGATTTTTTCATTAATCCAGAATCCAGTGACGAAAAGTCTTGTCTTTAAACTGTTATTGAACAGAACTTCTCAAAATATTTTTCTGGAATGTTCATTTTTGGTAGTGTTGCACTGCTACTAAATTGAAGACAGCACAGTGAGTCTGATGATAAGTGCAGTGACAGATGCCCTGAAAGTGGAAATTTTCCAAGTAGCATTTGTGTGTTTATTCTTTTAAAGATCAAATAGCATTTTCCATATTTTAATGATGTAAGCAGATATCCAGTTTCTGTCATTTTACTTTTGAAAAGTTGCAACAAACTCTTTCCCCACAGGTTGAGTAAAAAATGACGTAACTGTTGCCTACAGTTGGAAATTTTTCTATCACCAATATAGTCTGATGTTTGTTCCCCCAAGGTGTGTCTTTAGAAAGCTTCCCTAGTGTCTCTCTTCACCTTGCTGGGATCAGCTTAAGCACATCCAACCAAGCCTGATACTTGTTAAAAATACTCACTTACTAAATGTGGAAAATGTTTTTGCCCAAGATCTTAATTGGTGGAACAGGAATGGTGCTATTTTCCTACTATGCATGGGTGGTACAGGGATAAATTTAAAGTGTTTTAAATGCTTCAAGGTACTACAGCAATAAGGATGGAGCAGGACCAATGCCACATTTTTTTTTCCTCTGGCCAAAAGGTCATGTGTTTTAGTTGTGCATTTTGTATGATT
Organism: Dryoscopus gambensis; assembly: GCA_013389985.1. NCBI lineage: Eukaryota > Metazoa > Chordata > Aves > Passeriformes > Malaconotidae > Dryoscopus > Dryoscopus gambensis. Next base: position 235,558 of record WEIT01039888.1, read on the forward strand.
AATGAGTTAGGCACCACAATCTACTCCAAGATGCTTTGGTAAAATAGAGCTAAGGAGTTTGTACTTACTAAGAAAATAAGCATAATAAATTAGAGTTGGAAGGAAAATTAATTTGAGCAATTGTTTCAAGCGAGAAGATCTTCAAAATTCATGCTTTGAAATGTTTACTCAAGTCACACACATCAACTAAAATGACAGCCTTATTTACTTTGACAGGGTAAACGTGACAGCTGAATTATTTTCAGGCAGCTATAATTACAACTATTTATCATGAATCTATAAATTTGATTGATGTTTTTCAAATAAGAGCACGTTATATAGTATTTAACGAAGGCAAATAAAAAAAATACCTTTGAATAACTCTTTCTGCACTCCAATTTTTTTCCTGTTCTTTCAAGAACTCCTTTCAAAATGCCATCAAATAGAAGTTGTCTAAATGAATAAGAACTTACTTCACATTCTTAAAAATTCCTTTGCTTCTCAGTTTGATGTGCAGTTTCATTTCCTTTTAATTATAGTTACTCTGGTTGGTAAAGAGCTGCTGCTGCTGCTTTGTGTTTTATGAAGGTGTTGGATGCTGTGCTCACTGCTGGTGGCTTTCCCCTGTGATGGCTTTGCCCTGACAGCTCTGGAAGTGAAACCCAACATGAGTCCAGATAATGCTGACGCTTCCAGCCTGCAGGTTCTGCTGTGTGGTTTGGTTCAGCTCCCAGTTGGCTTCTTGGGGAAGCACAGACCATTGGAAGCTGTGTTTGCTTTTGGTGCCCATGGCAGAGATCTGCAAGGGAAGGCCCCATATGATGTGCCTCTGCCTGGGGAGGGGGGACAGGAGTGTGTGGATGAGGATGCGCGAATGATGCTGTTTGAGAAATCCTGACTGGGAATTCTTGTTTTGGGAAGACGCTCAGCAAGGGGTGGCAGCTCTTCCCTGAGAAGGGCACTATTTCTAGTCCTGGGCAGTGCTGCTGGTGGGCTTGGATTAGCTCACCCTGTTGTCCATCAGTTGGAAAGCACCAAGCCCGTGTGCCTGGAGGCTGTGCCCTCTTTTGCTGCTCTGAGCCAGAGGAGTAGCTCTTAGGAGGAGGTTCACAAAAATGTGGTGTGTCTCCAGGTCATAAAAATTCACAGCCTGGTCATAAGGGCAATCTGTTTTGGAAGGAAAAAGCGACAAAGCATGGCCCATGTGTGCAGTCACTCATCTTCCAGTCAAGAGTTCTTAATTTGGACATTGTTTGGTTAAAAAGCAGTGCTTGTTTATTTTTAATATGTGTGGGGTTTTGGTAATAGTGGTAGAGAAAACTTTGTAGTCACTTCATAGGGTCTTCTAGCTTTATGTTTTGAAGCACACAATTAAAATGTAAAGCTTGTTGCTGTTGTTGAAAGCGAACTTATTAAATATTAATAAATGCACTGATAATTCTATCTCATTTCCAGTCTAATTGAAATTATATTAACTTATATATCACTTTATATATTCAAAGTACTGTACAAATATTAACTAATTAGTCAAATTGTTATTTTCTCTGTAATCATCTGTGGAGGTAGCAGAAATTAACTTTTAATAAACCCAATCCTTTTATTTAGTTAAGTCCTCACATTTGTGCCTGTGTTCAATGCACCTGTCTTCACCTCTGCCTTTTTAACCTTTAAATGCTCTACCCCTTTATCTTTTTATTCACCTATTGCATGCTTTCTCTATGTTCTAAATTTTGTCTTATCTTTAGTAAGAATAATTATTGTGATACTTGTCCATTGTGCATTATCTAACACTGCGTGGCCCTCATGCCTGTTTGAAGATCTTAAGCACTTCTTCCATAGAAATAAAAAAAAAAAAATCAGCTTATCTTTCTTAATGTTTGCACTTTGCTGCTTTGGCTTGCTCACTTTATCTTTAAATTGAACTGCTTTTTGCATAAAAAGTACTTCTTCTCAGTTCCATAAAGTACTGTCTGCTAAGAAACCTATTTGTGATGAACTTCAGAAGCAGTAAAGCTTCGTTTAGAAGAAACTGGAACGAAAGGCCGGAATGGGTTTAAAAAGCTCGTTTTTGAGGTGAATGGTTTTTTCCTCACAACCTAATAGTGTTTCGGGAAGGAAGACAAGACTCGTTACGAAGGAGCTTCATTTACCAGTTGTAGATGCTGAAGGGACTTTCATAAATGCGGTCCTTTGCGTATATCCTGGGGACCCTGTTACAGCTCTTTCAATGACTGAGGTGGTAATTTTCTGGAAAAATTAAAGATTTATGCATAGAGATAAATGTACTGAATGTACTGCCTGAAGCTTTTCTTTTTTTCTTTTTTTTCTTTTTTTTTTTAATTTCTGTAATATACGGCTGGCATAAGCCTCGTGTCCAAGCTCCCAGTGCTGTCCCAAGCTGGACAGATGCCTGTGAGAGCAGGCAAAGCAAGGAGCTGGTCCATACATGAGTCTGGAGTCAGGATGAGAAGGGAGAGAAACAGGGACATGGGTAGCTGTGAGGTGGCCGTGAGGTTGTTGTTTTTCATAACACCAAAGCCCTGTGAAGGCCAGGACTGAAGGGAAAGGCGTGTAGAAGTCAGCGCTGGGCTGTGATCCAAGTACAGCCGTGCTAGAATTCTGTGGCAGGTATCCAGTGAATCAGTGAGAGCTGGCAACCTAAGGTGTTTGAGCATGGAGGGGCCGAGGATGCTCAGAATGTCAGAGTTTTGTAAGGGCTCTTGGCTGAAGCGTGATGCGGAGAGAAGCATTTAGAACGCCAGGAAATTTATTTCATGTAAAGGAGCTTGTGGTGGTGTCTGCTCTGATCTCAGCTCAGCAACCAAGCAGCTCCTTCTCTGGCTGCTGCTGCCATAAGCTAAACTGAGAAATACCTCATGTCGCCAGTTAAATCAATTCAAGTGGCTTACAGATGATTTCTAGAAACCTTTCTAGTATGGTGAGTAAAATACAACTTGATCCACATGGGCTGATACTGTGTACCTTTGTAAGTTGGATTGTCTCGTTTAATAAAAAAAGGTTTTATTTCTGAGGAATCCAATTTCACAGGCAATGTTCCTTTTTATAAATCCAGCTTCTATACAGTTAGCAAGTTAATACATTAATTAGATGCCTAATATATTTTAGTACATCATACTTAAAAATATAATTTCAAAATTGCTTGGTGACTCTTACTTTTGAAACAATCAGTAACTTATTTGCACTAACTCAGGTTTAGATCTTGTGAATAGTTTTCCTGTGTTTGACTTTCCTCATCTGAGTGGCTGCTAAGAAATTAAGCAGCTCTATTTTTCTTTTCCAGGAGATCATAGAATGCTTTTGACAGACCACAGGAGAGGAACCACACTGATGAAGCAGAATTTTAAGGAATGCTAACATATTTTGTTTCATTAGCATGGTGGTAGCATTTGAATTGGGGAAAAAAAGAACAAAAGTTTTCAGGTGGTTTAGACTGACAGAGTTCTGGGATGGCCAAGGATATCTGCTAGTGGGATTATCCAGGGGCCGACCGTGGTCACAAGTGTTAACGCAAGTTAACTCTGTGTGTAAGCATTTGTAGAATCAGGGCTTTAAAATTGATGTTAATGAATTTGTGACAGTTTTAAATCTCTGTGTTGGTGTGAGCAAGTAACAAGAACTAATTCTAAAGGGTGCTTTATTTAGTACAATCTTTAGAGGTACTCATTTTTAATACTTAGAGAAACATCAGAGAGTCGCCAGCAAATGAGCCCCATAAATTATCACTCACCTATTAATTTGCAGTAAATGACTTTGTGTGTATGCTCTTAGTCCATTGCAAAAAGAGGTGATGTGTATTAATGCTGGAAGTTGTTTTAAGGTGAAAGTATTTTTCTTAACAGTTGCATTGGACAGGGAACAGACAGGCTAATTTAGCACAGCTCGGGTGATAAGTTGTGAGTTGTAAAACCACAGCAACTGGATCACCTCTGATTTTGTCCGTATCTTTAGTAATGAGATACTCATTCATACAGGCTTAAAACTACCTTTTATATTGCTGCAAGTGCATGTAAAAGTATATATATGTACAATGATTACAAGTCAGGAGATTACTCTTCTGTTTATTTACTTACTAGTGGCTACTGGAAAACTTTTTGTTATGTCGTGTAGGAAGCATTTAATAAGTATTTCTGATATGGGTTCTATATTAAGTATCACTTTTAGGGTATGTGTTTACATACTTCCATAAATAGTTCATGTCTAAACATTGTGTGGCTTGGAAAAAAATAAGGAGAGAAGGATAATGCAACAAACTGTTAGATTTGTAGTATAGAAATAGTGATGGATTGAACACCAGTGTGAATTCTGAGCTTCTCTCCTGTGAGTGCACAGGTTTGGAAGCACTGATGAGGCTTAAGTTAAAACAATGGGGATGTTCTGCAATATTCTGGTTCTTCGCTAAGACACAAAAGTAAATCCCTTACTTCTCCAGAGTTTGGAATTGTCTGAGATGTCAAATCAGCTGATCTATTACTAGAATATTTGTAATTGATATGACAGTTAAGATTATGTAGATACCATGTAAGTTGCTACTTACGGTTTTAATTATATTGTTAATTTGGGAAGACTCAGGGGAGTTTTAATTACCAGCACCAGTTTATCTGGCTGTAAAGGGTTGTTTTCATATATTTCTGCTACCAGTGTGGCATATTCTGCTTACTATATTTCTGAAGTATTGATAAAATACTTTAACTACTTTAAAAAGACCTCTCACAACAGGTAGCTTAAAGGCTGATGGCTCAGGCTAAACCCCATGTTCCCTCTTTAAGAAACAACTATCTCTAAAGGTGTAATTTGTTTGCCCTTCTGTATGGAGATGCAGCACAAGATACCTCTGCTCATGCTGCCTTCTTTCCAGAGCTCAATGCTAATTGTGCATAGGTAGGAGGGTACTGTGGCTCTTCCTAAATGATCTCTGCTTAGAATTCCCTCTTGGGCTTTGAACTTGGGCTCTTGAGGCATTTTTGAGTTGGACTCCAGAAATCCTTGTTCTTTTGTGTGCTTTGCCGCACCCCACTGCTGCAGAACCTCAATTAAACATTAAAACCGAGCCCTTAGCTGCACACATGAGTCTGTTTTTTCCATCACTGTAGACTGGATTCAGGAGTCTCCACTGGAGGGTATCCCTGGAACAAAATGAAGTAAAAAGGACATTGCATGTAATTTCAAAATGATTGACCCATTTTCCCTTATTGGGAGTTAAATTAGGTGTGAACAGAATCGGTTTACTGGTTTGTGCACAAAAGTGCTTTATCAGAAGCAGAGGTGTGGTTTTGTCTGTAAATGGATGAAACAACAACTGTGGACATTTTTCTTTGTAAAAAACGGTTGGGGTTGGAGGCAGATGACACCAGGCTCTGGAAAAGCTTTTCTCCCAAAGGAATTTGCTTGAAAGAGTTTGCTGTGAGAAACTGTAAGAGGACGGTTTATACTGGAAGTTGAATCTTAGCCTGAGCTCTAGGGCTTGCCTCTGCTTTGACTATAAATAGAAAATCCTTGTCTGCCAAATAGCAATTTTTAGAGCCTTTTTGAATTTGTGCCAAGGAAATAATATTTTAATTTGTATATCTGTTTATTTTCCTTCTGTCTGTGCATAACTTAAAGTGACAACTCTTACTAGATTTTTTTAGGTTAACAAAAGTGAAAAATGAACTTGGATAGTATTTTTATGTGGGACTTAAAAAATAGCCTGTAGCTATTTTTTTTTTCTGTGAAGCCACTCCCTTGCCCCCGAAATTATTGTGTTTATAATTAAGGTTGCGTCAATTTTTCTTAACTGCCAAACTAATGTTGCATTGTTTCATGTGGTGCAGACTGCTGCAGCATCAGTTTGCTGCCTTGGTGGCATGTGTCCAAACAGTGGATAAAATTAAAGAAATGTTTAAAAATATGTAGACAGGATATCAGCCAATGTAAAATGTTGAGGCAGGCGAGTGGTTGGCAAACGCAGGTATTTATTTATATCAAGTTAAAGGAGAAAATGTTGAGTGTGCAGCTTGCTCTCCCACGGAGATGATGCTCAAGCTGAGATCCTGAACCAGGGATGGTTCCTCATTTTGGGAGAAGGGCTAGAGCCTTGGGGTAAAGACTTGAGAGAAGTGAAAAAATAACGAGCTGCTCTAAACTTGCATTGCCACCAGTCTGTGCTTAAACTGTGATGCTGGCAGCCCTCCGCAGCAGGTGATCAGCCCTGCCCCGCTTGGCTTGCACCAGGACTGAGGAAAAGGAGGGCATGGGCATGGGACTGGGTGCTGCTGGCCCAGTCAGATGGTTGAACTGTGCTGTGCTGTGGGTTTGAGCTCCTTGGCAGCAAACACAATGTAGCTCTGCCTTGTCCCAGTGCAGGCACACTGAAGGTGTTGGGAGAGACCTGTCCTGCCATTCTGGCTCGGGGTGGAAGCTGATGCTTGAGCTGGAGCTCGTGCCAGCTCCAGCTCTTTGGCTCACCCCAGGGCTGACGTCCGATGGGTGCAGGGTACGTGATGTGAGTCAGATGACACTGTGGACAGGACGGGGACAGACAGAGCCTGAAGTGTCTGCAGGCAGACGTGCATGGGGTTAGGTGCTGACACCCAGGCATGGTCATCTTGTCCCCAGCCTGGCTTCATGAGTTTTGCTCCTGGTGTTTTCCTGGCTGCTCGGCTTGCGCAGAGGTGGTGCCTCTTTGGTGGGGCTCTGGCTCTGGCAGCTCATCTCAGACTTGGAGCAAGTGTTGGGTAAACAAACTTTGTGTCTTTGCCAAAGTGCACCTTGGCTTTTAATACTGGGAGGAGAGTACTATTTTAACAAGGCGAGGCTGGTTGGGAGGAAAAGTCTTGCTGAAGTGGGACTTCCTGTGAGTACTTGATTCATTCGTGGAGAGATGGATGGCTCTTCTTTAATGATGGTGACTGGGAAGATCCATGCTCCTGAAATGATACATGGGTTTGGCATTAAGTGAGTCGTGAATTAAAATAATGATAACAGTGCCCTAGCCAGGTTTTCCCTCTAGCCTGATAGATGTGGCTCCCTCCTGGAAGGTTGGTAATGCATGCTGGAAGCCTGTTAATGCCGAGAAAGATTTCTAGTCTTTTAATTAAAAGCTGGGTGCTGCTGCTGCCAACAGCATCCTCCTCTCCTTTCCAATTTGATCTGAAAGAGAGGAGGAGGGAGCTGGTCCCTGGTACTCTGAGGGAAGAGTTTGGGCTGTCAGTCACTCTCAAGTACATGGCTAATTTGGGGCTTTGTGGAGATGCTTGAATTCCAAAAGCGAGTCTAGTTTTCAGAGGCTTTCTTCTCCTCAGCAGCATTAATTCTGTCTGGCATAGTCATGCATGGGCTCAGTGTGCTGCTTACTGTTGGAGTTACGCAGAGGTGCCAGGCTCTGTCTGTGCATTTCATGGCATGAGATGCTGCCTGTGGCCTGTGGCCTCTGCTCTTGGGAGTGAGATGTCTCTGGGCAAAGTGTCCTGCAGTTACAGCCTGCCTACACCCCTCCGTATGGGCTGTCTTGTCTTGCTCCTCAATTTATAAGGGAAGAAACACAGAGACTGATGAGGATATAGCAGGAGAATATGTGGCCCTGTGCTCTTGGCTTTGACCCCGGTGTTGGCTAGAACCTGAGTTTCTGTCCTAGAGAAAATTCCTTCTTCGGAAGGAGTTTCGTTGCAACCAGAGGTAGAGGAGGAGAAAACTCTGACTGTTCTTAGGGGGAGAGAAATGCAGAAAGGTCCTGTGCTGAGAGCACTGAATGACCATTTTTTAGTTCCCTAGCTTTGCAGATGGAAGCTGTTGTCAGCTCTGCTTCCTCTGGAAGATGGGAATATTCCAGTGAAGCAGCTGCAGACCCATCATTGCCATTTTCCCATGGAAAATGTTGATATTATTAAAAGGGCACTTTCTGTCAGAGAGGCATTCTGCCAGACGTTTCCTGACCTGGCTTTGTATTTAACCTTTTGTCTCATTTTCTCCATCTGTAAAATGGATGTGCTCATTCTCAGCCACCTGTATAAAATGCTGGTATTTGTGGATTAAGTTATCACCACGTGATCTTATTTAAGATTGAATTCCTCTGAAAGATTCAGCTGCTTTCATGGCAATTCCCCATGGAGCCAGTCCTATCTCTCACATAGGTAGGAACTGTTAAAAAGCAAACATTAAACAAATTCAAAGTTTATTATTGTCAAATTATGTTCATCCATCTATTTTATCTGTGTGATGTGAGAATGATCAATTTATTTTACCACTGCTTCTGCGCGTCCTGGGAAGATTATTTCTTGTCCCTCTTCCAGCCTGCTGAAGAGATGTTACTTTAACATTTGCTTTGTGTAAATTAATCATGCTGACATATCAGGAAGATTTTTGAGCATACTCCTAAACTATGATGACAGATATTTTATTTGGTGAATCCATTTTGTTGTTGCTGTTGATAACAAAAGCAACGAGAGGGGAGGAATGAGCCATGTTTCTTGTCTTAGTTTTGTCTATACTTAATTGACCGTGGGGGCTGCAGTATTTCTGTTCAGTCTTTGTTCATCAAAAAAAATGTGTGTTACATACTCTAATAAATCAAAAGCTAATTTGGAATATGAAAAGATACTTTCTTTGCAGCTGATGAAACAATTAGTAGCACTTCAGCTTTAATGTAGTCTGTGTTTGAACCAGAGTTGCTAAGGATGACATGTTTATTCCATAGCTTGCCAGTTTGCAATTTTTTTTACTTTCAAAGTTGTTCTTAGAGATGTTTTGGTCATGTGCTGTATGCTTTGGTAGGTTGACAGAGTTTGAAGATACACCAACCAGTCAGCTAACCATAGATGAGTTTATGAAGATTGACTTGGAAGAAGAATGTGATCCTCCTTCATTTACAGCTGGTCAAAAAAAATTGAAGATACAGCAGGTAAATTCTGAATCTGACGCTCTCTGTGTTTCCTTTCTCTACCTCTGTGCATTCCCTTTTGAATCAGTTAATGCTAAATCCTAACTGACCAGGCCTTGGTAAGGTTTAGTACCTTTATTTTGAGGTTCTTGAGAGAAGGATGAGCATTAGTGCATATGATATCCATTAACTAAATATATTTTTTTGGTTTATTGGCAAAGGGATGGTTTCCTAATTAAAAATGTCATGGGATCAAAAACTGTGCACTGTTTTTAAGGTGGTACCTGTGGTTAGGAGAAGTACCATTACATAGAACTTTTTAAAAATAGATATGACAACAATAACGCATTTACTTTAACGAGACTGCTGCTGGTTTTGTGTGGTACAACACCTGCTTCCAAAGAGATTAGTTCTCATGTGGCTTAATTTCTTTACAAATCATGAACTAAACCTGACAGCAGAGGGGAAGATTCTACTGCTGTCATAGTCATTTCTTACATTACTGGTTTGTTAGGGTTTTTGCTTACTCTAACTGGTGCTATCATTTAAGGTTTGTAGGGGTGTTAGTTATGTTCTCAAAAACCAGCCGGGTGCTGTAGGTCAGAGCTTCACTGCCATCACCAGTGTGCTCTGTCTGGTGTGGGCACTCCAGTCTCAGCACTGTCCTTGCACTTCTCACATCCACAGACACGGTCACAGAGTCCAACTGCTGGAGAATGAGGCCTTTTATTTACAGCTTGCCAGAGTGCAGGCTCCTTTTGAAGTACAGAGATGGGGAGATAGCATTTGAAATTGGTCAGTATTTTGAGACCTGTCCGTCATACCCGTCTGACAGTACAAAGTCATTTCAGTGGTGATTCAAAACCTGCTTATGCTTTTGAAATACCCTGCCATTATCTGTCTCTATATACAGCTCACAAACAGTTCAAAATTTTCAGTAATTTCATGTTTATTTTGTTTATTGTCATTTCAGCTTGAGAAGGCATTATCAAAAAAGCTGGAGGATTTTGAAGGTATAAGTTGTATTTAGTGTAACATATCACTCATTTCTTCAATATTACATCAATGATTGCTGAGTTTTATTTTTACTTCAACACCACAGGAGAAATATCGAGCTACCAAGATGAAATAGAGATTGAATTAGAAAACAGTAGACCGAAAGCAAAAGGCGTATTTGCAAATTTCACTAAAGATGGTAAGTCTATAAAGTCTTATGACTCCTTAAATAGTATTGAGTTCAGATCTGGCAGTCTGAAGCGTATGAATGTTATGGTGATAAATGTGATCATATATATGCTTGCACAGTACAGGATCTCTTGCGTCGTGGTTCTCTCTGCCAAATAGGTTGTTCATAGATGAGTCTTCAAAACAACCACATGGTTCATTGCAGGGATAGTTCATTAATGATTTTAGTTGTTTTTCTTTCCTGGTGCGGTATAAGCTTGGCAGTGGCACCTGAGAATGTTTCTTTTCATCACTGAAAGTGCAGTGGACCAGTATCTAGACCCTTCTGTCACCAAATTCCCCAGTTGACTTCCCATATGGAAGGGCTGTGTGCAGGTTGAACTGGCTATTTTTAATTTGCAATTATACCAGGAAATAGCTGACTTCTCTCACAAAGCCCTTTTACCTAATATGATTAAGACGATGCTTCTATTTTAAATGCTGATTGTAGTCACAAAAGTACGTTTTAATAGTCAAGGTAATGAATTTGAAGAGCATCTGGAAACTCCATACATTCATACGTTGAACTAAAATATTGTGTATTTCTTTTACAGATTACCTCTAAAGATTTTTATTCTTTACGTGAGCGCTTCTCTATTTATTTAGTTTCTGTAACAGATGGTATGCAATGATCTGTTGGGTTTTTTCTCTTACAGATTCTATAGAAGATAATGCCTCTAGCATACTTGGAGAGGAGGAGGCAGAAGATGAGGAACTAGAAGCAGCTGCTAATCACTTAAACAAGGACTTTTATGATGAACTTAATGAGAAGGATAGAGTTAAAAGAAATGAAGATGGGGAATGCAGAAATGGAAATGAAACTCTTGTAAGACCCCCCGCACTGGAATCCTTGCTTGGCCCACTCCCCACTGCTGCTAGTCTTGGCATAACAGAGTCCATCAAAGAGTGCATATCCACTAAGGACCAAGAGCCTGGTGAGTAGGAGTTCAGCTCAGAGCAGAAACTGGACACAGGCAGCCAGTTGTGGGTTTGCTGTGTCATTTCCATGTATCTTGTTGGTTACTGTGGTAGCAGTTCTGTGAATCACTGAGACGTCGGGGTACAGGAGCTGTGAGGCTGGATGGGACCAGAGGTCTTGGTTGTTGATGTGGTTGTTGACATCCTGCTCTTCTGGAAGCTGCAGGAAAATCTGGGGTGCCTAATTATTTTCTGAAGCCTGAGAATGTGTATCTCTTGGTTAAGCTGATAGTTGATTTGCAGTCATATGATAGCTGATGGGCATATTTCAAGCCATGCACTCTCAATTAGGAAATTGGAGGAAGCAGACTCCTGTAAATATAACTGGAAATTAAAACCCAAGTATGAGAATCTTAGATCAAGGCAGACTTTCTCGGGAGACATTTTACTGGAGTCAAACATGATGCAGTCTGTCTCTGATTGAGAATCTCTGCAAGTGGCAAACATTAAAAATGTTTGCAAGAGGAAATAACTGGTGTTATGCTTTTTTCTTTGATGCAGACTTCAGTGTGTGTTGTGCTGGTTTCGCTCTATTTTTCTTAAAACCCCCAGATCTATCTGCATCATACAGCTCTGTATAGCACAGTGGGAGCAGGACTGATCAACTAAAGAAGACAGTTTTGCCAGAGCCAGTATTGCAAGCAGCCAGTCATCCAGGCAGGTTTGTTTGCTTTTTCATACATGAGCTTGAACTTTATGGAGACGGCATTTTTTAAAACTCCTTTTGCATCTTAATGACTCTGAAAACAACATATCTAAGGGGCATTTTATTCTTTATCATAGTTAGTTTTTCCATCATAAGGCACACCCATTTGAATCTGTTTTGTCAGCTTACTTGGAGGTCTGTGAAGCAGAGCATTTTGCTATCCAAACTGTTGTGATGCTGATTTCTGTTCAATAGTAGATGAACTGAATGCGTTCAGATTCTTATTACGTTAGTGTTCAGTCTCCAGAAACGTAGCGGGATGATTGCACGTTTTTATTTTGTACAAACAAATTCATATAGAAACAGTTGAGTGGTTTTGGTTTGGTTTTAATTACGCTTAAGAAAATGGATGGCTCATGGCTTGTGTTTCTCCTGGAAATCAGCAGTTCGTGTCGCAGAGAGGTCAGTCATGGCTAGAAGCTGTTGTTGTCTGGTTGGCCAGTGACCTGTAAAAAGGAGTTCCCAGTGATGGACATTTCTCAGCTGGCATTGCTATTGACCATTTTAATGGACAGGCTGAGGACTGAGTGTAAAGATGAAGCTAAGCTGGTGTAGCCAGGGGAGGTTCCTCTGAGTCGGGCTCCAGGGAGGTGGGCAGGAGAGTGCAGGGCTGCTCATGCCACGGCTTGTCTGCCTTTGCTGTTTGTTTTCTTGCAAAAGTGGAGGATGTGCCAAATGAACTGAATTTCGAAACCAAGCAGGTTTCAGTATGTTCACTCTCTTCTCCTGCATCTGAGAAATCATTCCAGGTGTTTGAACAAGTACTTATTTTCTTAACATGTTATGAAGCCCATATGCAAGATTACTGTTTTGGTTTTACTTTGATTATAGATCCTGCCCCTATCTTTTTCGGATTTGGAGGTGTTCTTTGGGTGGTGGGGAGGGTGCTTGAGGGTTTTTTGGGTGGATTTCTTTGTTGTTTTGTTTTTGTGACTCTGCTAATTTAACAATTTACAAGTTTTGTGTTGAGCCCGATTCACTTTGGTTATGCCTGTACTGCAGGGTAGTTCTGGGTGCAGTTCCCAGCCTCCAGGCCCTTGCCGTGCGGTGCCTGTGTGGTGTGGGTGCATCCCCGTGATTTGTGTGTGCGTCATCCCCCTGAGGACCTGGTTTCCTTCGGGAAGTCACCTGTGCTCAGGAGCAGTAATGGAACCTTGATATCTTTTGGGTGGGTGGGAACCTGCTCTAGCAGACAGGTTGGGAAGTACACCTGGCTTGCAGTTGGCATGTTATTATGCAGAACAAAGAAAACCTCTTGTTGAGATGCCTCACGTTGGTTACCTTTGTGTCGTAGCTCTGAACCTGATGAAAACCAGTGTAGATGATTCTGGCACCTCAGGTAATGTTGTTGAGTTCTGCCTCATAGCTCTGGGAAGTCTGGGAAGGTAGTGTCTTCTTCTGTCAGACCAACTGGTACAGTTGTAAAACTTAGACATTTTCCAGGTTTGTGGGCCCTTCTTCAGGCCTGAAAAAGAAATGACAGTTTTCAAAACTAAATACAGAATGAGATCAGTTGCTCAGAGGTTAATTTGAGATGGCACAGTTATAGATTGTCTTGAAACAAAAGCAGTTGGTAAGTGTGGAGGGAGGAGGGAAAGCTCACATAATTTCCTACATTGGTCCTGTGTACTTGAATTTGGATTAGTGCAATTCATATTGTGGATCTCAGCTGGCCATGGCTTTGCTGTGGTAGTTCATGTTCCAAGATCCAAGCCCATTGGAGGAGGGAGAGTGCTATCGTAGTGCTGAACCCTTAAGATGATGTTTCAGTCCTTCTCCACAGCTGTGTAGGTCATAAACCAGGAACCTGTCCCTTCCCTCAGCCCTCTCCAACCCTGAGTCATCTCTCACTGTGTGGGTCAAGCTGGTCTGGAGACCATATTGAGATGATTTTGTATCTCCTGCTGGGCTCCCTGTGTTGTTGGATGGGTGCATCATGTCCAGCCAGTTCAGCAGTTGGAAGCAGCGTGCCTGGTACTGCATGGTGAGGATGCCCAGCAAACTCTTCTGGTGATGTGCTGCAGGCAGGGCAGGTGGCTCCTAAATAGGAGCTCAGCAAACAGGTGCAGTATGTGCAGTGTCTGGCCTCCTTAAATGCCGGGTATCTCTCCTGCTCTCTGTAATGATCTCTCTTCCTCAAGAAACTTCTGCTGCAGGTACCTTCTACAAAGTCTTTTCATTTGGCTTTGGCATGTGGTAATTCAGTTGATAATTGCCTACATCAGCTGCTTTGGGAAATCTTCCACCTTTGTGCTACAGTGGCAGCAGCAGCAGCAGGTTTCTCACAAACTGCTGATGCAGATAAGACTTAGGTGCAGAGCCGAAATATTAGGAAAATATAAGTGTATTTTTGCTCCACTTACAATTGGTATTTGAGCAGTGTGAGCTTGTCTGTATGAATGTTTTATGAAAAGCACAGTATTTTAGCAAATTTGCATTACAAAGACAGCATGTAAGGTACCGGGTTAATGAGTCTGAGGCAGTAAAGTGCTTAGAATAAACACTACATTTGACTGTTTTTTCCTACAAAGTGTATTAATTTGCGAGACTTGAAGCTGAAAACTGTTTGAGTCTTTGCAAACTACTTCTTTCTTACTCTTCATGATAAAAGTGCTTTATGGTGAGATCTCAGTTTCAGAGATGGAGATCAGGTACATCAATCTGTCCATTTTCCTGGCCATGCAGTGTCCCAGCATCCTCTCCACACTCTACATGCTCTTTCTGATTCTTGGTTCCTGAAAAAAAGTGCACCATTTCATTTAGGAGACTGTCACAGTCAAATATCATGGAGTTTGTTCTCACAAAATAACATCATTTGGTGTGAAATTTCCCTCTGCAATTTATTTTTATGTCCCTTTTATACCACCTCAAATACTTTATCATCTTTCTTGGTCTTTCTGTCATTCTGGTGTTTGTCGCCTTGTCCTTCCCACATTAGTCTGTACACTCTGCCAGTTCATCTCTTACCACATGAAGAAAAAGTGGGGAAGGTCTGATAATAACAGAGATAAAGGTAAAATACAGGGTGTAGATTACCGAATAACTTTATGTAACTTCCCCTTCATAATCTAGGTAAGGTTTGAGACCCGATTTAGATTCTGTTTTGAATCAAAGTTCACATGCAGTCATTTAGGGCAGTAATTTCAAGTAATGTGTGTGCGGTGGGTGGTAACGTGCTCCTGCACGTCCCCGTGAAAGTAAGCAGCTTTAGCAGTGAGCAATCGCCGTGCAAGTACCATCTTGTGCCTGGTTAGGCACCCAGCGAACTGCGTTCACTGCTAATTTCACAGAGAATACATGGGAAAGCTTCACAATTAGCAGTTTGCTCACTTATTGCTCCTTGTATTTACGCCTCCATTACTGCTGCAAGCATAATCCGGCAGGGTCTGAGGTTGAAAGATATTGCCATTGATTTCTGTGGATGTTAAAGACCCCATGCAGGCAGTGTTCATTGATCGTAGTCCTTGTCCCTGTGTACCAGCACTGTTCAGCTTCTTATTCAAGGAGGATGTGAAAAGTGCCTAAAGGTGATCTGATATGAGGTGGGGGTGGGCTCATCCTCCCAGGTCTTACTCTTGTCTCTTGTCTTCTGCATTTCATCCCCTGAAGCTCCCACCTCATACTTCGTCCTGGCCTTGGGGCTTCACCAGTCCTTCCATGAACAGATTCAGCTCCCTCACCCAGCAAGGAAAAATACATGTGCGTTGTAGCCTCCTTCTTTTTTGTGACAGCAGCGGATGACCAGTGCCAGCAGCACTGTGGGCAGGGGAGATTGTAGAAATGTGACAATTCTGGCAGGGTCTGAGCTGCCATGGTAGGATGCATGAAGGTCTTCAGGCTAAGGATGGTTGGAGAAGGGCTGTTGATGGATGCATTTGCCAAGGGGAGTTGTTGACCCTACCTGGGATGCCAGCGTGGATTGCAGGATGGTGAGCAGCAGGCTTACTGCTGGCGCTGTTGTTGCTCCATCAGTGGTTGGGTGTTGGACCCCTCCTTGTACTGATTTCTTCTTCCAGCATCCTTTCTTCCTCAGATTTTGTCTGAATACATCCGTGCCAACTGTTCGGAAATATATAAATGTATACGTTGCATACAAAAAGATGTGGGTTTTTTCAATCTTGAGAACAGATGTCTTAGGGGAGGCTTATCACCGTGTTCCAGTATTTAAAGGGTGGCTACAGAGTGGATGGAGACTCACTTTTTGCAAGGAGTCACATGGAAAAGACAGGGGGTAATGGATGAGATTTTGATTGGGCAGAAGAGAAAATTTTTTCTGAGTGAGAGCATTCTTTGGATTAATCTTCCCAGGGAAGTGACGGATACCCCAAAATGAGGACACTGATAAGATTTGGCTGGACAGAGTGCTGGGCCATCTTGTGTAGACTATGAAAGGTTGGACCAGATGATCCTTAATGTCTCTTCCAACCTGTTATTCTTTGATTCTGTGATATAATCAGTAGAGAGAACATTATGAAGCCCTATTACAAATAATTTCTGCATGCATGAGAAATAAAGCTGCTGAGTTTAGTGCTAGTGGTGTTACATATTGCAAGGACACTTGGTCATCAGTGCAAGCGTGCGTGTTCCCATCCTGATCACTCTTCTGGCCTCTGGCTTCAACACCCCCATTGCTTCAGCGGTTTTACGCCCTGCTTGTGGAAATGAGCCCTGTGCATGACCTGCTTGGTGCCACCTTCCTTGTGCAAAGCCTTCCAAGCACTCTGAGGGTTTGATCTTTGTCTCCATGTGCTGTTTGCTCTCTGGAAAATATTTTCTGTGGCAGGACTAGCTCTTTCCCAGTTCTGAGATCTAAACAATAAAAACCTTGGTACAAGCTGATCTTTCTCCTCTGGCCTCTGTATGCCTGTGCTTGGCAGTCTTGATAGACTGTATCCCTGATTGAGCCTTCATTGAGCTGTTAATGAGATGTGAAGAGCTTGCTGCAGTCAGCGTGGTAATATGAGACCACCAGCTGCTTTGAGTGCAGTTTTTTGATACCTGAAGTCTTGGGTATGAATTACAGATGACAGGATTTTCTTAGTTGGCTATGTATGTCACTCACACACAAGTACTGCGTGTGCATGTCTCACCCCAAAATCTGTGTGCGTGTTTTTTAATGTAGGATCCTTGCATTTCATTAAGGGATAGGAATGCCATAAATTCATTCCATATTCATGCCTTGAGTAACTGGAAAGGTTAAGGGATGAAAACTAATCATAGAGTTTGGCTGAAAGATTTCTAAACAAATTTAGAGAGGGGTTTTGGAGAGAAACCTGCAGTTTGTTAGAGCCATCAGGGGGATAAATTTGAGTGAAAGCATAAACTGAATCATGTGAATACATTTTTATAACATTTGTGGCTGTTCTAGGAATTTTCCAAAGGATCAGGTTATCAATACAGACACTCCCTATAGGAAAATTTGTGTCTTTTTTGTCAGAAGTCTTGGTCTAAAAGCAGTGCCCCAGAGTAATGGGTGCTGGAGTCAGGAAAAGATACTGGAAATTTGGGTTCAGGTTCCTGAACCAAGTGAAGAAGACCCATCTGTTAAACCTTACTTAGCCATGTTGCCTTTGAATGAATGCCCTTAGCACCTGGCTGACCAGCCTGGCTGTCCTGTTATCCCCCTCCTACCCCAGCTGTTTCAGAGGAGAAAGTCTTTTATGTTTTTCTCTGTCTCCTTTTTTTTTTGTTATTTCCTTCTTTTTGTTTGTTTGTTTGCTTTTTTGATAAAATTCTGGTCTGGAATGGGGACTGTTTTAAAATCCTGAAAGCTTTTCCAGGCTTGGATTTTTTTTGCCTGCCTTGTCGTGACTGCAGTGGGCAATGCGTCTTTTCTGTCTTGAATTTCTCCAATAAAAGCATGGTGGAAAATGAGCTTTATTTTCAGTTTGAGTAGTGTAAAAGCTTTACATTGCTCTTTGATGGGTCTAACCAGCCGCTTAAGGCCTCATCCTCCCTTGCTTGAGGAAAAAAACCGCAAAAAGCTGCTTTTTCCTCTGGCTGCTTCAGCTGGCTGCTGGCCACGGGCTCTTTGGAGAAGGAGGTGGCAGCAGGGCTGTGTCTCTGGCTTGGAGAGGTTGAACGTGTGGAACGGGGGTTCTGGTGTGTCATTCCGTGTGAGATAATTGACATGTGTGTGCTGTGGCATAGATCCTGCTTTTCAGTGGAGCAAGGAGAAGCACTCAGACCCAGCAGGTTTTTTTTCCCATTGTTTTCCATTGTTTTGATGGGAAGTCCAGGTCTCCTGTCACCTGCTCTAGGCTTAAGGCTTAAGGAGCACAGAGCTGGGCAAGCAGGGAGAAGAGAAGCTCAGCTGGAGCTTTAGAAATGGTCCTTTTTCTGTACCTAAATAACAGAATTGCATAAACAGTTGCTCCCCAAATACTAAGGGAGGGTTGTGTTTTGTGGTTGACTTGGATGCCTCAGCATTTGTAGATGCCAGTCTAAGGTTTTCCTTCTTTTGGGGCTTCTTTTCAAGGTTCTCTCCTCTCTGCACTCCCAAGCATCTGAAAAGATGCTGGTTCTCTGCATGGGAGATACTTTCAGGGGCGTTTATAATTGCTCCTGTCTTTCTGGGGGTTAACTCTCAAGGAATCTGTGGAAGTGTAGCCATCTAAAGGATCACTATCCTGCTCTTAAACCTTGGTTGAAATAGAATGATAGAGTCACGGAATGGTTTGGGTTGGAGGGGACTTTTAAAGGTGATTAGTCCAACCCTTCTGCAGTGAGCAGGGCATCTTCAACAAGATCAGGTTGCTTGTAGTCCTGTCCAACCTGACCTTGGATGTTTCCAGGCATGGGACATCCACCACCCTTTCCAGGGCAACCTGTTCCAGTGTTTTACCACCCTCAGCCTCATAGACTGAAGACTAAAATGAGACGTAGGGAGGTGAAATTTGGTGGTGATGACTCAGACACCTACAGGCACTCAGGAAACCTGGCTAAAGGAACTCTCTGCTGATATTAAGAATTATTTGATCCTTTTCTGCACCTGCCAGAACTGTAGCCCAGTACCGCTCACAGTTATTTGGGTAGGTGGCCCCTTTGCAGAAGAAACAGACATTCCTGCCCTGCCCTTCTGCCAAAAAAGGAAGAAAAGTCACCAAAAAACTCAAGTGAAAACTGAAATTTTTCTTTAGAGAACTGTGTAAAGTGAAATCTGTGGAGGCTACAGAAAGGACACTAAATTTGCAGGGAAGGCTGACTGCTGAGGGGGATGTTATCCAAGCAATTCATCATGGCATCTGAAATGTCAGGAGTGGAGGCCTGGGTTCAGTTCAGGGAGTCTCCATGGTCTCAGTTGTTATTGAGAATAAAGACTTATTAACCCAGGTCAAGGAGCCACAGAACATGCCCTTTGGAAGGAAATACAGCACCGAGAGATTTGCAAGGCTTAGCTACTTTGGGTTTAACACGATGGGTAATAAATCCATGTGCGGTGCTGTGGTGGATCCCGACCACTTGGGTTTGTCTGAAAAAGCTAAAATAATCCTCCATTTAGTACTTCATTTTCTCGTGGTACAGGTTCAGCTGGTAAAGGCGGTACCTGGAAACTGAAAATCCACCAAAGTAAACCCTTTAAATGGAGTCCTGTTTATACAAGGTTTTAATGTTTTTGTGCAGCAGTTGTGTTGTTTTGCTTTGGTTTGGTAGCTTTGAATTCAGTTTGAAAAACTAATTCCTATATCCTCTTAAGGATTAACTTCATCACACCCTTAAACAATTCATCTGTTTTGTTTGTTGGTCTTAAATCTGTGGGACTGTCACAGCAGGCAAGATGCATGGGCTGGACTGTGACTTGTGTAGATGACCCTTGTAATTAGGGATTTCAGCTGTGGCACTGCGGACTGGGGATAAAAACAGCCCTGAGTTTAGCCTTGCATAATTGTAGTTTGACATTTTTAGTTTGCTAAATGCTTTCCTAACTAAAAGGGATGTATTATCCAATAGAGGAAGAATATTAATGTTGACACTGTTGGCAATTAAAAACAATCTTGGAAACTGAATTTTACTACTCCTGATTGCTTTTGAAATAATTTGTTTTTCAATGTTACTTTAGGATTGTTTCATTTATTAGGTCTTTTTTTCTTGTGTGACAGTGAGATAATTGCTATTTATTTTTTATCCTGCAAGCAATTATAATCAAAGCTGCCAAATATAGAGTCTGCTTTGACCTGGAATCAGAGTGACCTGTCAACATGAGGCTACTGTTGTCTTCAGCTTTTCAGCTTAATTTTATTTCATAGGCACTCACCAGAATGCATTCAGTAGGGCTGAAAAAACTGTGGGTAGAGTTTTCAGTGTTCATTAATTACAGTGGTGCAGAGCCAAAGAAGTGGGCAGATAAGAACAAGTTTGGGTTGGTTATTAATAGCAAAAATTGTGATCATTTATCTAGGGTTGGGTGGACTATGTTGGGCCAATGTCCCAAGTGGTCAGAGGAAGAGATGCTGGCAGGCTGCCAAGGGAGGGGTAGCTGCAAATTAAGGGAAAATTGCAAACAGTTGCCTCTAGGGAGTTTCGGCAGCCAAATTTTGCTAGAAGGAAGCAGAAGATACTTTATTTTTTAAGTTAGCAGTTTTAAGGTAGGGCTCAGCTTTCATATTGAGACATACATACACACCTAAGATTGTAGACGTTGTTTTCTGTTATGAAAGACCTGGAAATCCACAACTATGTAGTAGGAATAAGGGAATGAATATGAAATAAGAGTGAGTAAATAATGTTGTTAAGTAGAACCTGGAAAGAAATTTGGAGCAAGGAACAAGGCTCTTGAGACGGGTATAAGTGCAGAAGCCAGAAGTAAACAGCTGTGCAGGGGGTGGAAGGGTACCATTTTTCAGCAAATTCACTACTTACATGCCATGTTTGATTTAGTTGCAGTGGGGAAGCCACTGTGTGCTCACAGATGGGAAGGAAATAAAATAATGCTCTGTGACCAAATCCTTAACACTAGCATGGGATCAGGGCAAATGGCTGATTTTGAAAGTTACGCTTAATGGTTCTTATTAATTTCCTGCTAAAAGTGAAAAATGCAAATCTACAATACCATCAAAGTCACGCACAGAAATGCAGCAGCATCTTACCAACATGAAATGGTGTCACTGGTGGCAGTACTGTATTCTGGCAGTGGTTTCCATTAAATAAAATACACTTCAGTGAGAAGTTGCTTTTCCATGAAGTCTCTCTTCTCACTTCAAGCCAGTTTTTTGCACTTAGTGGGAGCACGGCTTTTGTGTCTCATGGCTCTGTAGCTGCTGCAAGACTACCACAAAGCTCCTGTGTCAAGTTCTTTCCCAAGAGCAAAGACAAAATCCCTGTTTTATACTGCACTGTTTGGATTTGGCCTCCAGTTTAAGACAGAGCAGGTGTGTTGGGATGTTGTGGGTTCTGTTGGTTGCGGTTAAGAAGTGTCCTAACCTTGCTGGTTCATCCCCCTCCTACCTGCTAGCATTGGTGCACGTGTAGTTGCCTCCTTCACCTGGGTCTGTCAAAAATGTCACAGGCTCATGCAGGCTTTTTAATAGCAGGGTTATTTTGATGCATGTGCGTTAGGGAATGATACCTTGGCAGGTGGCAGGGAAGCAGAAGGAAGGGGAATGGCTGAGTCAGGGAGGAAGGAACCAGCTCCCCCAGTTCAGCCAGGGTTGGAGGAGCATTTCAGAGCGTGTCTTTGCAGCAGCAAAGAATGTGTATTTTGGAGGCTGAGAGCGGCATTCGTGCTTGTGCTGAGGTTCCAGTGCTGGAAAGGTTTTACAATCCATCAGTGACTTGGAATGGGCAATTTCAGATATGCTGTTGCCCAAGGTCACTTTATATGCAGGGTCTTTGTAGAGAGTAAGGTTGATGCTCAGAAGTTCAGCTCCAGAAATGCAACATTTAGAAATCTGGGAGCAACGAAGAAGTTTGGTTTAACGAGGTGGGGAGGGAATTCAAAAAGGTACACTGAATTCTCTCTGGAAAATGCCTCCTTTTAAATTTAAAGTTTATTGCTTTATCTTGACTTTCAGAAAACCTGCATGAAACTTCCTTGCCTTTGAAAGCTTGATAGAAACTCTTGAAGTACTTTGACTGAAAGAGAAAATTTAATAGTGAGGCATTTTGAAAACCGAACGATGTTTGTGGGCAGGTAATTTAAACAGGTACTAATATGAAACAGTGTTGTACTTGAAAGGCTACAACTGGTGTACACACATAAATGGGGTGGAATATCACTAGGAGCAATAAAATCTGGGGATGCTTCATACTTCTTTCACTGCAAACAATTTTTATGGTATGGCCTGTGAAGCAATTGAAATGCAGAGAGCTGGCACATCACTAGATTGATAATTCCTCCTGCTACTTACAGCTTATTCTCAGTACAGATGTCCCCAATTCTTTCTTTCTATCACATTAAAGTTTCTTGTCTGCTTCAATTTCATGCCTGCCTCAAACATAGCATTTTTCAAAATTGTCCCTCCAATTTATTTTTTTTCCTCTTTAAAAGTTTATATCAGATGAAACCTAACTGCTAGTTTTTATCCCAAGGTTTACACTTAAATTTTTAACAAGCTCGTTTTTAAGATCGGTCTTCCTTGAGAGAGCACTTGGCTGATCCATCAATAATTATGTAGTAATAAAGCAACTGTGTAAAAATGGCACCTTCGTGCTGAACAGATTGGTTTGCAGAGCCACTGACAAAGATGAATGTTTATTACAATTTACTACTTTTGATTCTGCAGATGCAATAGAGCTATTTTCTTTTTGGCTTAAGCGTCACAAAAAGTAATTTCCAATTGTGGAATCTTTATGATAATAAGGATGTATAACTAGGAGAGCCCAGACTGACTTTCAAATGCCAGCATGAGTTTGCAATGCTGGTAATTTAGGGAAAAAAATAAACAGAGAACATTTTTTATTTAATTTCATTGCTGAAAAAAATTTTTAAGCAATCACTTGGACAGAACACACAGGGAATCCTACAGTATCATGTAGTTACTCTTCTGAATTAATTCCTATAATATTAGTTGTTGATTCTTCAAAAATTGGCAAGTTTCCTTGTTCTCTTTGCTACATCCAGAGATTTCTCCTGTTGATTTTACTACAATGTGAAAAAAAATGTAATGTCTAAAATTAACAAAAGCCTGAAATTGTTGTTCTTGTTTCCATTATTTTTTAAATGCCAGCACAATTAAGGCTGTGATTTAGATGACTTGTATTGTTCGAATCTGTCCTCTCCTTTTGGGCAAAATACAGAATAATGTATTCTGTAAGTTTTTATGGCCAGTAGATGCATCAATTCGGTCAGCCAAGCTGGTTGATTGCAGTGTCACCGCTGTGATGAAATTGTCTCTTGGTAGCAGCTGAGCAACACCTTGAGTATTAAACTTTTGTGGATGCAGATTGTTGGGATCCGTGCCCTTGCAGCCTCTGGCACAGCCTCTGGGTGCTCCTTTGCTGGATTTCCCCCAGGTGATGCCGGGGTACGGATGTCTTGGCACAGCCGCACTGGTGCCTGTCAGTGGTGTCAGAGCTATGAGGCGCTTTCATCGGCTTGCAAACCTCTTCTGGACAAAGGCCAAAATTCCTGGGTTCTTTCCCATTGCTGCCAGAAATAGTGACTTGGCCTTACGTTGGGTCTGTTACTCCCGGTTTGGAGGGAGGGGTGCAGGTGGTCCTGCTCCCAAAAGGCCCTTGAATGGCAAAGCTCCAGCTTTATCCCCTCGGTCCCTGGGGGCCATAGCAGAGCCGAGCTCTATGTGCCTGGCTTGAGCTGTTGCACACACCAGAGTGCTGCCACAGCCCTCAAGCCTTTGTGGCAACTTGTAGCTACGTCAGCAAACACTTTCAACCCGGGTCGTTCATTTCAGCTGGCAGTCGCTGACAGTAATGTTCCTTTGCTTGGCTTTATTTTAGCATTTAATGGTTTTTATGTTGGTTTTGATGGCGTGAAGGGAATTGCATGGGAGTGTTTTGTCTGGACTTTAGTATTCTCTGCTTTATCTTGCTAGCAAGATTTAAAATCTTACTCCTTCAGGAGACAGGGCTTGTGTCTGTGCACCTTGCAGGCTCTTCCCTCATCGGTCCCTTCTGTCAGCCCATTATCCTGGGCTTATTTCATTGCACAGTTTGCTGTGGAAAGAGTTTGCCTAGTTAACACCAGCATAAGGAGCAGTCCATCTATTCTTACTAAAGAAGTAAAAGAAATAAAATATAAATAAACCTCTCTTCCATAGAAGAAGACGGTAGATCTGAATTTGAAATCATGATGTGGTAGGATTTTGTAATGAAATAGTAAAATATTATCCAGAACTTATTTTCAGAAGATAACTCTGGTTTTGTTCATTCAAAATAAACTTTCCTGATTTTAGAGACATCAGTATGACCTGTGGTGCTGAATGTGTTTAAATGAATTGGTACCAGAAAAGTACATCACTCTCTCCCAGTGGGCTGCGGACACGGAGTTGTGTTCTTGAGAATGGGTGCCATAATACTGTGTGTTATGGAGAACCTGGATTAAGCGCCATGGAAGGCATCGTTAATCAGTTAATTAAAGGAGAACAACTCTGATACTATGCCATATGCTGTACAATAAAATGGCTGCATGGCAGAAAGAGCCATGAATCCTTTCAGTGTCTGTGAGACTGAGACATGATTTGTGAATTTCTGTGTCTGCAATACTGTGTTAATATATTTAAATAAAGAATTAATTGCATGTGGATGTAGGATCTTATGTTTTTCAGTGAGTTTTTTGAAATGCTTACCTGGTTTTTGAGACTTAGTAAAATCTTTCAAAAGTCTTTGATTTGCTCTGCATCTAATCGACATTTAAGCAGGATTCTTTGTGTGCCTGTAACCTGGAGAGGATGATCAGATTGAGGAGAAACTGTAAAATCAGCAATGCAGAACTCAGCTAAAATGACATATGAGGTATAGTCCTGTTAGTATATAAACTTTATATACAAGTCAGATGTTGAGATTAATCATAAGGACAGGTTGCTCAAGCAGATGGCTGGCCTTTCTGATAGCCATTAGCTTGAACGGCTGGCTTTGAAACCGGCTCTGTGCTTTATAGGTGAATCGTGCTGCTGGGCTTTGTTGGGAAAAGGTTCTTTCTCCAGCTCCACCAAAACCTCCTGTGCACGGAAGTGCCTTTTCCCACCGTTCCTCGAGGATAAGGACAAATTATTCTCCAGGAACTTCTCCACAACTTTCTTCTTTTGGAGAGTTGTGGTGTCAGAGGGCATTCCAGCGCAGTAATGGATGGATCTCAAGCATATGGAGTACACATGCTAATTGTGCTGTGCTTATGGATCAGTCTGTCCAAATGCCAAGGCCTCAGAGCTGCTGCAGGCAAAATGTTAAAATCCTTCTCCTCTGTCTACTGTGCGTCTGGGAAAAGGTTCATTGCAGTCACTAAAACATAGTGGAGAGGAGGAGGAGGTGAAGGACAGAGCCCACGCCCGTCCTCCTGAGGAGTTTGTTCAGGAGCTGTGCTGTCTGCAGCAGCGTGTGCTGCAGTGTGACTGAGGGAGCTTGCTGTGCTGCACTGGCACCTGGAGCCACCCAGGCAATGCCTATACTTTGGATTGCAGAGATCCTTATGTCCTTCATATATATAGTTGCCTGAATGGACACAAAACTGCCTTGGTCCCTGGGGCAGGGTTCTTACAAGAGGTCTGTTTGGTCCACAGGAAGATAGAGAAGTACGTTTCACCTACGTGTTTCTCAGCCATTAGCCATGGTCAGAGACAAGAAGATGGCACTTGATCTAACAAGAAACAGCGCAACCGCTGTGATGTTTCTTTAAAAATATGGTCTGTGCTGGCTGCAGGTCTCTGTTGCGTAATGGACTGATGCTTTCAACACAGATCTGCATTTCTGTAGCTGCCACCTTTTAGGAATTCAAACCAAATATCTCCTACTTCCATGTTTGTAAACCCCCACTGGTGATCCTGATCACCAAACCAGTCAGGATCTTATGTGTCCTTTCTCTCTTATCCATGTCTCTGATAGTCCTGGCAGCGTGAAACTCTGCCTGGTACCTGCTCTGAGTCCAGCCCCCATCCATCTCAG
Source organism: Dryoscopus gambensis (assembly GCA_013389985.1). Lineage (NCBI taxonomy): Eukaryota > Metazoa > Chordata > Aves > Passeriformes > Malaconotidae > Dryoscopus > Dryoscopus gambensis. Next base: position 261,375 of record WEIT01039888.1, read on the forward strand.
AGGCTTTTCCTTTGGGCCAGTTTGCCACCTTGCTTTTGATAGGGGAGCTTCAGCTCTTGCCTGTTATTCTATTTAATAATAAGAATAAATTTCTACCTTCTCTTTCCTCTCTACATCTCTGTAGAGATGCTTGCTATTTCTCGTTAGCAATGAAGGAAGGAAGAAGCTGGGTAACAAAATGAGAAATTTCTTACCTAATAATTTTCTTCCAGTTAACAGCTTCTCACCATTCAGCCTGCCTGGACAGTGTGGTAAATGGCCAGGACACAAATTGATTTTTTTCCTCTAAATAAAGACTTGGGTATATAATTTCATACTCTGTATTTTGATGTTGTCTTAATACTAATAATTTTCTGCTGAAGCATTTCTATAGTCCGGATGGCTTCTGGTGGTTGGTGCTGAGCTTGTCACCAGATCTACCAAAGACAAGCTCTGAACCTCAAAGGAGGGGGTAGAAATCAGCCCACCTTTGCTGAGAGATGGTAAGGGTGACTGGAAGAAAGTTGTAAGTGGAAAGTTCAACTCATTTCACTTTCTTGCTTGTCTGGGTAAGTTATTTTGGTAAGCTGGTTTTGACCTGGAGCAGCTCTTTGGTGCAGTTTGTGTTGGAAGGGCCCTAAAGATCATCTAGTTCAACCTCCCTGCCATGGGCTGGGATGCCACCCACTAGATTAGGTTGTGTATGTTTTATATTTATATGGCTGTATACATTTAAATTTTTTTCCTGGTGGAGCAGAAATTGATTCACAATTTAAAAAAAAAATTATAATAGTCCAAGCAAAATTCTAGGATTTGCTTTTAAGTTCTCTGTAGTGCAGAGTTCACCACTGTGTTTTATTTCGTGTGGCAGGTTATAGGAGTAGATTTACTTCTCAATAAAGCATATGCTGGGGTGGCTGAGCACTGGCCAGACAAGGATCCTGGGCTTGCAGGGATGGACAGCAGAGCATTTAGTGCCCACAGCAAGACCTGGCGAGTTGCAGAAATGATGCTTCAGCACTTAAACATTAAGCCAGCTGTTCCCTTTGCGGCTGGCTCGGGTGTAAAGTGCTCTTGCTGTTTTACATAGTGGTCTGGCCGTGTGGGGAAAGTGAGCTGGAGTGGGATCTGAGCCTGGCTGCTTTTGCTGTCGGCTCTCCAGGGTGTTGGACTGCGCTTGCCCTCTGCCAGAGATAACGGCAGCGCTCTGCCCTTGTGGGGTTTGGAGAGGGGAACTGATTGAGATGCTGATCAGTTCTTCTCCTTGGCCTCTCCCTTTATATAAACTGTTACTCTTGGATCCCCCTGCACAGATTTAAAAAAAATGCAGAAAATACAGGCCAGAAGGCACCAAAAAGAATGAAGGCTGGGGGAAGGGAAAGGGGACAAAACACGCCAAGAACAGCATAAAAAGGCAAAGGAGGAAAATACAGCAGGGAACTGCTGATCGGCTGGAAAAGCCCAATAAGTAGGGGAAATCTGTCTTTACAGTTTCCATTTTAAAAAGTTTTAAGTCCATAACTGTTCAGGCAGGACGGGGTGAATATATGAGTGTAGGCTGAGGTGTGAGTGTGTGGCACCTTCGGCACTGGCACTGTGGTCGGTCTCGGCATTGCTGGGTGCGGAAATCACAGGCTGGAGAAGACTTGTGTCTGTGCATGGTAGCTCTTACCATTTCCAGGGTTTGGCGCTGAAAAATGTCATTTGTGGTAGTTAGGTAGTATGTTTCTGGGTGAGTACTGGTCAGTTCGATTACTGATTATTGGTTTCATCAGTGAAAGATAATTCTTTTGATGCTCTTCAGAGCAGCCGTTCTCTGAGCACTCAGTCATGGCAGCAGGGTTGCGAGCTCAGAAAAGAACGACAGGTTGCAACAAGCAGGTTGCATAAACCGTGCTATTTTTCATTGTTTTCCAAAGGTGTTGGGGGAACATTCACTTTATTCCAGAAGAAGAACATCTGCTGCTGGTTTTGAAGACAGTGTCAAGATGTTCTTCAGTTCAAAAGCCTAATTTTCAGCTGTATTTATTTTGGGAGGTTGAAAGGGGTTTTTTTGTAAGGGTTTTTTATATTGCTGTGTAGTTCAATGAACATGAGCTTACCTTCCCAAAGAAAATTCTTCAGAATCAGAGGGGTTTTGTTTATTGCTGGACTGGCTTTTTACTACCTGCTTTAGAAAAATATATATTGCAGGGAGGATTTCTAGAAAGAATGGAGAGATTAACTGTTTCTCTGAAGAATTAAGGTAACAAGTTTCCATGTCTGTAAGATGAGTGGTATAACTCCTAACTGGATATAAAATATGAGGATGTGGTTTGGTTAGATCCTCTGTGGACTATGAGGTGAAACAACAGCATTTGTTTCAGTATGAATGTGCTCTCAGGAAAACAGCAGGGTTGATGGTTAGGTGATTTTTTTTTTTTTCAAAATTGAAATTTAATTTATAAAAAATATGTTCACTATCTAATAAAAGTTCTTTGAGAGTGATTGACTGCAGGAAAAGCTTTTCTCATAATTTATTCTCATATATCATTAAGCACAAATTTGAGATTCCGTTCCTGTGACGGGGTAATTGTTCTGCGACCGCCGTAGGAAGGTGGCTGATGGGGGAAGGCTGTCGGGTGTCACTCAGCTGTGCAGGACAGACAGAGCATCTGAAGCTTGAATCTCAGTGTGGGGAAATGGACGCAGGCATTTAATAAAGATGGGTTTCTAGTTCTGCTCCACGTTAACTCCCATAGTTGTAGGAAAATCTTCTGCCTACAGCAGATGGGCCCAGTGCAGTGATTGCAAACCAGCCAGGGCTGGCCCTCACTGTTACTCTGCTTTGCTTTGTGAGACAATCCTGTTTCCAGCAGACAGGAGTGAGGAAATAGCTGATGAGCTTGTATATCCCTGCTTTTGTACAGGCTGACCTTACACAGCTGCAATAGTGGAGTCTGTGGAATTTTTTTTTTTTTTAATTAAATTGTGCCTTTTCCCTCTTTGCTTTCATTTGCACCATTTTGGGCTTTGCCTCTACCCTTCTTGCAGTCCAAATGTGAGGAGCTGGCCAGTGGGCACTTCGCAGAGGCAGGGCTGTGTGCCCTGGCACTGCTGGGCAGCCCGGCGCCGGCCGGCAGTGCTTCCCACCATCCCTCGTCGGCAGGAATGAATGTTTCTGGGAAGACGGGGCCTTGCTCTGTGTGGTGTGATGTGTTTTCTTTCTCTGAGGAACTAGCAGGCTGGAAACTTGGCTTTGGCTGGAGAGGACCCCTTAACCTTGCCTTGGCAGAAGGAAATAATAAAGTGACAGACTTCATTTATCTTTATGCTGTGTGCATGGCCTCGTGTGCTCTGTACACCATCCGACCTAAATCCTGGTGTAGATTTGGCACTGTGAAGGAGTAGGCTGTAATTTTCAAGGTGGCTCCAGGTACAATAAAATAAAAAACACGTTCTCTTAAATACAAGCATACACGTCATGTGTTTTGTGGCCTTATTTCATCAGTAAGTGCAATTAATTTTGCTCCGTCCTTACGTTTTGTTTTTGTGGAATACTTCTATGACAGCACATGATTACGCTGCTGAAGGTGAGTGGGGAGAACTGGAGCCCTTGGCAGCTGTAGGGTGCATGCTGTGGGATGGGTGGGATTGGCAGGGTGGACTGGGATTGCATAAAGAGGTGCCTTACCTGGAGCAAAGGGGTTGGCAACAGCTTAAAACAGCAAGGACTACCTCCCAGCCTGCTCCTGAGGGAGGCTCCTGCCCTGTATTAGTGAAACTCGCAGTGTTCTCTGCTCCTATGGCCCCACAGGCTCTGCTCAGGCTTTGATGTGTGGTGTGTTCGTTTGCACACCCACTGATCCTTGTACTTCATCCTGTGCTGCTGCTCCTGCTGCTGCAGCATTTTCGCATCCATTTCTCTTCCCTGCCCAGTCCCTACAGCAGGATCACCACGGCACTTTGTCTGCCCGGTGCCGCTGCCCTCCCGGTTACCCACCCTTAATGACTGTTCCCTTCACGCCTCTCGGTAAATCAGTTATCTCCTCCTGCAGATGGGTTCGTGTCCCCTCTGATCGGCTCATCAATTATATCCTGGTGCAGTTGTGCAGTGCCTTTTTTGATGCTAAGCCACTGCCTTCCCTTCGCAGCTCCCCAAAGTGGCACTGGCATTGCTCATCAATTCAGGCTGCTAAGGCATTTCTGCCCATTGGGTCCCTTCAATGGTCTGCTGGAGCTTTCTGTGGCTCCCACTGGATTTAATCCCTCCCTGGAGAGCAGCGATCAATCCCAGTGTTTCTGATGCCCCGGGGTCAGGTTGTTTGGTTGTTGCTTAAGGATTTTTGTAGCTGAAAATGCATCTCCCAACTCTTCAGATTTTGTCATGCTCTAGCCCCAAAGTATTTTTTAAATACTGGGAGTGCTTAGTGTCTGGTGTTGTGCCAAAATAGGTGGAAAGGTTCTTTGTTTAAACTCTTTGACTGCTGTGAAACGGTGTGATGAAGAATGTATTTGCTGCATAGGACCAGAGCACCAAGTGCCTTCTATTATATCTACTCCAGAGGATTTCCTGGAAAGTGTTCAGCCTCCATTTCTGTCTGTAAGGAAATCCTCTTATCTGGGCAGAGCAATAAATAGTGCTGCCTCCTGTAATAGAAACAGAAAAACACATTCTTCACGTGGCTGTTTTTAAAAATGTGGGGTTTAAAATATATCGGGTGGAATGATTCTTCTGTAATAAATCCCCATAATAGTGTGCTATATATACATTTAACTAGCTGCACAGAGGTAGGGAGAGGGGCAGAGGGTGTGTTAAAAGAGGGTTTAGTGTGCATTTAGTAATGACAAGAACAGTAAATAATCCTACAGGTTTACAAACCTAATCCCCAGTGTCTGATTGTAGCCCTCATGTCTACTGGAATTGGTTGGAAAGATGTTAAAAGGCTGTAAAGGGAGGGCTTTTGGGGGAGTTTATTTTTAAATTTTTGGGGAGCTGGCTGGGTGATTGATGTTTCTAAGTAGTATGAATGTAGTTGATTCAGTACCTTGATGGAAAGCTCCAGAAGTGCCCATCCTCCTCCACTTTGCTACAGAGATGTTGGGTGAGGCTGGAGTAGGCTGGTCCTTGCTCTAAGCTCTTCCTGATGATCCTTTCATTTAACAACTGGATTTGGAGGGAAGGGGAGGAGTGTTGTTGTTTTTAATGCCCAACTTATTTTTTCCTGTGCCCTGCAGTAAAGTGGTTGTTTTTCTTAACAGAAGAAATCCGTGATGTCTCAGAGCTGTGCCACGTGATGCTACTGCTTTTAAATAAGCTCTTAAGAGGCTGGACCAGATGTTGGCCACATCTGTGTTTTTATTTCGTCGAACATTTCATTTCGACCCTTTTATTAAAAGAGAAAATGATAATTTAGAAATCACTTTTAAAAGTTTAGCAGCTGGGAAGATCTTTCTGGTATATAAAAAAGCAATGGGTTTGCTTTCCATGCCCTGAAGTGAGCCGTGTAGCATCAAGCAGACGGGTATTTGTGGCTGGTAGGGTCTACTCTTGTTGCAAACGATTGCCATGGAAATTTTCATGCAAAAATGGATGCGTTTTATTTTGAATTGGCATTCCGTAATGAAACATGTATTTTTTTTCTCAGTGAAAGCATTAAACAAGGGATTTGAAGGCACCTTCGCTTCTGAAAAACCCATTTAGTGAATGCCTATTGCCATGGCAGGAAAAAGGAAGATTTGCAGGCAGAGGGATATCCTGCAATTACTCCCTCTGCTCCTGTTATGGGGTCTAAGAAATGCTTATTATGTGTAACTTGCTTCTGGATTCTTCTCTGCAATTTAACAGTTGGAGAATGAGTTTTCTGTCCCTGTTGCTAATTGATCCAATGAGAAAAACTGGCACCTAATTCAGTAACAAGTTATATTTAAAATGACAAGTGAAATTGTTCATGGTGCCTGAAATTGCATCATTTTCAGTCTGGCATGTTAGGGCTGTATAAGAGAACAGGCACCTACTGTACTGTGACATATTAAATTTTAAACCTCTGATCCAAAAATATAGCTGGGTATAGGAAGAGCAAGGTGTATAATGATGAAAAGCAGTGGCAGCTTGATTTCAGTGGGATATTTTTATTGTTTTTAAGATGCTTTGGCAGTTTTTACAACAATAAATATTGGGATCAATTTTACATAAAGTTGAGCAGTGAGTTGAGTATGTCCATCACCACTTCCAAGTTTTGGTTTTCTAACTTATGATTTTCAGAACTTACTAGTGATTTTCAAGGTTGGCTCCCCTTTTTCTTTGTCCCTAATTCCAAGCCGGTGTGGACAGTGGAGAGTTTAGTTTATCTGGTACAATGAATATTGAAGAAAAAGAAATCCTTTATTCATGCAGGTAAACCAGATTGATTTTTTTTCCCCCAAAATACCCTTGAGGAGAAAAAAGGTAGATAACACAATGAAGGTGAAGGCCATCCCCCCTTCTGTCCTACAACTTGGTGGTTAAAGTGCTACCCAGAATATGGGACACCCAGTTCAAGTCCCATTTTTGTATGAACTCCTTCCAACCTAGGAGCCCAGGGTATTCTGGTCTGGGCCCCCCTTGCACTCTGCCGTTGAGCTGTGTTATTTTATGTGGTGGAACATTTCTTGGACCCAGGTGGCCCATCCCCTGGGAAGGTGTCTCAAACACTGTACTACAGTATTTACTCCTTTCCTTAGTGAACGTTCAGCCATTTTGCTCACTGGAAGTTTCTCTCTCAGTTCCAGCAGGAGAAATGTCCAGTACTATCTTGCAGAATACCCTGCACTCCCTTGTGTGACTCCCATCCACTCTTTGAATGATTATGCTTTGCTAAAAAATTTCAGTCAGTTGCATTAAAAAGGCAGCAAACCACTGGGATGTATTTTGTCACCTTGCTTTTCCTCCTCATCCTCGAGCCAGGGAGTGCTTGGCCGTGTCCTGGGGGTGCATCCCTGCTTGGCTGGGAGCAGGGTGCCTGCATGAGGAGCTGCTGGCACTGGTGCAGAAAGTTCTGCTGTTACTGCACTATGCAGAGATCAGACCAGAAGAAAAGCATATGTACTGATCAATTATGTACTTATTATAAAATCTTTTGCACTTCTAAAGTATTTTGGGGAAAAAGGGTTGTAAAGTAAATCTGGTGCCTGGGACTAATGTGCAATTAATTTCTAAAGGTAATGTCAGTGAGAAATGTTCTTTAAAGCCTTTTTGGTCAAATTACCACCAGATTATCCAAACTGGTAAAGTCGATATTACATTTAGGAGACAGTCTCAGGGAAAAAAATCAAAGCATAGTGTTACAGAGGGCCAGAGCAGCTCTGCTATGAGGAAAGACTGAGAAAACTGAAATTGTTCAGCCTGGAGAAGAGAAGGCTTTGGGGTGACCCATCTGCAGCCTTTTAGTACCTTAATGGGCTACAGAAGAGCTGGAGAGGGACCTTTTACAAATGCATGGAGTGACAGGACAGTGGGGAATGGTTTTAAACTGATAGAAGATTTAGATTGGATATTAAAGGGAAATTCTTTACTATGGGGAAGGTGAGACACTGGAATGTGTTGCCTAGAGAAACTATGGATGCCGCATACCTGGAAGTGTTCAAAGCCAGGTTGGATGGGGCTTTGAGCAACCTGATCTGGTGGAAGGTGTCCCTGCCTGTGGCTTGGGGTTGGAACTAGATGATTTTAAGGCTCCTTCCAACTCAAATCATTCTATGATTCTATGCTGTTCCTTGTGACAGGACATTTTTGGGGAGTTAAACCCCATTTTGCTTGTGACTTGGGGTGGAAAGTATAAAACTTTCTGTTGGTTGTATAAGGCGGATTTTGGAAAGACATTTGTGAGTACTTGGTTGCTGATCCCAGGGAATGTCTGTTGAGTTGAGCAGCCGGACCCTTTGAGCCACCTCAGGAAGCTCAGCCTGTATTCCTGACCAGGTGTTTTGCTTGGATTCCCAGCCCTGTGATTTCATGTACTTCAGGCAACTGGTTTAACTCCCTGACTTTCGCCAAGCAGACCATTGTTTTATCTTCTGGGAATGCTCTTAATTCCAAGCTTTGCTTGACTTTACCATTTGGTTGCCATAACCTGCCACTGGATCCAAGAGCTGCTGCTGGCGTCACCTTCCGCTGAGCCAGTACTGCGCAGGAGCACCAGGCTGGGGAATCAAACCATTCAAAGATCTTGGTTTGTGGGGAGGCACATCCCCAGTACTGGGGAGTGGGAGCTGTGAACATGCCAAGATGTTCTGCACCATTTTGGTTTTAATTTGTTATTGCAGATTGTTGAAACTTAATTTGTTTATATTTTTCTGCAAGTGAACTGGTGAGGTCATCTCTTGTTTGATCTTTATTAGATGTAATGAAGATGACCAAGAAGATTGCTTCACTCCCCAGCATAAGTCTTTGTTAAATAATTTGTTTTCTTCTCTACCTGGACTACATTAATAGTGTATTACTATAGTTCTTTAATGTGATGTGGAAAATCAGGTTTTGCAGCTGTACGCTGTGCCAGTCCCAAATTAAGCCTCAGTTCTGTGCTGTTACGCTTTTTAATGGATGGAATATTTAAAAATTTGTTTTCAGAAGTCTTAATAGCTACCAAACTAGCAAAATTGCAGTGAAATTGTAATTACAGAAAGTCAAGAAGAAAGCCGTAGTGTGACTGTCGGCAGTGGTCTGTGCTTCTTCCCTGAAAATAGAAAATATTTTCTAAGTCATAATTCAGAGATAAATTACTGACCTACATACTCTGACAGAGAAATTTTTGTTATGATGAAAGAAAAGTGATCATCTTTTTAAAATGGTTTCCCCAGCTTTCTGCTGAACATTTGTGGCTGTAAATTAAAATGAGCGATAAAAAGGCGACTGGAAGTCTCTGGCAGATTTTTAGCACTGATGAAGACTGTGCTGATTCCTGAGTTTTAGATTAATCCAGTGTGGTGAATTTGTGTGCATGAAGTTCTGTGTTGAAAATACTCAGCAACAAATTAAACCACCCAGACGAAGGTGGAAGGATGCAAATCTCTCAAGGACAGTCCTGCAGTGTTACATTACTGCAGAACTTAAGCTGCAATAGATTTTTGTACAAACATATGGCTGATTTAAAATGTGTTCTTTTCTGTAGGTGAGAATACAGGAGATGGCGAATTAGATCTGAGTGGAATCGATGACAGTGAAATAGATCGGGTAAGGTGCCCTGTTATCCCAGGGGTCTCTTATCTTGGTTGTCTGTATATCTGAGAAAGGCAAAATGGCTTTTATCTGGTTTATCCTCTCTCTGCAACTGCCTCTTCTCTCTGATCTATAGAGAGGTTTGAGCAATTTCAGTGATCTGAAATCTAAACTAATGTTCGTGCAAACCTGTGAATTTGGTGTTCCTTGCCCAAGTTATATATANGCTGCTGCTGCTTGCTTTTAACATGCTGGAATAATTATGTTTTAGAATGTCTTTTATTCCAAAGGAGAACTTTAAAAAGTTTGGTGGAGCTCTAAATTCATTATTTAATTAAGATAGATTCAACATAGGAGGCTGCCATGGAAACCAAACTGTAAAACCAGCATGTGCGGCTCCTGTGTACTTCCAGAGGCTTAAGTGTCAGCAAAAAATACCCTTTAACATATAGGCTGAGTGGGACAGCACATGGCTGTGGGAAAGGGCTTGTTGGAGACCACACGGCTGGTCAGCGCTTGGACACGCGACAGCCCAGCTCTCTGAGCCTCATGCCCTCTCCAGCTGCCGCGCTGGTTTACAGCATCGTTTGAACAGATTAATGCCAGTGCTAAAAATTCGTTTTGGGGTACAAAATCCCTGACAGTGATGCATTGCATAGGAATTACTGATCTCCGAAATGTAGGTGTGAGGTGGGGTTTGCTAGGCTGGGCATTAGGGTCTCATGATCTGAGCGGACATTGAATGGTGGGAGCAGGAAGGCTGAGGTTTTTCACCATAGCCAGTCCATAATTTGAACGATCACAGGGGAAGAACAAGCACATTTCCTGCTCTTCCTAGGCTCTGTGATGAGGTCATAACTCTGCTTTTATGACTTCGTGTTCATTTCTGTGGCAATAGACTGTAATATTGTAAGCCCAAGATTATGAAATCTCTGAAAGCCTAAGAGGGATGAATAACTGAGCTAGGAAAAAGTGGGTTTTACTATTATGGCCCACTTTTAATAGAAGCAGATGAAAGAGTGAAAATATTGGTCTGATAAACCAGGACTTGCACAGCCATTTGCTTGCCTGCTTAGCCCTCAGAGGAAGGACTCCTCCCTGCATTATTTTCATTTGACTGGAGTTATTTTTCTTAAGAAATCCTAGATGTACATCTTACTTTGGAGAAAATCTTGAATGCTCAGACCCAAAAGATGGAGAAACCTCAGCTTGCTTTTCTTGCACTTAAACATAGTTTTACAAGTCTCAGATGCACTGCTTAAAATGAAAGTGTCTTGTTCATGATGGATGACTTAATTTGTCTTCTCAGTTCTGCTGTTCTTCACTCCCAAAAAGCATTGTCTGTAGAGAACTTTTGTTTCATTGATAGTTGTGCTAAATACTGGATTAATTTTTACATTTAGGTCATCTACAATTAAGTAATTGCTGCCTATCTGTCTGTTTATTTCTGTGATTCATCTGAATAGTCCTAGATGTATTTTACAGCTCCATTCCCACTAAAGATGTTACCGAGTCTAGGTGGAGTTAACTGCAAAACGTCTAGATGTGGTTACTGAACCCAACTGTCTGAAATCTAGAGGGCTAAAGCTCCAGCAATCTGAGCTGGTTTCCTTCACACAGATGTGGCCATTGAACTAATAATCTCAGTAACTCTGTGTAAAGCTTCGCAGAAACCTCTCCAGAAGACACATGTTTTTGTTTTGGTCGCACAGGGCAATGGTTCCCATCCTGCTTTGAATTACAGACCACCATCAACACACAAAATTACTTGCAGACAACCACGTTGTCATGATAACCTCTTATATCATCTGAAAAAGATCATAAACCCAGGATCATTTTTGTTTAATTAACAGACCATGTATAATGAGTCCTAGATGGTTTTTGGTCACTCCATCATAGTTTGGAAACCAAGCACTATTTTTTGTAAAAAGGTCATTGCTTGTACCAGCTTCAGATGTTACTAGAAGTGCTCTCTGATTGTCTTATATCACTCATATTTTCTTTTATTTTAATGCATTTTTTAAAATGGGGTATTTATTGACCTTGCCAGTAGTTTTTCAGTTCAGTTTTGCTCTGTGGTTTTTCAATTTGATTTATGAAAGTAGATAAATTTGTTTTCTCTTTTAGTATATACTTAATGAAGCTGAAGCTCAGATAAAAACAGAGCTGTGGATGAAAGAAAATGCAGATTATTTGAAGGAACAAAAAGGTAAGTATGTAGGACTGAAATTTGTCTTTTGGCTGGTGTTGCTGAAATATACAGTCTGTGTAATCTTCATGCTGGTTACCCTTTTGTCATCTTTCAGAAAAGGAAGCAAGAATAGCAAAAGAGAAAGAACTTGGGATTTATAAGGAACACAAGGTATTAAATTGTGTGTTAATTGTGTCTGTTGGAAAATGTCCTGGAAATTCGCTTTATCTGCTGATCAGCTCCATGTAGGATGTATGGGCATAATGGTACGGGTCACCACTAAAAGAGCAAAAGCTACAGTACATCTAGCTGTTACTGAATTGCAAGGCTATATTTTTTTAGGTGGTGAGTAAAACACTTTCTTGCCCAAACTTTTATTTTAAATTGCTATTATGAGAAAATTCTGTGCATGTCAAAGTCAGAGCTAGCTCTTTGCATTTATGATTGCTGTTCTAATTGCTTGCTTATTAAAATACAGGTTTTAAGACATGTCTGATTTTTTTTTTAATGTGTGCATGGGGAATTTGTTTGTACTTGCCATAACTTCAGTGGCTTTCTTTGCTCTTACAATAATGATTTCTTTATGAAGAACTGAACAGATCCTTGTTACAGTCACTTGAAGGAGTATTTTGTTCTACCTTTCGTAAAGAATGCAAGTTAGGTTAACAAATGGCATGTCCTGTCTCCATGTTTAGCAGTTTAAAGCAGCCTAATTGGCCGTATATTCACGATTTACAGCATTAGTATTTTGTGTAATTGAGCAAGTGACAAGTCAAATCTTCCACGTGCAACTAAAATCCATGTTAGTTTTTAGTGTGTATATCCTCTATCTTTTTTTCCGACTAATGCGAAAGGCAGAGTTTCCTGCTTCCCCTAGGTATTTCAACAATAAAAACAAAACCAGACAATGAAACACTGTTCTATACTTCAGAGTTTCTCATTCATCCTCCACTTATGCAGACGTGGCAGTCTACCAGCAATTTTCAAAATTGTATAACTCGTTGGCACCGCCAAGTAGCCCAAACACCCACTTTTTTGTTCAGACAACACAGGAGTTTTTCTCTAACCCTTTATTGTTTCTGACAGCTCGAGTAGAACTTGATTAATATGGTGCTTTCCAATTTCAAGGTAGCACTTGACCCATGTAGGTAAACAGAGGGGCTATTATCCATTAAAAAATAAATCTCCTGCAGAGCTGGGTGTTAAAACCGTCCTTTGAATAGGAAAATGCCAAATGAGAAACAGAGGTTCTGGGGTGGTTTTTTTCGTACCTACCCAGGCATGGGACACGGCTGGAAGTGTTCTCCGGTGTCATTGCTGGTTGCCTGGCTCTGCACAGCATCAGCCCCCCTGCTCAGGGCCGGGCTCGCAGCCCGTGGCAGCCGCAGGTGACGACGCCGCAGCGCTCCGTGTCTGCAGCCTCCTGCTCGCTGTCCCTCGGCGCTGATGCCAGGCCGTGCCGGGAGGCTGCTGCTCGTGCTCTCGGCCCTTTGCAGCACGGAGGAGGAGCTGGGCAGAGCCTTTCCCACGCCGCTTTCAGACTTGATATGAAACACGGTCGCAGTTCCGATACGGAGTTGTCAGTGCTGTAAGGGAGTCGTGACCCAGCTTCGCTCTCGCTTTAAAGGCAGTTTTAGCAGGGGAAATTCTTTATTTCCATGCTGGGTGATGCTGTGAGGTCCGTATTCCTGTAACAGGAGTAAACTCCCCCTTTCTTTTTCATATGTGAAAAATGGCCCATCCTTCTTCTCTGGCAGAATTACAGATATTAAGTAAAGAATTTCTAATAAACTCTCTGAGCATTTGGCTAAATGCAAAAAAAACCCAAGGAAACACGCATCTCTTGGAGAAAAGAGACCCCATTGAGTGGCAGGAGATGGAGCACTGGCTTAGCCTGGGCACATCACCTGCGTTCCCCACATCAGCAGCACCTGAGCCAGGACTGCTGCACTCCAGCTTGCCCCTCTGCTTCACTGAAACTTTGTTTGTATCTACATCACTAATTTTATATTTTAATTAAGCCAAAGAAATCTGCAAAGAAGCGGGAGCCAATTCAAGCCAGCACAGCAGGAGAGGCAATTGAAAAGATGTTAGAACAGAAGAAAATCTCGAGTAAAATTAATTATAATGTGCTAAGGGACCTGAACAGCAAAGGAAGTAACACACCAAAGAAAGAGGATGACAGCACTGATGACAGCACCAACACCAAGAAGCTGTCAAGAAGAAAATCTATTGCCAGTAGGAATATAGCCAACCCTGTAAACAGTGTGGGAAAAAGGTACTGCAATTGTTCATTTATATCTCTGTCTGTGAGACTGTCTATGTATCTTTCTGAGCCAGACAATGTAGGGACTGAAACATTTGTTTGAGGCTAAAATAATGTTGGGGCTCTGTTTTTATTTATTTTGCCTGCAGTGTCATGGCAACACCTTATTTATAGTTCACATTTCAGAGGTCTGCTTTGGTGTGAGTTAATCATCCTAAAGCCAAAAAACCCACAAAATCAATGGAAATTCATAAATGTGAATCAGGGACACCTTTTCTTCATAAAATCCTGGCAGTTGCTATCCTTCCTTTAAATTGTCTGTATGATCTGATGCGACACTAAATGTTCGAAAGCTTTGCCTTTTCGCTTGATTTGAAAACTATAGTTCCCATCTGTTTTGACAGCTAGCTGCTTTGATTAGCTTTTATTTTCATTTTATTCCAAACTTTTGTTGTTAATTGATGACACAAATACAAAGCTTTACAGTAAATATGTTTGTCAGTTTTCTGGTCTGCATTTGAAAATGTTTTATAGTGTGATGAAAGTGCCTGTTTTAATGAGTGAAATACTCAACTTGCTGGGCAGATTTGTAGTGTACTGTAAAATGTATAAGGAGATTGATGTGTCCAGTTTGTAATATTCAACTATTTTATCTGCCTTCGGTTTATGAAGTCACGTTGGATCATCATTTGAATCATTTTGATGTATAGTAATTTCTTACTTAGATGTTATTTATTTATTTACTGCCTGTTTACTTATTTACTGCCAGAATTATAGGCCAAATGCCACAAGGAAATCTTGGTATTTAATTCTGAAATATGAAATGATGTCTTTGCACCATCGTTCAGATTTAGGCATGTGTTGCAGCTGGGTTAAAGGGACCAGGGACGGCAGGAGGGCAGCCACCTACAAGGTGTGAGAAAACATCTGTTTGTGAAAGAACAGGATACATGGGATACCTGAAAACATGATGCTGGGAAGGACATTAAGTGCAAATCTCTCAGAAGCTGAGGAAAATAAGGATGGCTAAACCTAACCCCTTACTTTAACTTCATTTGACAGCGAGGCCAGAGGTACAGGCTTCAGTTTGGGCTGAGAAACCAAATGCCAAAGCCACTGGCCCCACTGGCACCAGATACAGGCTTTTACAGTATATCAGACATATTTTCTTCCTTATTCTATATTTTTGGCTTCATCCTCATTCAACTTCTCATTCTCAGTATCAAAAGCTTTGCTTTCCAGCTGTTGACTCACTGGGGATTTTAGGCTTACCTGTAAGTTGCATGTAAGTTTCCCACTAGTAAAGGACAGGAAAGATCCAGTGAGGATTAACTTAAGAGCATTTATCTTGTGCTTTATTTGCAGTTAACAGGTATTAGTGAGTCATATTTCTGGTATTTCTAATAAAGTAGGACCAATTCAGTTGTCTGAATTGTGATGCTGGGTGGGAAGTAGGGGCTGGGCAGGATCCTCGTTGCATTTCAGATCTCAGCAGTAACATCCATCCTCAAGTTGCATCGCCACATCCCAGCCTTGTCACTTCCAAGGTTTGCAGAAATGTTGGGCCCTTGGAACTCCTGTTGAAGTCAGCATGTTAAACTCTTAACAGGTGTTAAACTCTTTGGAAAATCATGCCATAAATATTTAATTTAACAGTGGTGCAACTTGAAAAGGTTTCTAAATAAATACAAATCAGTATTTTCCAAAAGCAGCTAATAAAACGTGTTTATTTTTCCTCTTGAGAGGCTAAAGTACGTCCTTAAGATGCATAACAGAGTTTCCTGATGATGATTAGCAGATCTCGGATACAATGAATTTTGCAGCAGAACACTTCAGAGGAAGTTGAGGATACATGCAGATAAGTGAGCTAAGAAGATTTTGCACTCCTGAAGTAGGTAGTGCTCTTGCTTAAATATTATCAAGGACTTGGCAAACATTAGTTGGGCTTTTTTTTTTCCTTATAATTAAAGATTTATGACATACTTCTGATTTTTGTAAATGCCATGCCATTTAAATGGCATGCATAAATTTCTGTGTTCTGCATTGTTCTTATATGCCTTGCATTCATTGCCTTTGTTCAGCATTGTTCCTCTGAGAGGTGAATGGCTAAATATTTTCCAAGGGATACAAAAATCATGATAATTTATATGCAGTTAATAATAATAAAACTCCTGAACATTGCTCATTAGAAAATGAATGAAGCACATAATGTGTCTTTTTCTGGGAGGCATTTGCAGAAATGAGATCGTATGGTTTGGGTTGGAAGGGCCCTTAAAGATCATCTACTGTTTTGGTTTATAGTGATTTACAGGCCTGCATGTTTATCTTTATGTATCTTAAATATTTAGTAAGCTGCATGTGATTGCAGTAGCACCATGAATAACCAGGCTTCGATCCAGTCCTTTAGTTCATTGGAGTTGTAGTCAGATTCTAAAGAGCTATCTGTTAGTCCTGATCACAATTACAAGGTGCCAGTATAGGGAGTACCAAGTTACAGGATAGGAAAATGATACTCATTCTTGGTGATTAAAGCAGTGCTCCTGTAATGGTATAAAAATGGAAATTTTTTCGTATGTATAGATAAATATCTTTCTTGCTTTCCTTTTGCAAGTCATTTTACTTACCACACCAGATTTGGACAGATGATGTAACCAAGTCTGTCATGTGTGTAAGAAAGCATCTTTATATACAGTACGCAGCACTCTGGAAATAGGAAGTTGATCTTCATTTCCATCTTTCTAATTGCCTCTTGCTCTAAAATAGTCTGTGCTGTTATTTCCACACAGAGGACTTCAGATTATCCCTGAAAAAAGGTTACCCTAACCAGATAGGGTGCAATCTCTGGGTGGTTTTTCTTCTTTTAATATCACATTAAGTAGCAGTTAGAATGTTAATCAGTTAAAATAATAGAAAGCTTTTGTTTCTTGATGTGATGATAGGCAAATTTCACAGTCTTGTAAAAAGTTGTTGATTTGGAAGAAATTTGTAAAGAGCTGGAATGCTAGGCAGGTCCCAGGAGTATGCTTAAACTGGATCGTCTTTCAGTTGGTGGCCCTTTTGTTAGAGCTTTGTAGATACTGTAATCACTTAATGGTTACTTGGATTTCAAAGGCAATATAGTTTTATCTATATCTTATTTTATAAAAAATCCTAATTTTGAAATCTCACAAATGTTTGGTAGTTTCTGCAATTTTGGGAGGAAGGTACTTTCAAAGTATTCTTCCAAAGATCATGCGGGTTTCTCCTTGTTAGGTGGGTAGTTATTATATACATGAGTATTTTCAGAAGCAAACTGAGGTTTTGAACAGGTTTCTTTACTGTGAACTTCTCAAGCTTTACAAGAAGTTGTGCTTTCCTCAGACACGTCTCCCAGAATTATACTGGGGGTTTACTTATTTTATCTGTCAAGATGGTAGAAGACTAGTAATGACAATGTAAGTAATTTTAGGAAATTTTATGTTGTGTAAATGTATTTCATTCCATTCCTTATTGCATTTTTGTTCCAGTGGGTATCACGACTGGTGCTTCATATGCAAAAGCCTTTTCATTCCCAGTGTGTTGAAGAAGTGGCACAGTGGATGTTACCATAATAGATGCTGCAACTCTAATTTCAATTACCAGTTGCACAGTTTATCTTCACTAATGTCTTCTGTGCATATGAAACATAACAATAATAGGCTGAACTCTGAGAAAAGAGCAATTGCTGCTTCAAGCTCCTTAAAATCTGATCTCCAGTTAGAGCTATGCCGTGTGCTGGAGCACTTCAAGTTGAATAAAGAGGGGTTTTAGGACTGGAACTATTTGGTTAGAAGCTTAATAATTTATTTTATATTTACTTGAGCTGAATTTTACAACATTACATGTAAAGTGAAATGTGTAGTGCCAAGAAAATGTGGGAACAAGAAAGCTTTCAAGTCACTACTTTTAAAAAATTTTAAGCCTATTTCTTGCTATGTGCTTGAAATTGGTAATGATATCAGAAAAGACAGGATCTATTATCAGGGGAGTAAATGTGTCAGGTTAATCTCCTGAAGAATTTGCCTTGGAAGAAATGAAGCAGGACTGTGAAGCACAGTGGAATCCGTTGTAATGGAACGAGGTTGTTCTGAATGGAACCATATGAATATATAATAGCAAACCAAATCATGCCTGCTCCGAGTATGACAACAACCCTTGGTAGTGATCTCAGATCTGATTAGATTTGAAAATTCACCTCCAAATTCTCTCCATGGTCTCACCTGTATTTGCTGACTATCCATTTTGCCAGTACAGCTTGGTGCATGGCTCCACCTGTGCTTTAGAGTCATGGGATTTGGGTATTGGGAATTGTGCCCTTTCAGTACCAGGGACTTGTTCTGGTCCTGAAGTTCCTGCTCCAGGATGCACATTTTCAGTTAGCATCTGCTCCAGCTACATTTTTGTTAGCTTTTCAATGGGTGTCACAACTCCAGAAAAATCCTCTTTATTAGGGAGAATGTATGTGATGCTTTTCTGCAGTCTAGCATGTGACATCTTGTTTACCCTGATAAATTGCTTGGTGCTTTCTTGTGTCTAATGGGAATCATATTTTCCTGTAGAGGAAAAGATGGGCAGAAGCCTAATTTTGATGCTTTGGAGGAGCCTGCATTGCCACGCTGCCAAGGGAGCCTGGGGAAAAAATGAGAGGTCCTCAGTTGGCTCCCCCAGCTTCCACCCTTGTTTATAGTTGTCCCTGTCCAGGATGGGGTTATTGCTCCATAACGCTGGGTGCTCCACACTCAGCTGCAAGTCTGAATGTTGCCCAGAGAAGCTGTGGATGCCCCATCCCTGGAAGTGTTCACGGCCAGGTTGGATGGGGCTTGGAGCAACCTGGTCTAGTGAAAGATGTCCCTTGGGCTGGACTACATGACCTTTGAAAGCCCCTTCCAAGCCAAACTGTTCCATGATTCTGTGAATGCTTATTCTACAATGGCCATGGCTTGTCATTTATTTTTATAAAACCAAAGGAAAAGGGTTTTTCAATGTATAGTATTTTTAGTTCTACATTATGAGACTGGTATTTGTGGAGGGAAGGAGCATCAGCTCGTGTTTCCCGAATGACTTAGGCCAATCCAAACCAGCATGAAACAAAGCTCTGCTTGAATAATCTAAGGATTCCTGAGCATCTTAAAAACTTTGTATTAGTTAAACCAGATGATCATGAAGGTCAGAGCACTTTTGATTCACTGTGTCAAGAGGAGAGTTGTTGGTTCAAAACCTTCTTTATTAGCAAAAATGACATTACAGTAATAGTTTAAAAGTTTGGGAATGGGTATCTTAAAAGTTCCTTGTCTGCAGCTGGTACAGTGGAGTCTGGTGGGTGTCTGCAGCCAGTCCTACAGGTTGGCAGGTGGTGATGAAGCAGAGCTGCTGAAGAGGGATGGATCCCTATGTTTGATGGATATGAAACTTTTGAGAGTCTTTTCCATGCTGACTTTGGTGGTCATTCTCTCTACAAATGGGCCTTTTCAGATGAGATCTTCATATGCTTTAATTTTCTACCATTTATTTTTATTTTTCAGAATTGCCTTCAGCTCTTTGTCTACTTTACTTTTGATACCCTGTTTTTCTCTCTCTGCTTTGAATTCTGTTACAGGGTTTGGAAGTCATGTATATTTACTCAAAGTGAGATATTGAATTTTATTTCTTTTGTGCTACTTTAGGCCTTCTTTTTATGTGTGACTAAAGGGGTAACGCTGATTTCTCACCTGGAATAAAATTCCTTACAGAAGATACTGGGAGTCCCTGCTGAGATGGTAGTTAGGAGTTTATTCTATAGCTTAGTTATTACTTGGTATTTTGTCTAGAAGCAGTCTCATATTGGCTTCAGGATTCAGACTAGACTGTGATTCCTGGGTATGAATGTACATGTGGTAGGAGTGTGTGGAGTCAGCTTTTGGTTTGAATATTGTGTACGTGGTGAATAAATTCTCTAACCACTTGGACATAACTGTTTTCTTATGTGATCTGTGCTTTGAGAGTTTCTTTGGAGTGTAATTTTATGTGTGTTTCTGCTTTACTATGGTACATAATCATTTAAATCAAAGGTTAATCAAAATGATTACTCATTTTGAACAAGAAAATGGTGACATTTGATAAGTACCTCCACTTCAAATAAATCTTACCAGTATTTTCCAGTCTTGTAACTTTTAGAAGGACAAGCTCATACAAATTATGTTTAGTATTTTATTTACAAGAAGCTAAGCCAAGAAAAAAAAATGAATTCAAGGCTTCCAAGGTTCTGCCTTTTAAGTCATGCATCTCCTTATTGAAGTTAGCTGTTTCGGGGGGAGCCTCCCGAGTGACCTTGAAAGGAGCTGACATTTGTGTTTGCTTGTTCACAGTTGATTTGAGGAGTGGATCTGCTAAAGCCTGTAGAGTTGTAACCTGGCTGATGCTGCGGGTTACTGCTGTTCCTGTGAGCTAAGAAGCCTTTTGTAATAAAGAGATAAAGCAGAGGCAAGAACGGGAGAGAAATGGATCTGACCCAACATGTTTTAAAAGGAGTGTGTGTGGTTTTAACGTCTGAACGCTGAAATGTGATGACCAGCAGTCTTTCCTTCTTCAGAGAGTGAGGACACAGGAGGAAAAAGGCATTGTCTTCTGCATGTAACACCACACTCTGAGAGGATGCAGAGTTAAGTAAATGCCACTGAGAGACTGGGGAGGCAGGAACCAGCTTGGGGTCCAGGCAGTGATATAGCAGGTTATTGTTTTACCCTGAAATCCACTTCTTTTGGCACTGAGCTAGGACAGAAAGATGAGGAAAGAGTAATTTTTTTTAAAAAATGGTCAAAACAAAAGCAAAACCACCCCAACAAAGCAAAACCCCCCCCAAATGTCCCCAAACCTGTCCTTACAGAAGCTGTCAGGTGTTTGTCAGGAATTGATGTTTATTCTGATTACTCAGACTATTTTGAAGATCAATTCCCCGGATACAACAGCCTTTTTATTTCACATCTGTCAGGCTCAATACCTTTCAAAATACAGCTGCACTGAACTCTGAAACATGTATGGATAGTGTTTCACTGGCTGGGCTCTGCACCATTGGGAAGGGAGCTCCCTCCCAGCCATTGCCTGGCATGGCTTGTGTCCCCAGCCTGCTGCAGGAGCTGCTGCTGGCAGTCATTCCCCACTCATTCCAGCATCTCTGAATTTTTTGTCATGTTTCTTAGGGTGAGGTTACCAAAAAACTCATTCCTTCATCCCTTACTTCTTTCCTTCCTTCTGTAGGAGGTGAATTATTTCCCCCTTTCATGCTTGTTCTGCCAGTGAGTCAAGAGAAACTAACTTAAAGATTTTCTAAGTTGTTATATTAGTAAAATGAATATTCTTGGTAAAAATCCCAGTTTGGGATTCATTAGTCTCTGACTACTGGAATAAAATGCCACAATTTCAGTATGGCAATTAACCCACCTGTATCCTCACTCTGTAAAATACAGTTGGAGAAAAAATAGCTAAGTGATAGGAGAAATAATGTAAAGAAGCCTCCTTGATGTGACCTGTACCAATTTATTTAAGTTCAGTGATGCTGCAAATCATCCCAAGCTGTACATCATTCATCAAGAGCTTTCAGATTTTATAGTACAGACTTCTAATGCTGTCAGAACGTAGTTTAGTGTAAAGGATAAGGGAGCACTCTCTGCTGGGACTGCAGAGGAGTGTTCCTGAGCTGTCATTTACTGGGACTTAAGAGAACCTTTGAGAAATATTCATATATAAACCCTTCAGGATTGGGTGAGGACACATCTAGACTTGTTTGAGTGTTTCAGCAATAACAAGAATCTGCCAAATCCAGGGCTCGGTTCCATTTACCCCAAATCATTAGAATGCCTTCAATTTAAAACTAAAAAGGCATTGGTCTGGCTTGACCTTGTGGCCCAGACCCAGGTCAAATCTCCTTAGTTTTACAGCAGCCTTTTTGTTTGTTTAATATAAATTGGATATTGCTTTTCTGCCTCCCACTCAAGAAAATCATCTCCTTGTTGGATTCCGGGGGAGGACGGCTGGGCAGCACAAAAATGTGGAGGGGTTTTTGGTGACTGTCTGAAATAATTTCTTCTTGCATTTTAAAACCAAATAGGAGCAATTTCAGCCCAGAAGATAATTTTATGTGGCAGTTGGATTGCGAGTGCCTTGTTTATCTATGTTCTCATTTTCAGGCTGGTTATAAGAAAAGACTCTGTGAGCTTTTTTCTTCCAAATTACGCTCAGTGGGTCTAATGGGAGACAATATAATATGTATGTGCAGTCTCTTGAACTTCATAGCGTGTTAGCAAAAATAGTTATACGCGGTGCGGGGGTGAGGAGAGTGGCAAGAAACAAAAAAATTGGAAGTGTTATGTGTCTTGTTATCAAACCCTGGAGGTGCATGTCCTGTGGCTGAGAGGGCTTCAGCACTGTGAAATGCTTGTTCTCAGTGTGTAGATTTTTCTGATTTCTTTTTTTCTTTTTTTCTTTTTTTCACGGGTGGAAAATGGTTGGTTTCTGAATTGATTTTTCTTTGACCCTTTTTCCAGCAGGGTCTGCTTGTTGATCTTTACAGTGTATGTCTGCTCATTTTTCTAGTTTAAACCACAGGAAGCGTATGTCTGATGTGTTTTAGATGTGTCAAGGAAGTTGAGTCTTCAGTGAGTATTTGTGAAACGTTGAAGGGAAAGGAGCCAACTAACCAAAAAGTTAACTTTCCCTCACTGCAATATGGCATGCATTGTTTTACCGAGACCAATACCCAAGCTAGGGGAGCAGTCACACGAAGCTTCTTGTTGCTTGCTGTGTGCAGGCATTTCCAGATGGGATGGCTGGCAGCCATTCCATGGTTGGAGTGCAGTTCTTTCACCATGGCTGGGTAAAGGGTTGGAAATTTGCTGCAGTTTGTTGCCAAACTTGAAGAAGTACTATTTGATCACGTAATATTTAACAGCATCCACATAATTAGTTTTAAATCAGCCAGTGCGCTGTAACTTAGTCATTTATGTGAGTGCTGTTCCACTGCCCAGTGATGCTGCTGGTGCACTCGCTGAGTTCAATTTTACCTTGCTGCAGTTGTTGCTAAATATAGCATGAAACATTCTGAGATAACTTCTAAATGTGGTCTTGGAAGATACATGCAGCAAATTTAACTTTTTCTTCTGTTGTTGAATTTCCAGTTTATTGTGAGTCAGAAATCTCTGCCCAGCACTTTCCCCTTCCTCCAGTGCAACACGACCATAGATGAACAAACCCATTGCTGTGTTTAGGATATTCAGAACCGAGGACACTTCCTGACCTGCTCTAGAACAGCTCATCTCCTTCTCTTCTCTCATACAGGCCCCTTCCTTGTGACCTACAAAGTATGATGGAGGGAAATCACTAACCTTTACATATATTGTGGTCTCCCCCCAAGTTTTGCCCTTGAACAGAACACTTGTGCTGCCACAGAGATCAGATGGGAAGGCACAGAGTAAAGTACAGCGTGTGTGGACCTCAGGACCTGCCATCCATCTGCACTGGAGAACCTCTGGCCCTGAGCAGTCTTCTCAGGCATTGCTTGGCTCAACAGCTGTCAAAACCCAGACAATTTAAAGGATACAGCAAGGCTGTAACAGCCCACAGCATGACATGGTGCGATAGATTTTAAATCTTTATTTATACTCAGAGTTGAGTGTAACCTTCCTGCTGAATTGGAGCACTGGAAGATGTTGGACATCAAGAGTACTCTCAGACCACATGCAGAAAAGAAGTGTCAGATGTGTATTCAGTAGTCTGTCATCTCTTTATTCTGAAATGATTTTAAATGTGGTATTTATGGGAAAGAAATATATGCTGTTACAGCATAGTGTTCTTTTAAGAAGTTATCAACATATTTAATCTGGCTGATTTGAGATATTTAATCTGAAGTGTGAAGGACACGCATACAGATTTGGAAGTGGAATGAAGTGGCTGGCATATTTATTTTGTAAGGTTATCTTTGCCTGTCTACAGGGGTAACGTAGTAGTTTTAAGAGAAAAATAGCTTTGCACACTTCTGCATGGATTTTGTCATGGCGCAATAAAGAAACAAAATCATTTGGAATCCTAACTAAAGCTGTTGCTGAAGTTGAGTGAGATAATCATCAGACTAAAGCTGTAGTTGAATCAATAAGTCATCTGATGAATTAATAACAGAGATGAAAGTCAACAATGAATCAAATTATTAGATGAAGAGAAGCAAGACAGAAATCAGGGTAGTTTAAAACACTGCAGCAGGTTATTACAAGGCAGTGTCACCTGCTGCCTTGTTGCAGGAAGCAGAGGTGGGACTGTCCAGTCTGGTCTTTAGTAAGTCAGTGTAAGGGTTAATTCTGTGCCTGAAGGTGCTACTTAATTGAAGGTGGTTTAGAAGCGTGTTCTTTTTCCTGCCAGATAAACTGTGTGCAAGCAATATTGGCTTAAAATTTGGTACGCAAATACAGCACGTCTGAGACATGTTTGCACTTTATTCATAACTATTGAAATATTGCAGAAAAAAATGATGGGAACAGAGCAGCAGAAAGGTGAACTCCTTTGTGTGGATAAGGTGGGTAGGAGAGCAGCTTGGGTTGGTCGTATCACTGATGGTGCCTACTGTGGGTTTTCTCTGGGTGTTCCCATGTTAGGCTGTACCTTCTGAGCTTTCTCCTCCACCTCTGGACAGTGTCCAAGAGATTAGGATCATCAGTGGCACTCAGTGATGTGGCAGTGCAAAAGATTGCTGCTTGCCAGCACGTTCATTTGTTGCCCCACCTCAAAAATCATCTAAAGGCAGTGGTGAGTTAAGAGCTTTCTTTGCCTACAACCCGGTCCAGTCCAAATGTGATTTTGACCTCTGGGAAATCTGAAATACAAGAAATTATTGGGCCTTACTATCAAATTATGTGAAACTTATTTTTCAACTCAGAACATAAATACTCCAAAAGTACAAGAGAGAAGCTTGCTGAGAAAGCTTTAGTCTCATCATGGGAAAAGTCCGGAATATATATACCTTAAATTTCCATAAATCCCTATAGGAATAGAGATACTTTTTATCCATGCATTCTTATTTTCATTTGCCTGTTATTTCTTGAAATGTTCTTCTTCCTTTTCAAGAGCAAAGCATTGAGGTAATGATAGAATTTGGTTTAACTGGATTTCATACATTGATCCTCTATGGCTCAGATAGACTGTGTCATACATTTCATGAAAATAAACCTAATACTGTACCAATTCAGCAAATCTAAAAGCATGAAATGACAATAGTTACTTCTGTTCTATGTAAAAAAAAAAAAAAAAAAAAAAAAAAGGAGGAGGCTGGGGAAGCCATGAAGGGCAGAAAGACAAAGAAAAGGCTAATTAAGGATTTAAAGCCACTGACGTTTGGACATTTTTGCAACCAGTGAACTGAGTTGAATGTAAAGTGTGGTGTGTGTAAGCCGTAAGGAATCATAAATTCTGTATAATGCAAAATAGCTTCATAGCAAATGACTGAGTAGCTTGAGAGGTCTTGGATGGAAGGGAAAGGTTTCCGTAAAAATAAACCTCATCTTGCTGACCTTTGCTGACCCTGGCTGCCTCTCTCTTAATCTAACCTGAAGAGATTAGAAAAACTCCAAACATCAAAAGGAGCCGTAGACACTATTGTCTCCCAGAGCCCCATTGTGTTCAGGAGTGATTTCTCAGGAAGCAGCAGCCTGCTCCTGCTCCGGAGCCTTCCCCCGCTGGCACCAACAATGTGGCCCCGGCTGTAGGTCAGGCTGGCCATCCTTGGAAAAACAACCCACCACTCTTGACATGATGGATGGGAAACCCGACTCCGGGATTCATTTGCCCAAACTTGTTTGGAAGATTTGCTGCGTTTACTGAGCCAACAGTTTTCAGGTGCTTCCTGTGTTTCATCCAGGAGTGGATAAATAACTCTTAGGTTGTTCAGCAGCAGAAAATACGAATGTAATTACATCAACATTGAAAGTTTGCCTTTCAACATAGTAATCCGCAGAGTCTGGATTTTTTTTAAATTTTATATATATATTCTTATGCATGCATATATATACACACACACACGTTTTACAGAAAAATTCTTTAAATAGCTGTTGGAGGAAAATGCAAGTTTCATGCATTTATTTCTGTCTCATGGGGAGAACTGACAACATTTCTGAGATCCAATGATTACTAGGCTGTAGTTTTCTGTTAGCTTTGGGTCACAATTTAAAATTAGTCCGTAAAGCTTAAGGAAGTCTTAAATTATGAAGCAGTAGGAAATCCTGAGATCCAGGGCATTGAGTGGGCTTGCAGTATAGTATACATTCATTACTTTGTTACTGCTTCAGTAGCTCACAGGTATTAAGAACAGCGTTATATTAACTTTTTGGTGAAGTCAAGACTCTAGAAAACTCAAGTTTATGGTTCAGCATTTGCTGATAGGATTTGCAACTGAGGGAAGTCCAGAAGACTTTGGATGGTTTTTGCAGAGTGCTTGTAAGAGGCCAACCAAAGGAACAGATGCATTTTTGTCTAAATTACTTTCCCTCTCTTTTCAATTTCAGTATCTGCTGATTTCGTTTTAAAACCCATTTTAAAGCAAATGAAATAGCTAAGGCTTTTTCTAGCACAGTAATCAAGACCTTTAATACCCTACCTCTCTACCGACCACAGTTTTAGGAGCTGATGTTTGTGCTGCTGTTGCCTGTGCTGGGCAGGGTGTTGGCATATGCTGTGGGGGACATCGTGGAGCAGAGACGACCCATTTCAGGCTCTACTTCCAAGTAATTTTAAAAGTTGATGAAGATTTTCAGGCTTTTATTGGAAGACTTATCTTTTCCTAAAGCACTCTGAACAGCAGAGCTCCTCTTGCCTGTGCACTCTGCTCCACATCACTGCTCCAGAGATATCTGGCCAGCTTCCAGTTTAAATTCGCTTAATAGGGTAAATTTGAAATGATTTAAACACTCTCAATTTACCACCATAACCAAAGAAAGCCAGGAGCTGCAGAAGCACTGATAATTCAAGAGAGTTTTTGAAGAGGAATTTAGATGTAGCTGCTTTAAAAATGTCATTAAGATGAGATAAGGAATGCTTCAGGTAAGTGGTTCCAATCTCCCAAATCTTCTGTTAATGGATCACCTGGAGATTTTCTGTACTTACCTAGGCCTGGAGTTTGTCCCACTGACCTTGGCGGACTTTGGTTCATGCTCTCAAACCTGAGTGATGTGTATTTTGGTATGTATATGGTGTATTTTGGTGTGTATATGGTATATTTTGGTGTGTATACTGGCACCACGCAGAATAGTGAGGCTGTCCCTAACAAGGCAGGTCCTGACTGAATGGGTGTACTCAGGCATTGTGCATGCTTTTGGGATGAAATGCTGAAACAATCTAATTAAAAACATCTGAATTTTTTGCCAATTTATGCTACAGCTTTCTCAGTTAAGTTACTATAGATGCTGTTTATTCTAATGCTGCAAATATTTTCCTTTCTTACTTTGTGAGACTTTTTAGGATGGCCATCACACTTGTGTTTAGTGATCTTTCTTCAGCTCTTGCCAAGTATATCTCAATGTTATTTATTGTTTTTCTGTCTAACTTAGGCTCCTAAGATTGCAGTTGTCTCAAAATCTAGAAGAAGAGTCTTTCATTTTGCATGAAGAGGAGAAAATAGCTGTGTTTTTCTTTTCCTTAGAACTTCAAAGGCACAAAAAACAAATTAAATAGGAAAATGGAGAAAAATAATTCAGAAACACTGAAAGGGGCTCACTGATTAAACTGTAGGGAACATTCACATATCTGCCGTTTTGGTCTCCTGAGAGTCAATACTATGAGACTAATCTATGATGCTGCAGCAGTCTATAATAACTCTAACATATTATCTTTCAGAGTATTATTTCTGGAATAAAAATTGCTGGGTTTAAATTTTGAAGATATTGGGATACTCATCCTGGCATTCATTATTTCATAAAATGGATCCACAGTGTTCTCTGTGTGCAGACACAGTTCAATATTCTTTCAAAATTATATTGAAGAATGATCATGCTGTTCCACTGATCCTGTCCAGCACAGTTACTCTTGGATGGGGATGTAAAAAAACTCAAGAAACCCAAGCAAAATGTGACTGCTTCATTTCTGCTGCTCATCGTTGCAAAGATGTCATCTCTCAGTTGGCTGATGAAGGGAAGGCAGAGGAGCGTCTGTGTCAGCCTGATTTTTCCCAGTGAGAGCTGCAAATCCACCTTGAAAGTTTTCTGTGTTGACTTATAGTCTTTGTTTGTTAGATACTGCGAGTTTATAATTGGGTGAGGAGAGAGAAGCATCTCTAGTGATGTATTTATTGCTGTACTGATAGACAAGTTATGAAGTTTGGACTAATTATAATTTCCTGTGTCTCTGTAAATGGATTTGAAATGACTTGTTTGCTCTTGTGCTCTGGTAACTTTGGTCATTTATTATTTTTTCTTTCAAGCAACTGAATCCCATATTGCCTCTAATCTGGGAAAATATTAGATTTCCTTCACCTAATCGTAGAGTCTTGGTTATGCAATTACATTTTGAAACAGTGATGGACAATTGTCAGTGAAAGCAAAAAGACGTGACTCGTACTGAGGCTGAATTTGGAAGTCTCTGTTAAAAGTACCTTTGTGAAGCAACCAGAGAGCAATGGAAGTAGCAAAGTCTAATTTTCTACTGGTTGCCATCTTTTTTCCCTTGGCCATTCCCTTCCTTCCCAGAAGCAAGAACCCCAGTTCTACAGCTGGTAGCTGTGTGGGATGTGGTCAATTCCTTCCCTTTTGGTGGGGGAACTCTTGAATCTCGTCTTCCTTCCTGAGTTTTCACAAAGGAACTTGTTAGTCTTGGTGACTTCTGTGTCTATGGTTTTTTGTGGTCACCAGATGTTTGGAGGGTTTGGAGTGGAGTGAAAGATGGATGAAGTGTCAGGATGTTGCATAGTTATCCTTTCATAATTATCTTTTCCACACAGTGGAGAGTGTACCCTATGTGTGTGGGCAAAGACTTGAAAATAGGAGTAAATTTTTTTTAGGTAGTAGCTGATTTTTGGGGGTTGGACTAGATGACCTTCAAGGTCCCTTCCAACCCAAACTGTTCTATGATTCTATAAATTAATAGGACTTTCAGAGCTTTTAGTGGTGTGGGTTTGGCTTGGGTTTGGTTTTTTGGTTTGGTTTGGTTTTTCCCCGACTGATTTACTATCTATATATCTTCTAACATTTAGCAACTGTTGCTTTTTCAGGATGAATCCAAAATCACCGCATTGCTAAGGAAAGAATAACCTCAAAAATAACCTTTAACCCTCAAAAACACGTATGTTAAAGTTGCCCAATATTGGTAATGAATACATAGGTGTGATGCATTTTATCAACTTTGCTTGTAGAGAACCAAAGGGAGTTTGTCATAACATGAGCCCCTTATTGATGACACGGTTGTCTGTGATTGATTAAAAGTGGCAGATTTATTTCAGCTTCAACTCCTTCCATTAGCATTCCTATCGACCATCTGGCAGTGGAAAACCTCACTTGTGAGATAGACTAGGATCTTGTTAAAAAAATTACAAGATTTCTTGGGGCCTTTTTTTGCCAGTGTCCTGATGAGCCAGAAAGTTGTCACTTCTAGTGACAGTTCTCATTGCCTGAAAGGGCTGAGACGGATGCTGGGTCAGCCTGTGGCTTGTTTTTAATGGCTTTTAATTATTGCCTTGATCGCAGCAAACATTTAGTTAATGGTTATGGAAGTATCATTTTGTGGCCTTTGCAGCTCTTCTGTAGCCTTGAGTTGTTGGTTAGAATGAGAAGGATCAACTTGCTGTTTAGGAGGGAGGAACAGAGCGAACAACTTCTTTCAAAATGGTGTCTGCATAAAACTAGAACTTTCCCTGAATTGCTCAATTATGAGAACATCATATCGTAATCAAAATCATTTGACTGTGCTTAAGATGCCTTAATCAAAATCATTTACAGATGATGTGCAGGGAGGGATGCTTAAGGGGCAGAAGATGGATTCCAAGTGGATTGTGGTGTTGCAAAGTGTGGAGTTGCCTATATGTCCATTAAATGGTAGATACGTGCACTGATACGAGAAAAATATGGAACTGGCATGAACGGGCGATGACACCTCAGGGCATTCAGTGGAGCTTCTGCAACAATACAGGGAGTTACATCACAACCTGAAATGCAGCAGCTGCTCTGGCCCTGCTGCCCCCTGATGAGTAATAATGTAACAGGGCAGTCTTTGGTAAACAGCTTTATGGGGCTTTTCTGCTGTGGTGTTTGGCACTTGGAATTGTAATGCTGGCTCTGGCTTCCCACCTGCTGCATCCCCTGCTCCCCAGAAATACAGTCATTCAAAATAAAAGAGTGAAATCTCGTGGTTAGGACCCCTTCCTTCTAAATTTTATAGGGGACATTCTAAAGATTAATGTTAGCTGTGTGTTTCAGGGAGGTGAGTTATGAGAAAAAATGTGAGTTTCCTTGTATCTGCAGGGTTTGCTTAAAACAATTTTTTGACATTGTTGTTAACCATACTTTTTTCAGGGAGAGAGGTTTGGCAGAAATGTTTCCATTTCGCAGAGTGTGATAGATTTCTGTCCAGCATCTCCAGAGCTTGACCTTGGGGGCTGTAAATATTTTAAATGGTTCCGTGGGTATTTCAAGGTTGTGGCTTGCTGAGGCGTAATGCACAAGGGACTGCTCCCTAAATGGGCTCTTCATTGCACTTAGACTCACACAAACATTGCAGCAAGTGAAGGTGTTAAAAAATATGCATGAAGGTCAAAGTGACAGGTCTTATTAGGAGCTTACTGGCAATAGTTTTCTTGAAGAGTAATCTCCTAACAATTTATTCTCAATTTTGTATTCTATTTTGGAAATTATGTTGATGCAGCATTAAGATTACAAAGATGGTAGTTACTTGTGCAATATTTAGCATTAGAAAGGAGATGGATCCCTTCTGGTTCTATTTTGCATCATTAGAAATGTTTCTGCTGGGTGAGTATGCAATTTCTGAAAATGAAATGTTTTTGGAGTTAGCAGGGATTACCTGAAACACATACATAATGTATAGTGTAATTCTTTTGAAGGTCTCCTATGTCATCCTTTTTTTGGTCTGAAGTAAGGTAATATTGGAGTAAAAATGGGGAGGAAATTTATTCAGCCACTTGAAGGCATTTGTTGGAGCATTAAGATTTGTTTGGTTTTAAGCGTTTCTCAAAAAGTGCTTCTCTTGTCCGCTATTTTAATTGTGCCATCACATCTGTGGAAGATCATTATCATATTCTTTTATCCAGGCACGTGTCAAAGCATTACTCACTTCCAACCATCTGTGGACTATTTGATACAAATTCAAAAATTGAGCTAATAGCCAAGGCACCATCCTTGTATTGGAAAGTTTCTTAAATTTCGTCACCTACAGGGTTTTTTTGTCCTACTTACTACATTTTCTTTCCAAAACAATGCCTTTTGGCAGCTCCTGTTGTATTCATACCATTGTTTTGGATAACGGGCCAGACTTTCACACACCACCATCTCAGTGCACTCTCCTGGATCCTTTGCCAGTTGTCTGCTTGAGCACCATCTGTTCCTGGCAAGAAGTTACCTTCAAATACCTAACAAAACAGGTCATGGGAAAAACCGAAGTGTTCCAGGAGCTAATGGTGATAACACACCCAGATTCTCTAACCCTGTTTCCATTTTCCTCGTAGCACTTCAGGAAACTTGCTCTGTTTGGGCAGATTCTCTTACCCCAAGATCTTTCCTTTTGAGGAGCAGTTCCACGACTGCCAAAGTGAACAGCAAGGAGGGTGCTAACTTGCAAGATGTTGTTTTGTGGAAAGCTTGAACAATGCATGAAATTCAGTCCTACCCCATAATGAGTTGGAGAACTGCACTAATGAAATCTGCAGGAGACAATAAAGTGAGTCATACTGCAAAGTCGACTGAAAATGGCTGTGCGAAGTAGTGCTGCTAAGGAAAAAAAATATAACCGAGAGCAGGAAATAAAAAAGAGTATCTTGGAAAACATCCAGGCTAATGCATCCAAAGAAATACAATCTGAAACACAGACAAACATTGGAGCAGAAGCTGTAAAAGCCATAAGGCTGAAAAAGATAGAGAGATAGTGGACTGCAAATTAGATATGAGGCTCTACAAAAAGACCAATTTGGGCTACTCATTGGAGGAGCAGCACGTGACATATTAGGGAGGCATTAGGACTGTCTTGGAGAACCATTTGCCTCTGCAAATGAGAGAATGGCAGTCATTAGGGTGGTTTCAGCAGGAGAGAACATAGTGATGTTGATCTGGAGGAAATGCTGAAGCCTTGTCCAGAGTGTGGTGTGGGGAGCCCACAGGCAGGGAAGTGTGCAAGCATTTGGAGTGTAGGTGACAGAAACAGCAGCATATGGCAGGGCAGAGCTGGGATGCAGCTGAGGAAAAGGCTAATTTCTGTGGGACAGCAGCAGAGTCTCAGTGGTGGTGAGGCTGGGTGCTGTGTTTGAAGGCAGCGTAGTCAAAACACATGTTCAAGGCCAAATATCGAAGTGAATTAAGATCTTTGTCTCCTTTTGGAGCTGTATCTGATTAGGTGAAGTCTGAATTTCTTCCTTGAGGCACTCATGAACTTAGGGAAGGAGATAAATGGTGATGGTGAAGCATTTACTCACTTGCAAGTGTCCTCTGTAGCTGGAGGTGAACCAGAACTGCATGCAAGCAGAGAGTGCTGCATGTCCCGGTCACTAATGGGTGAGAGGGGAGGATGAAGAGGCGAGGCTGGGCCAGTTTCATCTCTCTGCATGAGAGTCAGCACCTGCAGAGTTTCTTTTATCAGGCCACTCACACAAGTAGAAGTGCAAAAGGGTCTGAAAACATGTTAAAATGAGTTTGTAAATCACCAGGGCTGGTTTGTTTCTCCTCCACGAGTGGGGTTGTCACATGTTCCTTGGGATGGGGGAAGCCGAAACTCCTGCCTGCAAACCGGGGGCCATGCTGGTGTGAGGTGGAGCTGTCTTGACCTCTCTCCACTATTGCACCTGTTGAGCCTGTTAAAGTGGGTTTAATTGTAAAGAAACAAATCATTACCTAATTATTTCCCCACTCTGGTGGCCGTTCTCACAGATGTTTTACCGTTTAAGTAGGAGCAGTTGCTTTACGTGTTTTTTGTTAGGTTGGTTTTTTTGAGTTTTAGTGTAGCAAACAGAAGGATAAACTAAAATCTGATGCTGGTGTTCATGTCGAAAGGGTTGTATGAAAACAGGTTACGTGGTAGCTTTGAAAGTGGTCCAGCTTGCTGCTTAGTAGGACTGCCTTTTGCAGAGCCTGATTATTTAAATTAGTTTTTCTAATATTAACATTAATTCCCTTATAGCTGTGTTATGAAGTTGCTTATTTCACAGCCCTTTCAAACGTGGGAGCCTGGCTGTGAGCAGAGCAGACGGCTTATCAGCTCGGCAGCCGCTGCCGCTTGCCAGCATCCTGTGTTCAGTAAATGCTTGGAGTCAGCCTGGAGAGTTTACGGACGCTGGCCCACCTTTCCTTTGCTCTGTATCTCACTGCACTCTTTAAATCAGGAGTTTCAAACCTCTGCTAAATTTAGAGAGAAGAGGGAATCTGTGAGTGCACCAGCCCTGCCTCCTCCCACAGAAAATGCATCTCCTGGCCAGCAAGAGCTGGAGCTGGACAGGGAGTGAAGGGGGACAGGGTTTGGGAGGGCTCTGCAGACATATCCCAGCAGCAGCTCTGTGGTGTGAAGTGAGCCCAAAGGTCATTCATGACTTTGTCAGAGCAGTGGAGAGGGAGGAAAATAGCCTCCAAAACAACACTTCTAATAACTCTGGGCGGGTTTTTTTTTCTCCTTTCAAATGGTTTTATTTTATTATATCTGACACCAGTCAAGGAGAGAGGAAGCTCTTTAACCTTAATGCAAATAAAACAGTGGTGTTTTAGGAAAAAAATCTGCTTGCTTTATACCTCTAGGCCGATGACTGTGATAGACCAGAGAATTTAACAATAAAATTACTCATTACTTGGGGTTTTTTCCTTAATATGTTTAACTGTAACAATCCATTTGAAGCCTTATTTTTGCTTAGGAGGAGTAAAAAAATTACCTGTGGCAATAAATTCATCTGTCTGTCATGCTGTTTATCTGTCTATCTATCTATCCCCTAAAGACTTGAAAATGTTGGTTTTTATTTCTATACCCTTGCTGGAAATCAATTGTGACATTTTCTGTTGAGGCTGCTAAAGGTTTTGGCAGATAGAACATGGATTTTGTCTTTTGATGGTGAATTCAATTCAACATTTATTGCAGAGACCTCAAGTGTTTAAACGTGTGGTGATAGACAACTAAACCTCCCACTGTGCTAAACTCCACCAGGTCTCTTCAGTAGTTCTGCTATTCAAAAAGAACTGGGACTCGTGTCATCTGTTTTTAATAAATATGAGGCTCGCTTGCTGTTCATGTCAGAACTAAAGCCAACTTTGAGTTGCAGTTTGACATGTAAAGTCTTAACTTCTTAGCTCTTGCTGCTAAAGACACCTACTCGGGGTGTTTTTATCCTTTAGAAAAATGTAAGGGGCTTGCACATCATCTTATCTGATCTGTGATGTTGAAATGTGTGAGGGAAAGGAAAGCAAAAGCCAGGTTGCAAAAATGCTGGTTGTGTAAGAGAGCACACACCTGGACTTGCTTGCTGGCAAAGGTGGATACCAGCATTTGGGAGCAATCAGCTTTGATCGGGTCTGAGATGCTGCTGATGATGCTGGGGTGAGTCTGATGGAGTCCTCTTCTGAAAATTGGGAAATGGGAGGAGGGCAGAGCTGGATTTGGTGGGTCAGGCATCAGATCAGCCTGGGCTGTCCTGCAGCATCCTGTAGGATTTGTTTAGGTGATGTCTGCAGGAGAGCGGTTGTTGATCCCAAGCTCCCAAGCCTGTGCCCTGAGGTTCCTGGGAGCTGGAACACCCCCTAGGTGTGTTTTTGTGTCCGAACTAACGTGCACTAAACACCGACAGCTGTTAATGGAGGCCGCAGAGGGATGGCAGGGCGCGGTGCATGGCAGGCGAGGGGAGCTGTTCCAGTTTTGCCAAAAACACTTCTTGTGTTGCCAGGAGGGCTGGTGGGCCAGGAGCCTAGGGCATGACTGCAGGGACAGCACTCACTCAGTGGCCTTCCCAGACTGCTTTTGTTGAGAGATGAGAGAAATCTGCTCCCAGGCTCTCTGCATGGTGCAGCCATTTGGTGCAAACACCACATCACTTGTATGCCGTCTCTGAAGTGTGTTTTTTCACATTTATCCTGTGAGATGGATGGGGGATTTGAATGTTAGGACTGCTTGCATGGGCATCATAATTCAGTGGGAAGATGTTAAGGCAGTAAATGAATTCAGTATTGGATTGATCAACTTTTGCAAGTGTTGGCAATTGGTTTTAGCACCTTTGTGTGAAGTGTGTTCATGGTAGAAACATGTATTTTGTTTAAGAGGTTTATGCTGCTTTCTTGTTCTTCTACTAAGATTTTCAAATAAATTATTAATACTCAGAAGCCCGGAGGTAACAAGAACCTTAGAACTGTAATTTCCCCATTGAGGCCAGGCAAAATGTAACACTTCTGAACTTATAAATTCTTGCTCTAAGAATGACTGTGAAAATTCACACCAAAGGATCATAAATTGCTACCAAATTAATTTCCAATGTCTCTCATGCATGTGTTTAAATTTGATTCAGTTTCTTTAAAGCAGTTTACTCTGTAAAACTTTTTCCATAAAAACATGCACAGTAAAAAGTGTTTATGTTGCAGTATAGCACTTAAATTGCATTAAAGAAACTCCACACAACAAAAAGCCCTCTTTTATACAACTATTTATTTGCTGTAACATTTTACTAACCAACGGAGCAAAGTAACCCAGAGATCTGTGATGTCATGCTAAAAGCCCAAGTGTTAGCTTGCCAAGTATTGATGTTCTCACGATACTTTGTAGACACAAAAAACTTAAGGCCAAGTGGAGTGGTGCTGTAGTGCTGATAAAGGAAATACAGTGTATGGAGATTAAACAGCTGAAAGGCGAGCGTGTGTTACAAGTGAGTCTGTGCAGACTGTTGTCTCCCTGGGGTCAGGCACTTCTTAGGCATTTTGCTGCATATTTTGACCAAGTACAGAATGTAGGAGATCTAAACTTGACACATTAAAGTTTCTTGAAAAAGCAGGGGAGGGTGTCACTGTTTTTTTTAAAATCAAGTTTTTTCTAAAACTGATGCTTCAGAAATGCCTTTAGAGAGCAAAATGAGTGTGGTGATGAAAAAAAGCCAACATAAGTAACTTGTTCATTAGGCTCAGTTAAAAAGCTAAGTTGATCATTGATACAAATTTGCATTATTTTTCCCAGCGTGGCATTCGGTAACAACTTTTCCTCCGTGTGCTTTTGTTTCAGTTGACATTTGCTTGAATGGCTAAGCAAGTTGGCAAATTCTGTGCTGCTGGTCTTTGAAGTTGTGACTTCAGCCCAAACAGCCTCCTCTTTGTGTGCGGCGGGGAGCCCCTTCCCTTTGGAGAGGGTGCGTGTGGCACAAAGCCTGGAAAGGGGCTGTGCACACCCAGCCTCACAGTGCTGCTGAGCACTTCACTTCAAGTAGCTCAGGTCTTGCCGGAATATTGGTTTCTTTGCTGTGAATTTTTAATGCGAGGGGTTGAAGTTCAAAATAAAAAAAAGACAAAAAAGGCAGAAGATTAACCTGAGAGTACATTTTTTTTATCGATCTTCAAACATAGGTTAGTATTTGGAGGGATTTGAACTGCAGTGGGAATTTGTTGTCTTCTCTGTTCAATACAATTATTTCACGATGGGGTTGGAGAGCAAGCTCTGCCAGGCACAAAGGAAAAAGCAGGGATTTACTTGAGATGGATAGCATTTGTTTCAGATTTTACACATTGTCACTAGAGTTGTACTAAAATCTGTTATATGTCCAAAATTGTCTGAAAAACTAGACACAATATGGTGACAAAATATGAATGATAGGATGGGAAGGAGGAATTCTGTATAAATGCGACAGAGTATAAATATCTATTTATTGTAGTATTTGCACATTTCATGGTCAGTTGAACTTCTTTTACTGTTCACAGCCCATATCTTAGTGATTGTGGTAGGAGTGTAGCTTACACAGCATTTATGTGACTCCCTCTCAGATGGAGCAGCACAGTGCTGAAGGACAACCCCAACCCCTCAGTATTTCCATGTACACAGAGATGAGGATGTGGATGAGCAGTTTTTGAGTGGAGCCTTGTAGCTGCAGTAATTTTCTTTTTAATGCATCTTCCATAGCTAGAGTGAAGTGGAGGAAAGGATGTTCAGCAAGAGGAATTGCTTGCCTGGCTTTTACATTGGCCCTTCTCAGATGCTGGATTTTTATTGGCTGAAGAATTACGCACCAGGGGCTGCAGTTTCTTGGAAGCGTTGAGTAAAAAATTGAGGTAGAGTAAGGATTTTTAAACAGATCTTGTCATGCAGGTTTTGCTGTGTTTTGCTTTGACAGGGAGTGACTGATTCCCAGTTACAGAAGTTTTGGCCATCTGAATGTTTGAGATTGGGGTCAGCCTTCCACCCGTCCGGGTGAGGGCTAGGTGCAGAGGAGGTGTTGGGAGCCAGCTGAGTGGCTGTAAGCCAAGGTCAGGAAAACATCTTCCTGGCTGAACTCAGCTGCTCTGTGCTCAGATCTGCTGCCTGACCTGCTTGTGCAAGTGCCCTTCAAGTGATTGTGAAAACTCCAGCAATTTCAAAGGCAATAGTTAGCAGAGGTCTCCTTAGGCTGACCTGGCTTGTTTTGACTGGGCCAGATTAGGGACTGGTGGCCCAGAGCTGCCCCCGTTCACCAGCCACGTGCAGCCAACTGCGGGCAGCACGGTCTTCACCTGGACAGGTTTCCCAATTGATCCAGTTAAACCAGCATGAGAGGCTGTGAGAGGCATCTCCCCTGCAGTTAGAGTGAGGTTTCTATTGGATAATTCTATCTGTTAACACTAGTATTAAGCTGTATTAAAGCAAAACACTATCAAGTAAGTCTGCTTTACACATAGGATCCCCCTGCAAAGCTCACCTAACTTCACCATGACGTGCAGCCTTACACGAGACACCAGAGAAGATGATGCTGTCTGCTGCCCACATCAGCAGCACTGTTCTCCTCTCTCAAAAGCAGTTGCACATATTGTACACAGATTTTAAAACAGCAATTAATACTGTTTTCTTTCCTAACATTTCCATTTGGAATTTCTTTCCGTAAGAAAGTGTGGCTGCATTTTTGTACTCATCTCTTTATCTGTACCAAATGCATTGTGAAGGAGACAGGACTTCTAGATCATGAAGGGCTTCTGTGACCCAGTTCAGTGATTCATTGGTACATAACAGAGTGTATGAACAAGCACCCACAGTGTGTAGCAATGCATATTTTAAACTTGTGTCATATTCAATGGTAAATAGCCATTTTCCCAGTGATTTGTATTGGTTTTGCACTTCATTATCCATGCATACTTATACCCAACTAGAGATTGCCAGGCAAGCAGCTTCTGAGATTGGAATAAAGTACAGTTTACTTTCTGGTCCTTTTTTGTGTCAATAAAGGTAGGATCCAAAATTGTGAGAGAGCTGTATGAACTTGCAGGAACTTTGTTTTGGAGGTATATTCCTCCTATAGACTATCCTGTTGGGTTTTTGGGATGGGGGATCAACCTCATATTGACTTTGAAAAAAGCTGTACAGGTTAATGTATAGATGTTCACAGTGTATGCCGGTATCTGACCAATTCATGCACTGGGCGCAGGCTGATCTTGCCTGATGCTGAAATTGTGCAGTTTCATCTCTCTCTGTCGGGTTCCCTGGTTCCTTTTCCACAGCATCTCCAGCTGAGGTGAGAACAGGTATCCCACAGCATACTTGTAAGGAGCAGGGAGGCCACATGCAGGCACTGAGGACATCTCAGCACTGCTACCAGCACTGGCTTAGGCTGCATGGTAGAGCAGGCAGGAAGACCTGACAGACTGGTCCTGCTCCTTCATTAGGGAGCCCAGTTTACACAAGACAGAAAGTACTCAGGTGGTTACATGGCAATCACATGCTGGCCTGACCTCAGCCATCAACAGAGCATCACTGTGGTTATTAGCTAAGTATTTCCATAATGTGTGCCTCTTCAAGCTGTAATTAAAGCCAAGCCTGCCCCTAGCTAATTACAAGCTTGCTTAGAAGTATAGTTTATATAAAGCTTTTTAAACTCTGTATGGGTAAGATACACATCCACAGGCATAATAAGAATGACGCCTTATTTTCAAAATGAAATTTATAGGCTTTGGTGTCTGTTTCTCCCTCCCTTTACAGTTTTCTACAGGCTGTTTTTTGCATCCCTGTTCAAAGTTTTTGCCAGAAATACTGCCCAAGTTTCACCAACATCAAGCCAGTGATATTTTTAGTTTTCTTCTGAGTGTTTTTGTTCTTACTGCTGAGAGAGTAAACCAGATGTTAAAATGCCTTTGAGCTTTGTGTTTGGAGAAGACTAATAAATAATACTTAGATCTCTCATAAAAAGAAGATAAGGAGTCTTGAAAGTGGTGAAACTTTTTGTTGAACACACCGCTACAAGGTCTCTGTAAATAATGATCCATCTGTGGAGAGTTGCTGTGTGTTGCTTAGGTGGTGCTGCACCTGTACATCTTCATCTCAGTCTCTCAGCAGTAAAGCAATGCTGGCAGTGTAACCCCCTGAGACCCTGAAGCAGCAATATGGGCAGGGCTTGGTGACAAGACAGGTTGTGACTATGACACATGGTTGTAGGGTGGGCTGCCGTGGCCATGGGTCTAGCAAGACATTACCTGGTGGTTGTTGCAGCACCACATCAGCCAATGCCACCCTCTGGGGTGACTCTGTGGCAAGGACACAGCCAGATGGTACTGACATGGTCACCACTGCCCTTTCAAAATATTCTCTTTGGATTTTCTTATTTACTTGCCATCTTCCATTCCCCACTTCCAAGTGCTTTGCTTAGATCATAGTGCAGCCTGGGGGGGAAGAATGCACCACCACATTCTCTGATGAATGAATGGTACCTCAAAAGGAACGGGAGCACAGCGGAGCCTGCAGCACTTGTGCACTTGTGTTTGACACCTTTGGAACAAGGGGGTATTCACACAGCCTCCATCACCAGGGCTGTTTGGGAAAAGAAAAGAGGGGTGCCTAACCCAGTGTATGGCCGAGGAAAGTGTGAGATAACTCCTGCAGCTGAAGAATTCCCGCTCCTCTCTTCTGTCTAGCCATTTTTGAATTTGGTATTCAGTTTGATTATTCAGGTCAGATCAGATTTAGGTCAGTTGTGATGGATTTTTTCCAAATCTAGTTCCCTAGATTCCTACTGTAAACGCTTACCAGATGACACGATGTGAAGCTGGAACAGACTCGAGCTGTGTGATGACCGAATAAAATCTCAGTGGGAACCACTTCCACGTTCCTGAGATCAGTTTCTCATGTAATAAATTCTGTATCCAAAATTGTATCAAATACTTTTCTGACAAGAGTGAGGGTTTTTTCCTAACGGACAAATCCCAGCAGAGCTATTTATAAGAAGCCTCTCTCTTGTGTTTGCACTCACATGCCTGTTACTCAGACCTACACTGAAGAACAAATATAACTGAAATTTTTTCTGTGTCTTTGCCTGTGCTTTTGGACTGACCCTGTTTGGTCTTATCTGACATCCTCCACTACATTTCTTTGCTGATATTCTGTTGGTAAGAGTTGCCATAGCAAACCACCATTAAAGGCTTCTCCCCGAAGGAAGAATCTGGATTTATTTGGTGACACTTTTTCTCTGCTGACTGTTTCATTGCTTTGTTCTGCCTTATCCTCTCCTGGCTGAGAGGGATGGGGAGGAGTGATCTGAGTGAGTGCCTTGCTCATACTCTATGCTAACCCCTACAAAACCCATGTAACAGGGAGTAGGTGTGATGTTGAGCACCTGGGCAGTGAAGGGGGAGTCCTTTGGCTTGGGGGGAGGAGGCCAGCCTGTTTCAAACATAAATCCAGGTCTGGGAAATCAGTCATCAGTTGTTTTTTCAAGTATTAAATTTAGAGCTGTATTCTTTCACTGTTAGTTCCTAAAATGAAACTAGACATTGCCCAGAAGTTCTTACTTAACCAACCTGCAGCTTCTTCTGCCACAACCTCTCTATCCATTTCCCGACACAGTAAAGGGATCTTTGACACCAGCCCTCCCTGAATTGTGTCCTGGCTCACTTCTTGCTGCATGTAAATCTCTTCTCCATTAAGTCAGGCAGATGAGACCTGTGCTTTCAGTTTTGAAAAGTTCTGGTGTGCGCAGGGCACTGGGGAGAGTGGGTTCTTCCACTTGTGTCTTCTTGGTGGCTGCAAAACCCATGTTAAATCATCGTTCTACCAGCCGGCTGCCTGATTAGATGTTCTGTGCATACCTCAAAATATGTGATGTTTTACAGTGAGATTTGCTATTTAAATAAGAGGTTTGCCATAATTGGCTGTAATAAATTACAAGCAAGAAGGAATGATTTATTGCTTATAATTAGAAATGAGTTACAAAGGGGAATGTTAGTAATCATAAAATAAAGCTTGGAATACATTGATTTCCAGATGGCTGCCAGTGAAATTGCTCTTTAATGTATAATAGACCAGACACAAGGAAAAAAAAATCAGTCATCCATCTTTATTCCTTGATGGATTACTTGTAGGAATCTATAGTTACCTGATTTTTGAAATATTAGTTTTGTCTGCATAATTGGATGAGAGAAACTGAATTTGCCTGGTGGTATAGGCTAC
The DNA here is from genome assembly GCA_013389985.1 of Dryoscopus gambensis. NCBI lineage: Eukaryota > Metazoa > Chordata > Aves > Passeriformes > Malaconotidae > Dryoscopus > Dryoscopus gambensis. Next base: position 302,793 of record WEIT01039888.1, read on the forward strand.
AGGAGGTGTGGAAGAGGTGAGTTACTCTTTTGTCTGGCATGATTTTTGTCCTTGTAATGCCAGCAGGGAAGATACAGCGATCGATACAGCAAGGCATCACCTTTGGGTATAACAACCTCGGTGAATTGTTCTCAGGGACTGCAGGTTACTAAGGTGTTTTCTTTTTATCTTTTGCCTCATTTGATGTTTTCATGAGGTTAAGATTGATCAAAACACTTGTCCAAAAGCAAATATCTGTAATCCTCCTTGCTTGAGTCTAGAAAAATATATTTGCACCAGAAACAGACAGCAGTGCTACTGCTGAGAATTTTTCAATAGCATAATCCTTCTGTTGAGATGATAATGTGTTCATTTAACTTTTAAAATTTCATTTCTTGTTACTATAGTTTCAGGCACGATTTAAAAATTATTTTTATTTGCCTTGTCTGCTAATAATGATTCTTTCTGCCATAGCAGTTGCATTCTGCACTGTTACCATTTGAAAGACGGCGCTACACGATAGTTAAGACATATGGATTGTCACCACATGAGTTGTCTCACGCCCGTGTTTTAAAAGTGACACTGCCATTAGACTTGCTTAACTGAGACCATTATGATTACTCATTTACCTTCATTAAAATGCTTCATAGCTTCCTTATTTTAAGTAGCTTTTCTCAGCAAGGTGCAGATTTGCCTTGCTGCCATCATTTCATCTGGAAAAATTTCCATGGTGAAAGGAATAGCATATTTTCAACTAATACTTTCCTGACCTGTGGAAAGATGAGCTCATCAGTATCTTCACTGACAAACCCAGGAAGAAGGTGTGTCAACCAGAAATATTAGATCAGTCAGCCTTTCTTGTCCTGAAGCAATTGTAATTTCCCATGGTCTGCAGCAATTTCCTTTAGAAGCAGATATGTGCAGATACTGTTTGGGATCTGCTGCAGGAGCATAATTTTATTTGGTCCCAATAAGGTGGCCTTAGATGTCATTCTTTTCATTTTCGCTATTGAAAATCTGTTGGTTTAGTCAGTGGGAAGAACAGCAAGTTGCTATTTTTCAGGTATCTAATTGAGGAAAGAGTGCTGCAGCTATGCAGAAAAATATTGCCCGCTCTGAGTTGGGTCATTGAAGACAGATGTCATGGCCCCTGCCCCTCTCTGAAAAGCCTGAAATAAGTGTTCAGCGCACGACACACTAGCCGAGTTCCTGCTTTTCAAAAGCCTGTTGGTGAGTGATGTGGGTGCTTGGGTCCTCTCTGGTAAATCTATTCTGTAGTGAATGATGGAGATTCTTACTTTTTTCCAGTTTCCTCCTGCGAGTTTCGGTCCCTCAGTGCTCAGTTTCAAGCGTTTGCTGGGAGAGGCTGCTCTCATTAGCACTGAAGATGTTCTCAGTGCCGTGTTGTCTGGTGCTGCACTGATGAAAGCCAAGCTCCTCTGATCCAGCATGAAAGAGGACTGAGTGGGAATCAGAAGAGAAAACAATTCCTCATTTCACTTCAGTTTTTGTTGTCACTTCAGTTTGCTTTTTTCCTGCTTGAAATAGCTCTTTCTGTAGTGTTGCTTGCTTGGGAACAGAACGAAAGCACTGACTGTTGGTGGATTGGTGGAGTTCATGCAGGGATGTTGGAGCAGAGTTAGCACGAACTGACTTAGCTGTCTGGTAGTATCCAGGAGGGTTCAGACCCTGCCTGCTGCTCCATCAGTCACATCTGTACAGCTGGCAGCACTGCCATGAGCCATCTCCAAAGAGACCTTGCTGTGTGTGAGCTGAGCTCATTGCAGTTTGGACATGCTTAGTTGGAGTCTTTGCCATTAGTTGGGGTCCCTGCAGCCCTGTCACTTGGGGGAGCGATTTGGGGAAACTCCTTGGGGTTTTCACAGTGATGGTGAACTGGACTGGGTGAAGAGCCTGGTCTTGAGAAAGCCAAAACCACCTGCCTACCTCACATTCAGGCACAGACGGTTTCAAGGTGTGAGCATCATGGATGCTTCGTCATTCTGCAGAGCATGATGCTGTCTCTGGTTGTATCTGGACTTCTGAGGTGGCAGAGTGCACCCTGACCCCCAGCCTCTGTCCTCAGGGCATCATGCTGCTGTTCATGGGTGTCACAGCCAGCCATGGCCTTGGCCGTGTGCCTCCGCTTCCTGTCGAGCGGCTCCTGTGACCATCTGGCTCTCAGCCGGAAGCAGATGTGGAAGATGGTGGGAGCCACAGCTGGATGTGCAAACCCCAAAGTGCTCCAGGGTTATGGTTGTCATTACAGTCTTTGTTTTGCCCTCTGGAAAAGAGCAGTCATCCAAGTCCAGGAGGGTCACCCCTTTGTCCTGACCAAGTGGCTGGACAGTGGGTCAGTATCTCCTGATGCTGTTGTGTTTCCAAGAAGAGCTTTAAATCCTTGCAGAGAGGTAATTCCCGGCTTTCCGGTAAGGATAACATTGACGATACCTAATTACAGGGCACTCTTAGCCTGGATTAACATTTATATTAATTTCCTTCTCACACAGATGTCTGGTAAACTGACCTCCTGAGGCAAAACCATCTGGCCTCAGGTGGGAGGAGGATCTCGGCCAGTGTGAAGAACCTGACCTGTCTCTTGTTGAGTCATTTCTCAATAGCTTTTTCTGTCCCTGCACATGAAAGGCCTGTGCATGGATATATAGGTTTCATGGGCAGTTGTCTTGGATGACCTGCATAATTACATTGCAGGCTTGTGGCTGTGGGCTCTGTTCAGTCTCTGTTTCCCATTGTGTATTCTGGGACCATCCATGTATAAAATTAGTATGGGCGGTAAGAAGCAATAAGATGTTCCCTACTTGGGTGGATTAAATTAAAATTCAGTAAGAAACAGAGCTTTGTGTGAGTTTCCAAATTACTTGAAGGATTGCACTGAGAAGATTGTTTTGGTATTGTCAAACTTTTTGGTGGATGAACAGCCTGCTGCAAGTGAGGTGGGTTTATTACCTCTCACTGCTCTTTCTCCTTTATGTACGGTGCTGTGTAATCTTTTGTTATTAAATAATAAGCAAAATAAAAACTGTTGTTTGTCACAGCCAGCTTGTTTTTCAGAGAAAAACACTTTGAAAGTTCAGTCTGTGTGATCTCCATCCCTGTCAGGAGCTATTATATTGAATCTTCTTTTAAATTGTTAAGCTGGAGGACAAACCCAGACGTTATCGTGCACATCTCAGCTGAGAGCGGAGCGGATTCGGCAGGGAGCAGCCTCTGATGCCTTGTACCATGCCATTAGTTTTTGTCGCAAACATGTCAAGATAATCTGTTTCCAGTGTTATGTGTGTTGGCTGACATGAGCCTTAGTAGATCTGCATAATTTTTGAAGTAGTTTGAAGTGTGGATGTAACACTTGGGGCTGTGTGAAATCTTTTTTATCCCCTTTCATGGATCACACTGCTGTTCAGAAAGTTGCTTGTTCTGTTACTCCCTCCCATGAGGTACTGTGTTAATTTGCAAAGTTCATAAGGAAAATGCCCCAAACCAGAAATCATCATAAATAGTGAATGACAACTGACACACTTTGGAAGACCAGGAGCCCCATTATTTTCCAGTCACAACATTACATTTTAAATAGATGCTGTTCTCACTTCAGTATATATGGAATTGTACCTTAATGTAGGATGTTACAATTTTTGGAGCTTGTGAACCTCTAATTCAGTCTGGACTTTGATGGACAGGATCTCTCTTCTGTAGTGTATATGTGCATGTGTGTCCCTTGGTAGCCTTTTACGGATGAGGTTGAGTCATGCCCAGTGAAAGTTGGATAAGATACTTCAATTACTTGTTTTTTCATGGTGCTTTTTTGATCATTAATACTCAGACCTATCTCAGCCTCAAAAGCAGTCATGCTCTTCCATGAAGACACTTTTTTCCACCCTCTGAGGTGCAGCCAGACAGCAGAAGGAGCCCGTATCTGTAGCCATGGCAGCCAGTAATTTATTGCTCCATATGGCTGGTGTGGCAGCAGCTGCTCTGGTTTAAGGCAGTCAGGACATTGGGGCATTTAAGAAACAAAACAACACCCCAACTATAAAAGCTTCTTAAATGGTTTTGTCCATATTACTACAGTAATAGTAGGGTTCTCTGTAGGCATAAGGAGAGCCAAGGGGGTTAAATATTTATAACTTTTATAGCCGTAATTTGAATCAAAGCCATTATTTCAGTGGGGAGATAAGTTTTTGTCTCTCTTTGTGATGGTTTTACCTTTTTCCAGTGTTGTGGCTCATGTTTTCGGGAGCAGATAGTATGGAGGGGCAGCGGGCCAGGCTGTTCCACCCAGGTGATGAGAGACCCCCTTGGATCTGGCCAACAGTGGGTGCTGACCGTCCATGGCAGGAGCAGGATCCACCCCACTGCTTTGGTGTGCATTTTATACTAAGCTGAGAGAGAAAGTGTATTGCCCAAATTGGATGGCAGTGCTGTATTTGTAGTAAGGAAGCGAAGACGTGCATGTTGTGAGCAGCTCTCATGGAACAGAAATACAGCTTTAATTTCAGTTTGGGTGTGAGAGTCCCTCACTACTGAGAAATGGTATAGAAGGGCTCTTGGAGTAGCACTAAAGTTTTTGCAAATAGGCTTTTCATAAACGTGAATATTTTTATTTTCATTAGGGGACCATTTTAATTAAAATGAAACTGGAATGTTTACTCTCTGCTTCCTGTAGCTGTGATTGTTTTCTTCACTGTGTGAGCACATGTATAATTTGCTCTAAAAGAAATGTCAGCAGTTTCTGATTACCTTGTGAGTCTTACTCAACAGCTTGATTTTAATTGGGGGGAGGAAATATTTTCAGGGTGCTCCAGGGAGGTCTGATGTCTTTGGGTAGCAGGAGGGAAAAGGTGCTATCTTTGGTACAATGTTAATTGCAATAATCATGACTACGGGTTTAAAATAAAAGTCCTTCATTTCTTATCAGTGTTGGGTGTTTTTCAGTCATGTCAATGAAACACAACCAACCTGTTTGGTAATTAGAATCCTTCAGCTGTGTGACCTTTTGGCTTTGCTGCATCCGTATGTTTGTAAGCATCTAAACAGGGTCATTTTTTGGAAAGTGGTGATTGAAAGTAGGTAGGTAGTCTCAAATTTCAGGAATTAGGGAGGAAATTTTTTTTATTATGAGGGTGGTGAGGCACTGGCACAGGCCCAGAGCGGTGATGGATTCCCCATCCCTGGAAACATTCAAGGTCAGGCTGCACAGGGCTCTGAGCAACCTGGTCAGCTTGAAGGTGCCCCTGCTCCTTGTAGGGGGGTTGTACTAAATGGCATTTAAAGGTGAAAACTACATTTATGGTTAGATAATGGAAAGAGAAGGCTGGGCGCATAGGGAGGAGTGTGTCCATGCCTTCAAATACATTCTCTCTGAGCCCCGAAGTCCACCAGGATTTGTAAGTAATACATATTTACGTAGGTCAAGAGAATCTCTTTCTTGAAATTTTTAATAATTATGTAATACAACAAGAAGTATCTGTAGCAGAATAATGTATCCTGGATTCTTCAGTGGTGCAGCTCCTGAAACATTCCCTTGGCTTCTTTTTATTTTGATCTACTGTGAGGAGGCACCTTGAATTACTTGAGTTGCTGAAATGCCTTTTGGGTCCTGCAAAGCTTTTTGGAGATGACCAGCTTTTGAACCATTTTGGAGCTTAGCCAACATCTTGTATTTTAATATAGTCTTCACCATCGGAGATAATGATCTGAGTCTCCCCTGCTCATTCTCTGGGGTTTTGTTTCCTCCTGCTGATTATTTGAAATAAATACATAAGTAGGAAAACAACGAGTTTCTGTGTGTTAACAAGGAGGAATGACTAAGAGAAAAATGAGAGTAAAATACTGCTTATCATAAAAGACTGTATCTCTGGAGGCATAAATTGGTATTCATTAAGTTGTTTGCCTAGACTTCGTTAAAAGACGTGCTTGAGGAGCTGTCTGAGCACTGTTTCTGTAGAAAGCAAGTCATCCTCTTCGTGACTGGATACATCTAGGTGAGCAGGAGAGACCAGAAAGTAACACTAAATGATGGATTGAGAACAGCCTTCATGGCAGTAAGGAAACAACAGACGATGAAATGTTTTTCGGAAGTAATAATATTTAACAGTTTGCTGTGAAGTTATACTGATACAGCTCTTCTCCCCAAATATGCAGGTCTCTTTCACATCTGATGCAGAGTTTTTAAAAATGTTTATGTTCAATTTCTGTCATTTCTTATTTGAGGTATGTGGGATCCCTGGATTTTTGATGATTTCTGTATCTGGAGGTTAAAATCTTGTCTGTGATGATTATGGTATCCTGCAGCATAATCTTACTTGGTATCCTCTATGTATCATCAGATACAGGGAAGCAGTTGCAGACCAGTGCTAGGTAATCCGAGTGTGACCCAGTCTTGCCATGTCTGCATTCTTCCAAAAATCAGTTTTCTTTTGATTTTTGTAAAATGTGACAACCCAGCTATTTCAAAGACCTTGGGGAGAAGCAGGGGCTGCCATTTGAGATGAGGTTTTGCTACTATGCTGGCATCTTTTATTGTTACCTTGAACTGGGACAGACACTTCCAAGGGAATGTGTGTGTTAATTATCGTGGCATTTGTGGCTCTCTGCTCTTTATCTTAAATCATTATAAAAGTAATTGCACAACATAACACTCGCAAAGTGCTTTCACTGTTTGGAGACTGACTACTCTGTGTCAAACTCTTGTGCAACTTGTCTGATGTTCAGCATTTTTTCTTTCCTTCTTTGCAGATTAAGACCCTTGATTTCAACCCAGTTTGCTAAGAAGGCTGCCACGGAAGAGGTATGATAAGTCCAGCATTTCTCCTGGTGCAACAGGTTGAGTTTGGAAATTCCCACAAGCTGTTCTCAGTCTGGCTCTGGCCATGTGGTAGATAAGGGTAAAAGAAATGAGTCTTGTCTCTCTGATCAGGCGAGGAGTTGGTTACTGTGAACACTGCAAAGCTTGAGATTGGCTGTTTTCTAACCCGGACTTGCCCTTACTTATTCATTAGGAACATTAGCACAGCCTCCTAATGCTTTGTTGGACAGCAAAAAAGAGAAAACTCCCTGCAAGCATCTAAAAAAGTCCATATCAAATAAATGGTCAGGAGGGGTAGGAGAGGGCAGGCTCGTGCCTGTTTCCCAGCACTTGAACTGTGCTCGCGGAGAAGGATGCAAAACTCCACTTTTGTGTAGCTGGAGCTGACCCCAGGGATGGACTGGGCTTCTGTCAGAGACCAGTGTGGAAAGAGCTTACCCTGTACAGCCTGGCTTAGTCTTTGCTTTGATTGTTTACTTTGAAAATGTAATAGTGCCACAGAAGAGTTAGTGCTGGTAACTGGCCGCTGCCAGAAGCTCTCCTTAGGTGGCTTTGTGCACCTCCCAAAGGGATCATGATTATTATCAGATAGTGAAACCAGATAACAACAATAGCTGCTTTTTTTCACTGTTATTTTCACACTGTACAGAGTATTCACAGGCATTTTGTGTACAATGAACTGTCTACTGCATATCTAAAAATTCAGTATACCAAAGGTATTTGTCCCTCTTCCCCATGAATGTGTGACACTTGACACCCTTCTGAAAGTGAACCAGTTCCCTTGGGTAGTTTTACATCTTTGACAATTGCCCATCCAAACATGAAGCTAAGTGCCAAACTCCAGTCCAGGATGTCTGGAAGTGAATTCAGGAAGTTCTATTTAAAGGTGTTGTTTGACTGCCTTATTTTTAAAATGACAAAAAGCCATTGATTTTCAGAAACAGTTTGATATCCTGCCTAGGGAAATACATTTTCACTTCTTATTCTATGCTCATTAGAAAACTCTGCACATTTTTAGAAGTACAGCAGTCTGGAAGTGGACACGATAATTAGAAGAAGGTCACATTTTAATTAGCATGGTGCAATTTTAAAAAATAATGACTCAATTGTAGCTCCTTTATATTCACCCACTTTTTCAGAGCAGTTGGATACTTTTAAACATATAAATTGATGCATATTATGATGCTGATTTGTCTCAGAACTGTTGTGTCTATTTCTCCTTATACCAAGATGGACTCAATTTGATCACTCTAGAGGCAAAAGCAGTAGTAGGAAATATAAACTGGAGGGAAGTTCCTCTAAATAATATGATTAATTTGAGCATTAAAAAATCATGAAAACCTGTCTTTGACTGATCCAAATATCTAAATACTTGATTTTCTATTAAAATTAATGGGTGTCTTTTGCCCTATTAATGAGCTATTGGAACAAACCCTTAGGTGACTCTGAAAAACTCAGGCAGATTCTTTAGGTTGACTGTCATGGTATATGACAAGTTCAGGAACAGCTTTGATGTTTGAATAATTAGGCTATCAACTTTCTGGTACAGGGATTTTCTCTTATGGTGTATCTCTAAAATGCCTGGAGTTACAGGGATTCTGGGAGCTGCTGCATCCCAAGTAAATATATTTATAAATAAATAAATACAAATAAACTACAACACTTTATCAGAACTTGCTGCCAATGGAATTGGAGAACATGCAGCAGTACATAGTTATGTACTGCAGTTTAAAACCTGAAGCACTGTAGCACTTTTCTCATGGTATGGACCAGAGGAGTTGGACCATTCATTTTTAGAAGCACCTCACCACTGTCCTTCCAAGGAACTGGTCCCAGTCTTTTCCATCTTTCTTACTAGGAGAGGTGACTCAGTGCTTCTAACAGCTGACTGGTGACAGGTACTGTCAATAGTCCCTTCTCCGAATTCTTCACGCAACAGCAGCGTTCGTGATTAATCTTTAAGGTTCTTCAAATTGCCACTAATTGGCTGGTTTTGTGTTCCACAGGCTCTAGTGTAAAAAGCCCCAAACAGTCCAAGTACAGAATGGGTGTGGAAAGTACCCTATTACAGAGCTGATGGAGGTAAAGCTCCTGTGATGTTTCTTCCCTGGATGAGAGAGGGAGGTGGAGCTCCAGACCGAGCACACCATGAAAGTGAGAAGAAAGATCAGCAAGACCAAAGCCTGGACTGTGTTGGCACAGGCCGTGCTGCTGCTTCCTGCCCTGTTCCCAGATACCTCCTTAGTAAACCAAAGACAATATTACCTACTCCAACTTCACCTCTATTCCCTTGTGGTATTGCCCTTTCTCTCCCTCCGTGCTGTGTCCTGCCTAACCTTGGAGCAGCTGGGGAGGAACACGTATGGAACCCGTCAGTGATTGATTCCCAAGTTAGTGTTTGGAGATCATTATTCTGATGAATTCCATAGGTAATGTTACAGGTGCCAGTGTGTATTATCAACTGAGTGCTCTGCCATCACATTAAGTGCTATCTACAGAGTGCTATTTGTTCCACAGCTCATTGCGCCGCCAAATAAATCCAACCAGAGCTGTCAAAACTAATACATGTTGGGCTTTTTCTGATTTGAAGGGTACATTTTTGCTGTCATTAAATTGTCAATAACGTTGTTATTTTGTAATAGGCCTGATGTGAGTTGAGCACACTGTGGGAGAGGTTTGTAAGTTTTCCCACAGAGCTCTACTGAGGAGCCTTCGCTCCCAAATTTCTTCTCTTCTTGTGCTTGCCAGAGAATCCTTGTTCTGCTGTTACCATTACTGGATATTTCAGTGGCCTGGTTCTGGACTAAGCGAAAACTGGGTGGTTTTGCCTGACTTTCATTCAGACTTTCATTAGAACAGCTGAACCTGTAGCACTGGACATGAGCTTCTGTCTATCCTGTCCCTATTGTTTGGAAGCTACTAAAATTTTGTGCAAATATTGGACCAGAGGAAGGGCTGCTGTACTGTTCTCTCTTCTTTTATGCAGGTTACCTTTCCAAATGCACAGGCTGAAGCCTCTGATGTAGAAAAACCATCAGCTGTGCTTGTGGAGAGTGGCCCAGTAGCTTACAACCCTGATGAAGAGGTGGAAGAGGAAGAGGTAGAAGAAGATGAAGATCACTGCATGAGCGCCTTGCAGTTAATGGGAGGAAATGGTGAGCTGGGATGCTGCCCAAGTTACCATCTCCTGGTGCTGTGGGCCTTGTTCTTGCAAGGCTGGGCACGCACAGGGTTCCCTGTCCCAGAGCTCCTGCTGCCTTTTCAGCATTGCCCATTCCTCTGGGAAGCCTGGAATCACCCTTGTCTGAAATCTGACCTTAGAGACTCCTCCTGAGAAAACTTTGTCCCTCGAGGTTTAGGCTAAGAGGGCTTCTCAGAAATAAACTGAAGTGTGAGGCGTTTACTAGGATTAGGTTTATTAATGTGGATGTGAGAAGTTACGGGTTCAGTAACCCCTCCATTAGCAGTGTTTGAGGCTCCCCTCCCTGCTCCTTCTGCCTCCTCAGTGGAGGCTGCAGTGATGTCCAAGCTGTCGTGAGCCCTGGGGACGTGTCTGTCCAGCTCAAAACAGAACAAATCATCACACTCAGTTTCTGGGGAGAATGTTAGGAGGAAGCAGTTGTTCCCCAAGTGCAGGAATAGCATTGGTGGTGCATGTATGGTACACAGATGTGTGCTAGTTTCCTTGGGTTACCCAGCAAAGCCACGGGTTTAATTAGATTTCTTTGCTGGCAGGAAAAGGCAGTCTCCTCTCCGCTGTGGTTTTTCCTAGCCGGACACATCCACATTTATCCTTTATTAAAAACTTCCCTTTAGAAGTTAAGCTTTGAAAATACACAAAATTATTTTTAAAATGAGAGCCGCTAATTATGGGTTGCGAAGATTCAAGATGGGAATAAGTTTCCTACTGAAATGCTATTTATTGCAAAAATCTTTCCAGCACTATTCATTTAGCTTTCGTGGACAATATGTATACATTTCACAAAAGTGTCTGTTGCCTTTAGATTGATTTCTCTGCTGGAAAATAATTGCTGAACTATAGGAAAAACAGTTTTTTGCCTGCATTTATTATTAGAATAATGTTCCCAAGAAAAGGCACCCATGTGGGGGAGGGTGGGTCTATGTTTATTAATAAACGCCCCACAAAAATAGAATAAAGGTCACTGAGTTTTTTTCATTGTAAATGTTACTATTTTTGAACCATTCTGAGAACATTCCACTACTCCCTGTCTGGTCTGGACAACAGCTGAAAAATTAGAGTTGAAAAATAAAAAGGAAAGGAGTATTCCCAGAATTCGAATGCAGGTGTGCAGAGCTGATCAGTGCAACAAATAACTCTTTCCTAGCTGCTTTCTCCATGGATTTTTAGACCTGTCTGCCTGGAATAACTGCATGAATTACAGATGGTGAACTTTACCCATTCTACACAAATCATTATAGATAACACTTAATTCTGCTTCCAAGCTTTTGCTTTGTGTCTTTGGGTGAGATGTTGCCCTGTATTGAATTTGAAATACAAAGTTTAACTTTCCTCAGTACTCATATGTAATAATTATCCATAGGTTCATCTACACAACGGAAAATATCTGTGTCAGTGCATTCAGAAGCCCACAGAAGAGAAACTGGTGCATTAGAAACATACTGACTTGCCTTCTGACACACAGCACACAGTCTTTGCACTCAGCATTGTTTAAGAAAACAAAACTGGATTAAAAAATCTGGGCAAAAATTTTAAGTCTAGAAGTAAGTAGATAAGGGACATCTGAGTCAGATGCATTGGTCAGGATTTGTTCCACGACTCTTTTGATGCTGATGGGAACTCTGAGCTATCTCGGAACCCTTGCAATTTCAGCTCATAAATCCATGAATAATATAAACAAACCAGCTTTTTCCTTGGTGCCTATGTCTGGTGAAAAACACGCCTACTTGTAAATGTAATGCTGCTGCTTATCAGCCACTGTGTGCCAAATTACTTGTGACAATCAGGCTTGATCACCTTAGCCTCTAAATTAAACCAAATATTTCATATATACATGTGCCAAGTATTCCTAAATGAGGGTCTAGTGACAAGTGAGAAGAGACACTTACACATACATGCTTAAAAATAATTTTATTTCATTGAGGGAAGTACATGCGAGAACTTATTTAGCCCTAAGAAAATTGATGATTTTTAAAACGCTTGCCTAAGGCAAAACTTACTATGTAGTTACATAGCAGGCAAACAACCTTCAAGAAGCAATACTTCCATTGTGTCTTCCATCTACCCGGAATATTTGCATTTTTATATGCCCTTGTCTTTGTGTGTTTCAGATTATGGCTGTGATATGGATGAAGATGATGGCTATTAGCTCCATTTACTTCCAGGGGACATGGACTGTGTCTTGTTCTCAGCAAATCTTCAGTCTTCAAACTGTATGAATAGTGAAAGAAGCTGTCTATGGTCAGCAAATGTAATCGAACAATCCTTACTTTTGTAAAGCGAATTCGAGATTGGCATTGGGTCTGGTCAGTTTACATTGACCCATAACCCAGCAATATCCAGTTTGGATTCCTACTTGAATTTATTTTTATTTTGGTGGATCATAGTTGGAGAATGAAATTAATGAGAGTAATGTTTCCAGAGAACAAAAGAAAAGAGACAAAACAGACTGTGCATGAAGGCTGTGTGGCTGAAAGCAGCACATCTCTTATTTATGTGACTGCTTTTAGGCATATTGCTGAAAGGGAGCAGATTGAAGGACAGGGAGGGTGACAGGTGAGAAGGAGAAGTGTGCCTGTTGATTATTTGAGTACAGGAGCATTAATTGTCTCATCATGCTACAGCTGACAGAAAGAAATGTTTCCAACCTGGATTGTGAATGTGACCATGTTACTGTACACAAGCTCCCTTACCCAACCCTATCAAAAGTTAATGACAAGTTATGTATTTGCAGAGCAGTATTGCTTTTCTGAAACAGAGTAAATACTTCTTTATATCAATCAATTCATAGATTTCTTAAAAGATACGACAGTAGAAGGCAATGTTGGCAGTGAAGAATCGTCTTCCACTGTGAGTCCAGTGCAGTTTTTGTGGAAGAAGGGAGAAGACCCGGGTCAGGTAGGAAGTGTAGGGAGCAACGAGGCAAAGATGCCATGCTCATGAGCTGGGCATCCCTAGGGACAGCCAGGTCTTCTTTAGGCTGGTGTCGCTGCAGGAGAGTCACTCTGGCCATCTCTGTGGAGCTGCTCTTGCCTGACTAAGTTCGAGTGAAGGTCTGCTCCCAAGAGCTGCTGGTCTCTAAAACCAGTTGAAAGAAAGAAAGCTGAGCTTTTTAATAAATAAGCTAGCATCTGCTTTGACTGAATTTAATTTAATTTAATTTGCTTAACATTCACTGGGTAAATTAAAGGTCACCGTGCAGCAGTCTGACTTTCATGGCTCAAATCCCACCCTTGAACAGTCGTTGCTTTGTGAATAAAGCTGGAGCTGCAGCCCTGTGTGCCCCGAAATGTCAGCAGGCAGGTCCTCTCTTGCAGATAGATCAGTTCGTGCAGTGCCATGAGAGCAGGGGTTGGGGGTGGAGTCCCTGTGGGCAGATCCCACCCTGGTGCCTCTGACCTGCCTTCCCCTGGCACTGCTGGGTCCGAGGCTCTCGGCTCCGTGGGAAATGCACTGCAGTCTGGATCACACTCTGGATGTCTGCAGCTGATGTTTCCATCTCTCTCCCTTATCTGGTGACAATCATGAAAACTGTAGTGCTGCAGGCTTGTCTTAACACCAGGGAAAGATGGATATTTATCTTACCAGCATGGTTTCTGTTCAGCTCTGTCTCCTGGTCAGATCTTCCTTCCTACGTTTTTTTGAGGAGCACTCGCTACTAAAGCACCATCCATCCTCCTGCTACAGAGAATGGATCATGGCAGGAGGAGAAGCTGCCTCAGGAAGCTCTGCCGACAGGGTGATGGTGGTGCTCACACCTGTGGTCAGCACCAAAGAGGGGAAGGGCCACACAGCCTTCCATACTTCATTCTTCTCTGTCCCTCTTGGTAGCTTGCATAAGATGGATCATGAAAGTTGAGCAAGAGTGAGTGCTTTTTTAAGGAGCGGACTTGATACTATTTGGCTGGTAAATATGGTTTGGTGGGTTGTACCTGTGAGGAATTTTTGAGCCCTGTATAGGAGTATTTCTGTAATGACTTCTTAAAAGCAGAACTTGGTGACAAAATTGGTGTGGTAAGGCTACTGGAAAGAAGAGCTCTTCTGAACCAAATTCCAGTTACTTAGTTTGCAGCACTTAAGTGGAAAGAAAAGATTCCTTATAATTCTTAGGAGAAAAGCTGGCATTTTCACCAAAAAGCTATAGATTTTTTTCTGATACTTTATAAATACTTTACAGAAACTGATAGTGAGGAGATAAACCTTTCTACCTCTCTTTTGTCTACACCATAAAATAAAAGTATGCTATAAGCAGACAGTTTTTTAAAAAGTAGTTTGTTTTATCAAAGTTCATGCTCTGCAAGTCTTTGAGACCATTGAGTTTGATTGTTTGGGCTTGAATTAATCTTCCATAGCACTGCTACAAATATACTCTCAGTATATTCTCAAGGCTTGGGTTTTATTCCAAGGTACACAGTATTCTCTATGCAGGAAATAAACATGCATAAATAAACATGTGTATGACTCATGTAGGTCCAGTGCTTTTCTCAAATGCAAGCTGTTGGCTCTTAAAGAAACCGCTAAGATGAATATTGCTGAGAGTCTTTCCTCCAGTCCCCTGGTTTGTTCTCCCAAAGGATACCAAACCTGCTGCCAGGGTAGTGATGTTATGTGTGAGAGCTGAGAAGCCACCCAAATAACTGCAGCTAGGAAATTTGAATTTCAGGAGTACACTGCGTTGCTGAGAACATTGTTCTGTGCGCTGCAGGTAGAGGGCTGCAGTTTTTGAACGCCCTCATATGATTTGATTAGGAAAGGCCATCAGGCAGTCTGCTGGAAGAGCAAGGGAAAAATAAAAGACCTGCAATTCCATAGCATCTCAGTATTGCTGGTGAAGTTAATGGCATGGTTTCTGTACAGGATTCCTAAAAAAAGGATACTGGATAGGCAGACTTCACTCTGAGCTTCTTAAGCTATAGTGGTTATGTATATTTTTAATTTATTGGTGACTTACCGGGATTTTTATAATGTTCATTCCTTCTTCATTTAACTAAGCTCAGGAAATGTAAACAGATTTGAACATGCTAGTCTCTGTTTTTATAGCTAGTCATTAAAATGTAAAAAGATTAACACTGCATTAACTCTGTTTACTACTGTTGATGTATCTGGACAATTTTGTTGTGTATAAGTAAACCCGAATTCACTTGGAGTAATTTGGATCCTGCTTTTCTCAGGATTCTGATTATGATGTAAAGAGCTTATAAGGCTTCAAACATTTGTTGTTCTTAGATCATGTTCCTTGAAGCCACACAAGCTGTGTATCATCGGGTTTGTTGCCGAAAGCACGTCTCTTGCTGCAAGTCACTTTGCTTGACAGGCAAAACCCTCCAGCTGTTGCATCCAGCTTGTCTGCCATGCAGCCTTTTAACACTCTTGTATTGTGGGAGTAAAAAAAGAAATAAGGAAAATAATGGGCTTCTCCATTGTGCTGAGTGCATTTTCAGTGTCTTAATCATCGATGACATTTCTTTAAAATCAGTGTATTCAGTACAGCAACTTTTAAATGATGCCAGACAGCCTTGTCTTGAGGGTTAAACGTGTTTGTCAAAAAAGTCCTTGCCATCCTGATGACTTGTTTGTGTTCTTTGGATTGCATTGAAACTCCAGTTGCAGATGTGTACAGTTAGAGTTTGCCTAATAAATGTTCTGTTTCTTATTTTTGTGTTGAATCCTTCAGTTCAGTTAGTGCCAAGGAAATTAAACCTTTTTGATGTAAGCATATGTACCATCCTTACACAACCACGAGCCATGTTAACCTTTTTTACTGTAATATATTTGCTGTAAATAAAAAGTAAAAACCCTTACACAGCCCATCTGTTACTATGATGCTCTCCTGATAATTTCTGATTTTTCTGTCTTCATTCTTACGAATGTTCAGTTTTGATCGCTGCATGATTGGTTGATCATGGCCAGAATTTGTCATTCAGAGCTTTCTTTTGTCTCTAAAAGGGAAGACACAGCTAATCAGGCAAATGTTTTTTACAAGATACTGTTCCACTGATAGATGTAGATACTTTTTGTAAAGTGCATAACATTAACGAGGCTTTTCCACTAAGCTGTATAATTAACTGACTGTGGGAACAATATATGGTGTGTGTATTTAGTGGAACTGTTCCAGTGCTTATTTCTGAAAGTTGTATCTTGATAAATAAGGTGTGTGCTGAGTTAAAAATCATGTTATTTTATCAACATCTGGCTG
Source organism: Dryoscopus gambensis (assembly GCA_013389985.1). NCBI lineage: Eukaryota > Metazoa > Chordata > Aves > Passeriformes > Malaconotidae > Dryoscopus > Dryoscopus gambensis. The sequence goes on from WEIT01039888.1 coordinate 318,990, forward strand.
CCACAGTTTGGAGACGAAAATCCACATCTGCCTTTTGTACAGATGGGTGTTTGCTCCTTTCAGTTTTTTCTGGAAAAAGAGGTGCTACTGGATCCCCAGGAGTGTCTCCTGCAAAGTTTTAGCCTATAAAAGGATGATTAACAGTAGATTTGGTAAGGCAGTAAGTGTCATTCCAGCATTTCACTGTGTTCCCATAGTGTGATCAAGGCACACTTCTACTCTCATTGACACTGGGATGTTTTTATCTGAATTTCTCTTTAACTGTTCCAGCCATTTCCACTGGGACTCGGGAACTTCTCCAGCAATGTCCATCACAGATGCCCTCTCCCTGGTAACATCTGAGCTGTTAAAAAGTACTGAGCGCCTTGGCCTCATATTTTCTGCTCTTCCCAAGCTCTTGGCTTCGTCCTGTAATTCTTCTCTTCTGTGCCACACCAGGCTTTCATAACCAAAACCATTCTGTCCCCGCAGCTGCATTCATCAATTATGCCTCCTTTAATGGTCTCAGAAGTTAAATAATGCTAATAAAGCTGAAATCTTACAAGGCTTTATACTATCTTCATTTGTCACCAGTAGGGTCATAGCACATTTGTTCTTGTGTTCATGTTTTGTAGTGCAGAAGAGGCTGTTACAGTTTTCTACTCCCGTCTTCTCTGTAAGAAGAGTTACAGCACATTACTCAGTATTTTTTATGTGTACAGTTACACATAAAATGTACTGATACCTGGCAGGGGTCTTGGTGAGTGGTGGTTGTTTAACGAAAGGGGTTACGTACATGAGAAAGGAGGCTCAGTGAGAATTCAGGGCTTAGGGCATAACAAATTTACTTGGTGGGTTGCTTCCTTGTAATTATTTTTTTCTTATGGGACCTGTCGTGCATTCTCATGGAAATTAGGGAGGCACATACAGTTCATAAAAATGCAAAATGAAATTCCCTTCTTGCCGTGGGACTCCAGGAGCACAGGATTTAACGACTTTGTAGCTTGAACTGTACATTTGTTATTGTGTGGGAGGGCAGCAAGTGGCACAGTACTGGGCACCGGGATGGCAATCACTGTGTTATCCATTTCTATTGCCAAATTGCAGCAAGAATGCTTTCCCACTGCTCTCAGTGCTCCGAGTAAAGTTTCCCAATTCTTTAAAAGCAGAAAAATACAGTAAATTAAAGGAATTTGAACAAAGCAATGAAACGTAACAGCAACAACACTCTGATTGCCAGGTAATTTTTCTTCAGTGCTCTTCTGCAGTAAAAGTAAAAGGGATTTGTTCGCAGAGACTAAAAGGGGCAAAAGCTGCATCTGGCAGCAACAGAGGTGAGGCAGTGTTGTCCATTTTCCACACAAGAATTCCAGACTCTTCTGTTTCATGGTATATCCTGCATGATATTCATCATTTGTAGGCTGCTCAAGGTACAAATGATGGAGGATATTGAAAGAGGTAGGACACCAGGCCAGGTGAGGAAGAAGAGATGGTGAGGTATCGTTTCTCATGAATGAAAATTTTTAAAAAAGAGATTAATTATTTAGAGTGAGTTTAAGGGCTTTAGTTTGATGTTAAGGAGAAAAGCTGCATTAAAACCAGAAAGAGGAGGGAATATTCTTTGCAATGATGTGCACTGGACTGTGCAATAGGCAGTGAGCATCAGGCAGTGAGAGCTTTGCTGGTTTACATCACTCACGGATCTGTGCTATTAACAACAGCCTCTAGCGGTGGTAGCAGTAGTGAAGGAAGGGATAGAACTGCTCTGGGGTAAAACCAGAGTACTGTGGGTAAAACCAGTCCCGGAGTAAAACCAGATACTGTGCTATGCCCAAAGCCCCTTATTCTGTCAAGCCTTGTCTAATTAAGCAGCAAAGAGGAGTTACCTATTCTGCTGCTTTTAATATAAATGGGGAGGGCTGAGGTTGTCAGAACTTTCTAGGTGGTCACAGACTACTCTGACATGGATATGTTGTAATTGAATAATGGTTCTTCAGCACAGCATCGTGTCTGGGAAACAGATTAAGCCTTGTATCTGCTGTGATTCCTGCCCATGCTCTGGGAGCTCACCAGAGGAGTCCAACACACACCAGCACCATTCAGTGAGATTCATGGGTTGGCATGGCCTAAAATACAGCTAAAGCAAATGTTTTCAAAACTCTACTCACTGCTTTTAAGCAAACTCTTATGCAAGGCCACTGAGAAATTGTTAGTTACTGCTCATGCTGCATTAAATCAGGAGGACCTACCGTAAGCTCTGAGGTTTCCAACAGCAAATCAGCACGATGTGAATCATTGTGTTTTCTTTCTGGACTGTTGGGCACCACAAGGAAGAGTCTGAGTGTATTTTCTGCCTGCGGTAAGATGAAGGACCTTTCATCTTGTTCATCTTCCCAGTATAATTTATGCTGGTTCAAAGTTGCTGGCTGCACTGCATTAATAAAATGCCATCTGAAACACTTTTGGCCAGCTCTCTTGGCACATGTGCAAGTGTAGACTTTCTGATCTCCCCTGGCCTCTTGGTGGGCAAAAGGTCTCTGTCTGCAGGGGTAGTGCCAGCCCTGTAAAGCTGCCCAGCACAGACCCCAGGTGTTGTCACTGCTTGTGGGTGTAGCACAGAGTGAGAGGGGCTACACCTCAGGTGAGACATGACAGTACATCAGTTCGAAGATGATAAATTTTATGTGAGTGGAGAGAAGCCATGGCACTAATCACTGTGCAGAGAGGTAGTTTGGCGGTCCCAAGGGCTGCGTTCAGCCCATTGATCAGTCCCATCTGTTAATCTACCACAGCAGGTATGAAGCTCACAAGGAGATAAGCAGTTAAGGCCATCTGTGACACCTCAAGTGAAGATCAGCAGTAGGCAGGATGAAGACAGAGCCATTACAGGACTTAGCTGAGGTTTGGAAGGCAGACTGTAGCTTTTCAGTGTGATTTCAAGCCTACTTTCACAGTCAGGCTTAGCTGTCATTAAATTCTTGAATATATCTTAGGTTGATGGGCCCACAGGGTGGTTTGCTATCCAAGAAAGTTCTTTTGGGGTGGGGTGTATGTGTTTTTTTAAGTTACTCCCTCTATTACCGTATTTTGCAAGGAGCCTGCTTAGGATTGCAGCTTTCCTTCTGAGCAGAGTCCTCCGTGCTCAACAGGAGTAAGCAATCACTACTGGGGAGCAGAGATGTTAAACAAGATGAAAAGGGGGGAAAGCAGCCCAAACAGAGAATTATGGTGAAACATGGTGTGTGAAAGTATCATTTGGTCCAGGTATCAGAGCCAGGGATGTCTCACATCAGAGGTGAAGAAGCAAGCAGTGAACACAGTGGACAAGACCTGGTCTGGTAAGCTGTGACCTGAAATTCCTCCTCATTTCAGCTCTGAGATGGGCTCTCTGTTCCCTAATACTGCCAAGGGGGGTGGCAGAACAATTGCAGATGGCTCCTCATGACTTCCCTTATCTTTGCCATTAATTGCTCACTGGGGCATGAACCCAGCTTGTTCTCCTCCTGCTGGTGATTACGGACGGATCACAGCCAGATCCTGCCCAGCTCTGCGACTCCACGGGTAAAGGGACTGGGATGTAGTGGCAACAGCTCCTTTTCCTGGAAAGAGCAGTGCTGTTTCTTAGGGTTTCACCCATGCCTTTCCTCTGAGTCTGGCTGATCCCTGTCCCTGATGATCTCACCACGATTTCTCGTCTCTTGTTCAGTTTCTGAGTAACTCAAGGAAATGAACGTGGGGGCTGAGGGAATTTAGAACCACCAAGGGATTTTGGCAAGTACATGTAGACCCTTAGCATAAATGTTGTCAGCCCTTCTCTGTAATGTACCAGTCATTGGTATTTTTGGAAGAGAAGGATGCTGAGAAATAGTTCCTGGAAGTACTGCTTTCAGTTGCTGTGTGTTAGGTAAATATCATGAGAATAGGAATTGCATTATTTGTACAAGGAATATTCAAGGGGCTGAAGTGTTCAGTCTCTGTAATCAGCCATGGGAGTGAACATCATCAGCTTTCTGTGGAAAAGCAGCAGATTGTTGCCATTGTCCTTCTAAATACGTGTCCTGTTCCCCCTTTGTATATTTCATTATAAAATAAAATATTAAAGCTTTAAAAAGTCTTTATTAGCTAGCAGATGGTTTTGCAAGTCATTTTAATGAGATGACGAAAACTTTAATGGCAGACATTTAAAGTTGTGTTTAGACAGACAATTGCCATTGGAAAAATCTTGTGAATGTTTTCCCTGTGTTTTTGGCAGAACTTGGCACCAGATTATGTACTAGGAAATAGAAGGGGATGATTTACACCAACCAGTTCCCTCCCGAGAGTGGTTCTACATCAGTGTAACATTGTTGAGTTCCACAGTCACATGGTGATTTACACAGGTGCAAGGGGGGAGGAAAATATTATTAACTTGATGCAGTTCAGGAGAAATAGTACATCTCTCGTGTATTCACCTTGTTCCCTTGCTGCAGTCAAGGCATTTTTGGGAAGCTTAGAGGCAGCCTCCTGGCAGGCAGGACAGCAGTGTGCCAACTCCTTCTGGGCATCTCTGGATGTCAGCATCAGCAACATGTGTGGATAGGAAAAATGAGGTTGGAGAGCACTGAGAGTCCATGTGGGAAAGCCCTGTGAAAACCTGGCCTTCTAGTCCCACCCTTGCTAAATTTCCTGAGGCATAAGATGCTTGTGCTGAAAGCAGGTAGGAACATGGTTGACAAAAAAACCCTTTCAAAGCCTTGATAGTTCTTCCAGTTCTGTATTTCTCTCTTGAGCAACCAGTGCCACGTTCTTAGGAGGTGCGAGCTGCCTCACAGGAATATGTTCACATCCACAACACCCAGTCCATGACAAGAGGGGTTTATATCCCTTTAAATATGTGAATTCTTGTTTGTGGCTTATTTTTTTTTAATGTGAGCAGTTTCTGACTCTCAGACCTGCTTTCTCCAAGGGCTGGTTTTGGCCGTGCAGAGTCTTGGCCTCACAGGAGCAGGGAGAGGGGAGCATGTGCTGATTCATTTGCACAGCCAGAGGATTGAGTGTCCATGCACATATTAAGAGATGAATCATGCTTCACAAAAGCAATAAAAAATGCCTCCTAAATGAGTAATTGCCTGGCTACCTCCTTAGGCTGTCCAACCCTTTGTTCCTCCCCTGGACTGCTGACCGTGTTACACCTGGCCAAGCTTCAGTGTCAGCTTTTTGCACTGTTGAAGACCTTTGTTCTTCAGGTTTTTCTTGATCTGGCTGATCTAATCTCAACAGCCTTTTTTCAAATTTGGAAAAGCTTCACAGCTACAAACAGGTCCTTAAGGAAAGCCTTCCCCTTACTCTCTAGACAGAGTGTGGAGGATCAACTACACACCAGCAAGAAATAACATCTCTAATGTGTGTCGGAGCTCTAGTGATGGGCTTGTTAGAAATGCCCTCACAGATGTATAGAAGGGAAAACAGGACTGTTTGCTGGGATATTAACACTCAGCAGAGGAGAATTTCTCTACTTGTGAGCCCTGAGGAAAATAACAGTTGCTCTGAAAAGCCCTGTGAACTCCAAAGACTTGACATGAGGTTTCCTTCCTCAAAAAGCAGTGTTTCCCTGCCCACTGCTCAGGAGGAGCTTGGGAAGAGGAGATCAGGGTAAACTGCCCAGTAGTGAAGGGACGTGTCAAGGGAAGCAGCAGCTCTTCATCTTCTCCCCTGCTTTGTGAGATTAATACCAAATAGGAAGCATCCTCTGTCATTTTGTCACCATCCCTGCCGTCATCCCCATTAGCTCCTGGGCAGCTCTTTGGTAACACAGACCCGTGTCATGTTCTGCTGCTTTCCCTGTCCAGCAGTGGGTGTTTCTGTGGAGCCCTGTCCTGAAAGAAGGGTCACTTGCCAAGAGAAACACAATCCCTCCCTTTGCCAGGGACAGACAAGAAGCATCTCTGCCCCCTGCAGCAGATGTCCTACGTGCTGGGGGCTTCTCTCAGCCCTGGCACACAGCCTTCAAGTGGCCACGGGGCTGATGAGCAGCAAATTGCCATCCACAGGGCTGTGATTCCTGCAGAATTCCAGTCAACCCACTCCTGAGGGCTCTGCCAGGGTTGGCACTGCAGAGGTTGCAGTATCCAACTCTCAAACTGCAGTACTGGCTTGTGCGGTGGCCAAGGGGACAAAGGGGCAAGATGGAGCCCCGTATTTCAGGTGGGTAAAGAAACACCTTTGCAGTTGGCAAGGTTTCCATGGCAGGCTGTTCTGGGAACAAGCAGACCTACCTCTCCATAGCACACAAAAACATACAGGGACTCACATTCTTGCTCTGGTTTGGCTGTGCACCTTTGATGTGGCCTGTTTATCTCATTGACTTCCAAATTCACCATCCTGTGCTCTCAGGTGTGGCAGTGCCAGCCACACCCACAGATATACATATGGCAATCTACTCTCTAGGAACATTTTGCTTCATTTAAAGCCATCATCTTTGCTTGGTGACTCCCTGGGCTGCCTGTTGCTCTGCACTGAATATAAAGGAGCTGCTGGTGAGTTGCTGGGACAGAGTGTCAGTCTCGTAGGCACCAGGAATGAGATGAGGAAATCCCATTCCCACCGGTCTCACCTTTCCTTTATAGTCCTAATTGTTCTGAGGAAAGGAGAGGCTGGAGTGCCTCCCTTCTGCTATTAACCAGCCATTGTGTGCCACAAAATGAAACAAAAGAGCTTTTAATGTATAGCCAGGCTGGCTAGTCATCGTAAAATGTTGCACCATAAATATCTCAGATTAATAATCTGTTTATTTTCCCCTTCACAATAGGTGGGAGGAGCGTTCGTGAGGCTGCTAAGCAATGCTCAGTGCAGCTAAATTTGGCGTTTAGAACATGCTCATGCGACAGGCATCACAAAAACTTGGTGAGGAATGAAGACAATGTGAAATGTCTGAAGCACATGCAGAATAAATTGCGGCTGGCCTGTTTGCCCTGCACGTTTATTGATGCTGCTGCTAGCTTCTTCCTCTGGCAGTTCCCACACTGAAGCTTTATTACGAAAGCTGTGTCACATCCTGGTGCCTGTGCTTGTTTAATTTGGGCTCCATCAATGAAATCTGAAGTTCATGTGTGCCAAATTAAGCCACATCCTGAATGCTATGGGTCTCCTCCTGTCCCTTGGCTCACTGCTGTGGTGCCTGTGTCCATGTGCAGCAGCTTGGACTCATCAGAAACCCTCCAGGGAGATTCCCAGGATGCTCTGGTCCTTTCAGAAGCGACTGCTCCATCTGCCTCTGGAACGCTTTTGTAAATGGTGCTTCACCTGAAAGATCTCATTGTTTTCAGGCACACTGGTGAGATGGGGAAGGGAAAGGGGAGTTTGTGCCCTTCCCTGGGGCTGGGGGTCACTGAAGGGCAGGGCAGGTACACGAGGCTCCAGGAAACACTTGCATCCCACGGAGAACAAGCTCTCCTCATTTCAGTTAAGTAAAACAGCAGGACATCTCCTGGCAGCAGGAATGGACTGAGTTTCTGGGTAAAAGAGAAAATTTTCAGGTCCCCTGGAAGGCTTCAAAGCTGTGCTATGGGCACATGTGGAGGGTTCTCCTTTACACCAGTGAGGTGTGTCATGGGGTCAGCTGGCAGGGGTGGCTTAAGGCACAGGGTAACTGTGTGACTGGGAATGAGGGAGATGACTCCCATGGCAAGCTAGGGCTGCTAGATGCCAATATTTTTTTATTTAATTACTCCCTGGATTTTACAAACACTTGTGATTGTGCTGCTTGAGTAAATAAATGCTGTTATTGGCATTTTGCTTCACCTGGCTTGTGTGAGCCAAGCATGGTTGAAGGCAGCACCTGTGTAACCCTATGGCTGATCTCTCCCTGGAGCTGGGCACACCTGTGAGCAGGACACTGGGGCATGAATCCCAGTGCAACACCTTCCCAGGGTATTGGAGAATCCCTTTAGGCTGTGGCAGAACTGTCACTGCAGGGTTGCGAGAGGCCATCAGCAAAGTCCAGGAAAACAAAGGAAGTTCATTTCCTCCCAAAACAGCTCTCTGGAAGAGCTGTGCCTGTGATGGTGGGGTTGAGTTGCCACGTCTGTGCCCATGAAGAGCAGAGGAAGGTGTGAGCTGCCCTGGAATGTGGCAGGCAGGTGCACCTGCAGGAGCCCCGGCTCTGGCTGGATGGGCAGCACCCGAGTTAACCAAAGGCACAAAAATCTGCAAGGAGACACTTCCCAGACCTCTGTTTGACCTGGGAGCTCTCGTCATCTTGTGCTTTGTTTTCACATGGCTGTTGGGGATAGAGGCATTTCCCTGCTGTTTATGACTGCTCAGTAATATGGGGAAAACAGGACTCAGTTCTCTCAGGAAGGACAATTGGTCCCATCCATGGTGTACAGCATGTTAATATTTCATTTAAAATTCATGTGTGCATTTGTTTATGAAGTGAACACATTAGAGCCTTGTCAAGGCTCTCATCTGGGTCTCCCTTGACACGCAGCCCCAAACTTTGCCCCTGCAGCCAGTGACCCTCATTCCAAAATCCCCTCTCCTCCTTCCTCTTCCCTCCACACTTCCACATGGAGAACATTTTCTCCTTTGCTTCCCTCTGGCCATTTAAAATACAGTATGCAGCCTGCCTGGATTGACCCTGGGGCTCATCACTGATGCTGCAGAACTGGGGCTGTGGATGTGCTGCTGCAGGAGAAGAGTCCCAATTTTCCAATGCAGTTCCTGTCCCGGGAGAGTTGGGCTGGGGAGGCAGCCCGAGAGAGATGCAGAAGTCCCTGGATGTTTCCTGCTGCTGGAGTATTCTCTTTTGTGCTGAAAGACAGATGCTGTGTTTGCTGCCCCCAGCTAAAGCTGTTCGGATAGATACAGACTGCATTTCTAAATGGGCAGTTTATATCCACTTTTTAACACTAAACTCAGGCCCAGGGCGAAGCTGTGGTAGAAATTCCCATGGAAATTAGTGCAGAGTCAGAATGGGAGAGTCTTACAGCTCTTTACAGTGTTTTCTAGAGCAGCACTGGAAGGGGATGGTATGTCAGCCTTAAACTGAAATTTCCTGTAATTTGTCGGTTTTCACAATTATACAATTATTAAAATGAGAATTTTCTCCATTTTTTTCCTTTGCATTTGCTGGATGCCATGAATCAGAAAGTGGCTGGAACAGTTATCTTGCTCCAATGTAATTTGATTCTCTTCCCCCAACTCCCTTAGTATTTGATGAGAAACCTTTGTATTTTCATGCTTTAATACAATCTGGCACATAATTACAAATGACTCATAGATAATCTTGGTCATGGAGCTCTCTGAAATTAGATGATAATTTAGCCTGGAATTTCTGTAGAAAGAACGAAGGAAAAGACAATTATAATTATTCTAATCAAGATATCTTTTTCTTTGCCTGGGGTATTGCTCTGTGAACTGCCAGAAGCCTGAAAGTATTTAGACCATTTCTGCTGCTTGCTGCTTCCCAGGCAAACACTGCTGAGCCCTGCGGAACTGCCTCACCATGAAATTCACAAAAATGCTCCTGACAGAGAGGAGAAGATGAGATGTGCAGGGGCAGGACCACAGAGCTGAGAGCTGCTGGGCTGTGAGCAGGGCAGCCACCGAAAAGTGGCCGGTCAGGAGCTTTGTGCAAACCCTGGGGCATCCTGCCGGGAGGGACTGGATCCTGGGTGGCAGCAAGAGGGCATTTTGTGACATCCACCACCAATTCCGACAGCATGGACAGGGGCACAGCAGCTGGCAGAAAGGAGGGCTGGGTGTTCTGCTTGCATCACTGGAACTTGTGCATCTTCCCTTCCTCAGCTTTGGTGTTGGTTTAGGGACTTCCAGTCACGTGCTGGGCTGTGGGGACAGTCCAACAAGGCCATGTGCAAGGTCCTGCACAGGGGTCAGGACAGTCCCAGGGACAGATTGAGTCTGGAGAGAGAATAGAGAGCAGCCCTGAGGAGAAGGACTTGGGATCTTGATTGACAAGAAGCTCACTGTGACCCAGCAATGTGTGCTGCCAGTCCAGAAAGGCAAACAAACTGGGCTGGATCAAGATCAGCGTGGGCAGCAGGCCGAGGGGGGTGATTCTGCCCCTCTGCTCTGCTTTGGTGAGACCCCACCTGGAGCACCGTGTCCAGCTCTGGTGTCCCCCAGCATAAGAAGGACATGGAGCTGTTGGAGCAAGTCCAGAGGAGGGCACGAAGATGCTCAGAGGGCTGGGGCACCTCTGCTGATGGAGATAGGCTGAGAGAGCTGGGACTGTTCAGCCTGCAGGAGAGAAGGCACCGAGCTGATGTTATGGCAGCCTAAAGGGGCTACAAGAGACTGGAGAGGGACCTTTTATAAGGGCATCTTGATAGGACTAGAGGGAATGGATTTAAACTGAAAGAGGACAGATTTAGACCAGATATTGGGAAGAAATTCCTTACTGTGAGGGTGGTGAGGCCCTGGCACAGGGTGCTCAGAGAAGCTGTGGCTGCCCCATCCCTGCAGGTGTTCTTGGCCAGGTTGGATGGGACTTGGAGCAACGTGGACAAGTGGAAGGTTTCCCTGCCTGTGGCAGGGAGTTTGGAATGAAATGCTTTTTACTGTCCCTTGCGGTCCAAACCATGCCATGACTCTGTGATGGGACCACCTTGCACAACAGAAATCGTGTCCTTATCCTCACTGCCGGTGCCTGGGGCCCATTTGCAGAACGGATGTCTGGCCCATGGGGGGCTGAGCAAGGGAGAGTCACCACAAAGTACAGACCCAAAGGGGAAGGACTTGGTTGTGTGAGACTGACCCTGGTCTACTAGATTTCATGTCCTGGTCACTCCTATGACGTGGCTGTAAATGAGAGCAGATTGGGAGGAAAACAGAGTGTTTATCTTAGGAGAGACTCAGAAGACTGTGTCTTGTCTCACCCAGCAAAGGCAAAGAGGGGATCTGAGTTCAATCTAAAAATACTTCAAAGGGGCAGGCACCAGGGAAAATAGAAAGCAAAAAAACCCAAGGTTGCATAAGAATAAATAAGAATAAATTAACCATGAAGTAATCTAGGCTGAAAACTAGAAGGTTTGTTGGTGTTCTGGGGAGTTTCTCCTGGTTTTATGTTCTGTTTATTCGGGAGAGGAAGATAAAGGCTGCTCCCCCTGCATCCCAGAGGATGAGTCTAGAATGTAATGATCAACCTGTTCATGCCAACATCTCTGACTGTCCTGCTGCTGATTGCTTCTGGCAGCAACATAAAATTAATGTGCTTAGGAACGATCCTGAGCCCTGCGCTGCACCCCTCATAGGCATCACCATCCTTCCATCCCACCTCCAGGGCTGCCTGGGGCTGGCTTCTGGAAGTGTCTTCAATAGGGTCAAGCACTGGTGATGCAAAACCTCCCCTGCTTAGAAACCAAGAGATGCTGGGCCAACAGAAAAGCCAATTAAAGTGAATGGAGCAATGTCACAGGAAGAGGGATGTGATTGCACTGATTTTCATGATCACTCTTGGCATTAATTAGATCAAATACTGTTTTTGATCTGTGGTGGGTACAGGTTTCTCAGCCAGCTGTCCTCACATGGAGCAGCATCCAGTCCCCAGAGGGCCCGTATACCAGGTGAGAGGGGCCCCAGGTGGCTCCAGCCCCCGCGAGATGGAGGTCTCTGGCACGCAAATCCCTTGCAGCACCCACTCCATGGGTTATACATGAGCTTTGCCTTGTTTGTGGGCCCAGTGGAGGGGTGAGGGCTGGCGGGGTGACCTGTGAAAGCAATGAGCACGTCTCCTGCCCCTCGTGCTGTGGGTGCCAAGTGCTGCTTGCACACAAGAAACTGTGTGTTAACAGCTGAAATCTCCCCTCCTTTTTTTTTTTCCCCCCGCACCTTTATAGCTCTTGGCTTTTTCCCTGCCAGCTCTTTTCCCACCTACCACTTCCTAGCACACTTCATACTGCAGCATCACACCAATCACTTGGCGACAGAGCCCGCTGATGGGGACTGGGCAAAAGTCTCCCTAAAAAGAATTTAACCTATTTCGCATTTATTTCTTTTTCAAGCAAAAACTTTGCCTCGCTTCCTCAGTTATGATGGCATTTTCAGGTGTGTGCCAGGGTGCCATGGCAGCAGAGCTGGCAAACAAAGGCAAGGTGAGATGCTGTGGCTGGGCAAGGACAAAACTCAGCAATGCTAATGTGCTGTGGAAGCCACTGTGAGGCCAGCAAGGTGATAACACTTAGTTAATTCTGTTTGCCAAGCCACCATCTGATTTTGCAGCTGCGTCCCCAGCTTTGGTTCAAACCCTGCCAGCAGTGCTATCCCAGCCAGCGCTCTCCCTCCCTGTGCTGCTGCTCTGCAAGGGATGAGGGCAAAGGGGCTTTGCTGGAATGAATGAAACAGGAGTTTCCCAACTTGCATTAAGGCCCTCCACCCTAAATGGGTTTATCTTCCTTTTGAAGGAGCTCAAGTTCTTGGGGATAAGCCCTGCCACCCCCAATCTTGATGCACTGGGGTAGCATCTTCCTGCTGTGCCAGCTCAGTTTGTGCCTGCAAAACAATTAAGCCTGAATGTTTACTCCTGCTGTAGGATTATGTGGGCAGCACTGTTATTCTGATGGAGCTCATCCCTTTACCCCAAGGAAAACAGCCAGAGGAGGCTCAGATGGCTGGGGGAAGCATTTTACCCTTATTTTGCTATGATGCTGTGCTGCCAGCACGTTGGACGGGACTGGCCTGGGGCTGGGCCAGCACAGAGGCTCGAGGAAACAAAACAGTGGTGGGTTTCATGTTTTTCCCTGTATTTATTAACTGCACACTCAGGGCAGGCTGTGAAGATGGGGGGCAATTGGCTCTGCCATGTGGATGAGGTGCGGATGAGCTGGGATCCCCTCAGGACACTGCTGTGCTGGAGCACCTCGCCTGTAAAGACAGGCTGAGAGAGTTGGGGCTGTTCAGCCTGGAGGAGAGAAGGCTTTGGAGAGACCTCACAGCACCTTGCAGTACCTAAAAAAGGAGAGCTGCAGAGGGACTTCTTACAAGGGCATGGAGTGACAGGAGAGGGGGGAATGGCTTCAAATTGAGGGAGGATAAGTTTAGATTAGATAGTAGGAAGAAATTCTTTACTGTGAGGGTGCTGAGGCACTGGCACAGGTTGCCCAGAGAAGCTGTGGATGCCCCATCTCTGACGGTGTTCAAGGCCAGGCTGGATGTGACCCTGAGCAACCTGGTCTGGTAAAAGATGTCCCTGCACACAGCAGGTGGGTTGGCATTAGAAGAATCTTTAAGTTCCCTTCCAACACAAACCGTTCTGTGATTCTCTGATTCTTTGGTGCACTTTTTTTACGTGCCTGCAAACCCTCATTAACTCAGCAACAGCACGAACAAACTGCTTTGCTGGAAAGCAGCTTGCAAGAGGGCCTGCTCTGCCAGGGGTTTCTCAGGGCTGTCCTTCTTCCTGAAGCCTGTCAGAGTCAGGTTTAAGATGCTGTGGAAGTAGCAGGAGACTAAAGTCTCTGATAGATGCAAAAATAGCAAGATCAGAGAAAAATGCGATTGGATTCGGAGCAGATGCTGGGAAACAGATTCTCAGCAATAAACTGAAATGTTCTTAGCACTTGATGTTTGTGCACTACAGTGAAAACATCCCTGGTACAGTAGGTTTATTTTAACTACAGAGGACACAACCTGTCAAACGAATGCACAGCTCCTGATTTGATCTAGTTCATTTTCATGTGTGTGTGTTTTCTGCTCCTTGGCAGCTCTTGTGGGGTTTGTTGAGTCTGATTTACTTGTGCTTTTGGAAGGTGGGCTTTATGGGAAGGCACAGCTTCTGATCCCCATGTGGATATGCATTATGAGACTGGATGGAAGAATAAGCAGGGCGATGATGGATGTTCAGATTTGCCAGCTGAGCTAAAACACTGAAAGGGGGAAAAAAAACCTGTTCTAAACATTTCATTTGATCTCAGTCCATATATCTGATTTCACTTCAGATAAACTGTGTACTTTTAAATATTTACTACACACACACACCCCTCAAATGTAAGTTACGTTTAATGCACATTTGCTCTAGTATTTATAGTAAGGGATCATGTGTAAACTTTTGAAACACTGCTTCACAAAGAAAAGTTAATTAAAAAAAAAAAGTTAGTATTGTAGTCAAACTTCCCTTTGTCAGACGATCCTCCCAGCTCCCTTTTGCTTTAACCAGCCTGACAAGCATCTGTGAACTCTCTGGGTCCTGGGTCGGTCTGAATCTGCATTTTCAATTGCATAAGCTCTGAACAAAGAGTTTCCTTCCTGCACTGAAGAAAGCTGCTCTGCATCCTCTGTTCCCAACACCACCAGATGCCCCTGCTCCTCTCCTGCCTTTTGTTCTTGTCTGGGAAGCCTTTGCATCACTCCTTTGGCACAGCAGCAATTTCAGAGTGTAAAATATGAAAGTGCTGTTCTATATTGAAGCACTTGGTGGTTTTGGGGGTGCAGCTGGGGTCTTACAGTGCTCCCTGCTCTTGGCTGAGCTCACATCTCTGCAGGGATAACTTCTGCCTGTCCTCCTGCTATTTTCTGAAGGAGAAAATTAATAGGCATGAAGCCAACAGCTTTATAGAGGTGGGACTTCGTGACAGAAAGGGACTCTGGCGGTGCTGTGAAAGGAAAATTATTTCTATACAATTTAACATGAATCAATGTCTTTTGAAGATGAAAAAAAAAATCCACCACAACAAAACACCACCACCTGAGGACCAAAAAAAGAAAATGTGTTTGCTTTTAGCAGGGTGGTGGTACTGTTGTTCCGTAGTGGATGCTGGAGACTGATGTTGTCTCTGCCCAGTCTGGAAGTGACCCATGTCTTCTCTGGCGGATGGATCTGAGCAGAAGCAGGGCTGGTGGGGTTCTGTAGGCATGGCTGAGGTAGGTGTGAGGCCCACTTGGCCCCAGACTGGCTGCCCTGTGCTTTCATGGTTTGGTTTGAGATGCTTTCTAGAGCTCTGGCACAGCTGTGTGGAAAAGGGGAGTAGGCAGGCGCTCGCCTGTTCCCTCTTTGTCTGAAGGCAGCACCACCTCTTCTTCAGGAAACCTCCTCCATGTGTAACTTCCCTCTGTGGGAAATGTACAGGGATGTGCACGTGCTCAGGTCACCACGTGGATTTGGGAGTGAACTTCAGCAGCCTGTCAGCAGGGAAAACATTCTGCCACTCTGTGGACCCAACTCCACATTGTGCAGAGGGCAAATCCACCTGATGCCCATCTTGCTCAGCCCTTCTGTTACCCTCAAATTCCTGTGATCAATCAGCTTTTCCTATGAAAATCCTACCCAGAATATGGGAAGCCAGGAACAAGTAAGTGATGGCTCATAGATATGTATCTAAATTGCTGAGCTGGTACCAACCCAATAACAAATGTGATTTTAACAAATGTTCCTACCACAGGCAGAAGCTCCAGCACTTTGAGGAGCAGGATAGCCCAGCCAGCAGGCACCTGAGTGCAAAATTAACGTTTGATTCTCAATTCCGTATTTATTTTAAGGTGTCACCTTCATTTTGCTTTCCCCCTGTACCCAGCAGCCTGGGGATAACTGGGTGCAGAGGAGGTGACTCTCACTCAGGGAACAAAACCCAGCAGCCTCTTGCAGCATCATCCATGGACCTTGGGAAGCACCGTGGAGGCACATGGTCCTCAGGCCCCAGGAGCAGATGCTGAGGGATGAACTTCAGAGGGAAGAGATCAGGCTGGGCAGATGCAGTATGTTCACAGGCAGAGAAAGATTTTCTTTTAAATTTGATTTATGATAAGTGGAGAAAGGGCGGGACTTCCCAAAGCAGCTAAGGGAATTAGGTGCCTGATTCCCATTGATTTCCCTCTGACAGAGATTAATGTACTGTTTTCCACTTTGCGATGCACCCAGATGCGTTGGCAGGGCAGGATAATATATCAATCAGTGAGTCATCTGTCTGCTTGCTAACTCCCATGAACGGCAGGAGGATCTTTTACATTAGGCTCTGGATTGGGCTTTTGTCTGCTAATCATATTTTGGGTCTTGTTGTGTTGGTTGTTTTTCTTTCTGGTGACTGCAAGGTGTGTTTGCGAGGGTTCCTGGGGCACTGCACCAGCAGTGGGCAAGGCTGATCTGTGGAGTGGCTTTTTTCATGGGGTGAGGCAGCAGCAGGCTTTAGAGAGGGGAAAGTCTCCGGTTCATTTTCATTTCCTCAAATTCACAAGAATCGCAGGAAGAATAATTGGACTAAACGATATTTTTCAACTACCTTAGGCACTTTGCTGAGGCTGCATTTGCATGACAGAGCTTTTTATTTTCCACCTTCTGATACTCAGCAGGAGAGGGACATTATTGTCACTAGAATATTCCCGATTCAGTGAAATTTGAGTGGGCTAATTAAATAATGTAAAAACCTTGCCAAAGCCCAACAGTTTTGTGTGAAAGGAAACGGCACGGCGTCCCTTCTCTTTATTTAAATGGGAGGAGAGGAAATATGTGAGTCTAATGAACTCTATAAGTTCCTGTGGCTTATTCTGAGCAAAGCAACCTTTAGCACTATTTGCATTATTAATATCCCAGATGGGCAAACTGGCTGATACTTGACACCAAATAAAAATCACATGGAAAAACTTTATTAACTTCTTCCTGTTGTCTTGGTGAGGTTCCTCCTCACTCTCAGGGAGTGAACACCGCTCCTTGGAAACGTGCTGGAAATGGTGAGTGCTTTCTGTCTGTATTACTTTCATATTCTGTTTGTTTAAGGACTGGAAGTTTTGGCCTTGGAAGTTAATACCCAGCTCCCATTCATGACAGTTGACTTTGGATGAGGCACGTGTTGCTCCAGGTCTTTTTAGAGAGGGATGTGAACTTCCATCTTGGCAGAAGGAAGCAACCAAACCTCTGTTCCCACCAGAGCACTGCATTTTTTTGCTTTTTAGGGAAATCGGAAGTATTTGCACACTCCTCTGTGTCTTTGCTTGCTCTGCAAACCCTTTCTGCTCACCAGGTGCCCTTGTGGGACCGATGGCTTATCCAGGGGCCCTGGGAGCTCAGTTGGCCAGATCTAGGTGTGACAGAAACAAGGACATATCAAGGTCACCTCACAATGCCCTGCTCTGCCCTGGCAATGACCGAGCACTGAATCTCTGACATGATCCAGGTTAAAGACATCCCGTTTGGGTACGTGTTCTTTTAACCACAGGTTAAAACCACATGTTAAACCCACAGGTTAAACCCTCCACCTTCCTCGGGAACTTTCAGTGGCCCCATTTGCAACTGGAGCTGTGGGGTCAGATGGGAAGGAAGAACTTCAGAAAGTGGATTTCCTGCCGAAACTGGGGGCTTCTTAATCTTCACCCCCCCCCACAGCTGTAGCAGAACTGCCTCCTCATCGGAGCAGGCACAGGAGGCCCAAACCATAACTTGTCTGAAGGGCCACACTTTGGTCTGCCACCTGAGGATGCTGCTATTCTCCTCACCCATCCTTCATCCATCTAGGTGACAGAGATCATAAAGCCAGGGGATGGGGTGTGTGGAGTCACAGGAGGTGCCTGTGGGCTCATGGCTCACTGCTGTGTCCAGGCAGGAACTATAAGAGAAACCTCAAGCACAAATTTACAGATAGCTAACAGGGATCCCAAGATTTCCCAGAGGGGAGGTGTGGGATCGTCCCACCCCCTGGTGTGTTCGGTAACCCTATGGAGAAATGATGTCCCTGGCTGCCCACAGCTCTGGATTAGGAGCCTGGCAGGTTAGATTTGCACTAAGATGATGTCTCATGGTTTGGTGGTTTGTTTTTTTTCCTCTACAACATGTGAGATGTGGTGAGAAGAAATGCTCAAATCGTTCCGTGCCCAGATTGCTGTTACAAATGAGTGCCTGAGGCTGAATGTTTCTGAGTGATTTCACTGTCCAGTCAGAGCTGTTGATTCTGCTCCATCAGGTGCTGGCAGCTTGCTGGATGTGCTAAGAATTGATGGGCTTTTAAAAGGCCTTTAATATATAGTCTGTCCTTGCCAGTGCTCTGAGAAACTTTGTGAGGTTCCTAGAAGGTCAGACAGAGCTTGGAAATGTCCTGAAATATTTGTCCCAAAATCTTTTCTGGAATAAGAGCTGCTCTTCTGGTTTCACGTCCTGTCCAAGAAGGCGCTGTAGCTGCCAGCCAGCCTCTCCGAGGTCCTTGGCTGCAAAGTGTGTGTGTGCTTGCTTTTAAATGAATGAATAACATTGTTAGAGCCAATAAGGACATCCATGTGCCTGGCACTTGGTTTGTTTTATGCTCTGCTTTCAGTTAGGGTTTGGTGTTTTTTTCAGCCTCCCTTTGTGTTTCTGCAGACTCGTCCCTGCTCTGGTGTCTGCTCCAAGCCCCCATCCTCCGTGTGGGCATCCCACGGTGGGATGTGCTTCCCTCCCTGCCTCCCTCCCTCCCTCCACCATCAGCACGGTCCCCCTCTGCCTTCCTTGCTGCAGGACATTTTGTGCAGCGCAAGGGAAGAGCGAGCATCACCCCTGCCGTTCCCCAGCTCCTGTCAGTGACCACGTAATTCAGAGAGCAGAGGATGGATGACGGTGCAAACGTGATCAGGCAGGAGGCGATGAACTGAAGAGAAGCATTATTAAAACTGCAGCAGCTGCAGGTTGAGCTGCGCATAAAATTTTGCAGGGATCCTGCTTCTGGCCTCTTCCTGAACCTGGCAGTCATCTTCTATAGATTACAGAAACTTCTTGGCACCCTGTATCACCGAGGAATTTTTTTTTTAAAGAAGAGTAAATGCACCAGAAAAGGCAGAGGAGACTGAGCAGATCAGCAAGGCTGAAGTCCCTGCCACAGCAGTTTCTTGCATAACCCACCCCAGGAAGCTGCTTGTGCTACAAAATGGGGCAAGAAAGTCCTTGCAGTCCCTGCCAGTCTGACCACTTGACTCTGGAGACAAGTTTAACTCCAACAGACTTGGAGGCTGAAGGAAAACTTTGTGTCCTAAAGCTGCCTTCTCTGCTGGGCCAGTTCTCATCCTCCCCTTTTATGTGCTTTCTGCTATTTTTATCTGGCACACAGGTTTGCTGAGTAAGAGTGCCCTCAGTCACTACTAATCAGCAGCCTCCCCAGTCATGTCTGGATAAATAGAAGTGTAACATATGCCCCAAATGGTGAAGAACTGGAAAACTTCAGTGACTAATCGCTGTGAGAGGGTGCATCACAGCCACCAGAGCCATTTCTGCTAAGCTCAGGGTAAAAATCCCAGGGCAGATGCTATTTATGTTGTACAGCACTTGAGAGGCAGCCCTGCAAGAAAGCAGATAGAAATGAAGGTCAGACCAGGCCTTTTAAACACTACATTACTTAAATGGTTTTTCCTGCCTCAGCTGTCTTGCTCTGAGATTAGCCCAGCTCCAAATGAGGAGGGTTTTTTCCCTGTCGCAGTAAATCCCATGCATATTTCTGTGCTGGTTCTGAGGCTGGGAGATGCAGAGCTATCCCGTGCATTCCCAAACAATTCCTCAAGCTGGATGCTTGGCTGGGAGATCCCTTCTGAAATAGTTAATGATTACAACATCTCCCCAAATTGCATCAATCCTTTGATCTCCTTGGTGTTAGAAAAAACCCAGCAACTCATTTTCTAAATTGCTGTCAAGTCTTTAATTTTTTAGATACCTAAAGCTGACATGTGAACACACCCATGTCTGTAGCATAACCTTGGCTTCTCTGAATTTATGAGAAGCTTGGCGAAATTTGAATGATTGAGTTACTAAAATAACTTTCAATGTAATTACCATGCATCGCCTTTCCAGGTACCAGGGAAATTGGATAATTGAAGTCGAGGTGATGGAGGTTGCACGGCTCTTTGTAAAAGCACGCAGTGTCCACTGTAGCTCTTTGAAGAAACCTCATTAAAATCAACAGAGCTGCATATGAAAACACTGTGTGGTTCATGGTTTGGGAATACTTCTGCTCTTCTGTGGCCATTTTTTTCTGATAGACTGGCTGGAAAACTGGCTGGGTGCTCGTGAGTGAGGGTTGGGTTGCAGAGCATGCTGCGTTCAGTGCAGTCCGGGGATGCTGCAGTGACTGTCTCGAGTGTTTGCACCTCCTGACACTCTGCAGGGGCAGAGACCAGACTTTGCATTTTCAAAGCAAGTGTAAACCCAGATTTAGCACCCTCTGGGTTACAGATTTAATCCAGTATAACAGAGAGCAGCATGTGGCCCATACTTCAGAGCTATCAGTGGTTCTCATGTAATAAAGCAGTGGCACAGACCTGAATGCCTCAGAAACCATCTTTTCCTGACTCTGACCCCACCCTGACAACTGTGTGCCACAAGAATGCCTGCACCCTGGGTTAAAATTGCACTTACCAGCAGATAGGTTAACTCAGCACTTTCGCAGCGTTTGTAATTTGAGTGCCTTGTAAAGGCCTCCCTGAACCAAAATGAGCACGTCCTTGACCTATTGCTATTTAGGTAGATTGCCAGATTATACATTTAGTTATTTTTTCCTTTGCTGCCTTGAAGAGCTGTAGAAAGAACCATCCCTCCATCAGCTGAGCGAGGCACCCCATAGATCTTTGTTCCAGGCTCTCAGCAAACTCAAGGAACCATCTCTGCGTCACCTGTATTTGTTCCACACTTTTAACTTTTCTTTGGAAATTTCTACAGGCTTTTTAAGACATTTGAGACACTTGCCTGTGCCCAGCTTCCATACCCTGAGCAGAGCAAGGTGGGAGGCACTGCTGCTCCCTTTCACCAAGTATCAGAGGACTGAAAGATCTTTTTTGGGTCAGAACAAAATAGGACGCCCACATGAACACAAGGGAACTGTGCAAATGCTGGATTTCTATTATTTTGTTCTTTGGCCAAACTGTGAAGGAAGCTCAGGTTAGATCAGTTCAAAGTAGATTTTTTAAAAGTATTTTTGTAAGGTGAAATATTAAGCAAAATATTTTGTTTTACTGAGAACATAAAGTCTGACGGCTCTGGTACTTGACTTTGTTATTTTTTCATTACGAAGCTTGAAACAAAGCCATGTATTTCATGCCTGAATTTCCAAGAATTCCACTCCCCTCTTTTTAATTTTTTTTTAATTTGGAACATACCCAAGAAGTTCAGTCCAAGCTAATAAAATCTGGCCATCTTAAGGAATTCATTTTTTTAAAAAAATTCTTTTTGCACCTTAATATTTCTGGCTGGTTTTCCTGTGTGCAGCTCCCAATCTTACACCCCCAAGTCTTGCCTCTGGCACCGTGCCCCATGTGAAAGCTGTGGGTGAACCGACATTTGTGTTGTCAAGCATGGCTTTGGCTTGACGAGTGTCAGGTCCTTCAGGATGGTCTCCTGCGACAACTCAGGGCAGCTTCCCAGAGACCGGGAATTTTCTGAACAACAGAAGGACTAAAAAATGTTGGGAGGGACAAACTTTTAGGCTCTGATCTACACAACCATCATAGTGACAAGCCTGTGTGGTGCTGTACTACAGCATCTTATTTTGCCAGACAAGTGTGATATCAGATCCAAATGGAAAAAATAAAAATAGAAGAGCTCAAGTCCCAGCTCAGATAACAGTTATGGCGTCGAATCAACTCAGCCTGAGCCAGGACAGCACTTAAATATGTTCCCAGCCTTAAGCATGTACTTAAACTGGACCTAAGCATGGCCCTGAAAATGCTCATGTGTTTTCCAGAGCTCAGTTTGTTGCTGTCCCAAAGGCTCCCAGGGAAGCTGTTGCCTCCCTGGGTAAGGAGAATGAACCTAGTGCCCAGTTCCCAGAAATGTAAAAACTACAGTTAAATAAAATGGCAATAATTGGATTTATGTCATCTAAATACTCTTTGGTGTGAAATCTCCCGTCTGTATGTGGGTGAAACGATTTCTTTCATCTTTGCATAAAACCAAGAAGTTATAAAAATGAGAAGGTATAAACATTTCCTTCAGCAGCAAGTGTTGTACTGAATTGGCAATTCTTCTGCAGCTGAAGGGAAAAAGATGTTGAATATTACTATATTTCAGTGTACACATTAGTAGAATACTATACAAAACCAGCATTCACTGTTCTGCATTAAATAGAGGTATATATGCATTTAAATAGGCACATCATGACTCGGGTTTATTGTGCCAATATTTTATTTATCTATCACAAGCTTATTTTTACTGCTGACAAATATTTTCTGTGTAGTTTGAAATTCAAAAGAAATAGTCACACACAGTCATTAATGTTTAAAGTCACAGGATATTATTTAGTGTAGTGCTGGTTGTATTATATTATACATTATGCATTAAATACTTTTTGGTGGTACACTTATTAAATACAAATTGAGGCAAACCAATCCCTCAGTGGAAACAGACCTGCCAAATAACTATTTTCTTTTTACTTTTAATCTGACATACAAATGAAGATCTTTTGAGTTTCAAAGCTGGTGCTGTTTTTACTCCCCTCTCTCCATTTTCAGAGTGGATTTCCAGTGCTATGGGGACTTGTTAAGGAAAGATCAAACATAATATATATACATGTTTTAATGCATGAAACAGATATATTTACCTCACTGGGGCATTGAGAATTAATTAGTCGCTGATTAGAGAGTGGTGGGAAGTGAAAACCACTATCTAAGCACTCGGTGCTGTTTTTCCTTGGAATCTGCAGCTGGAGATGGAGCCGGCCAGAGGCGGTGCCGCGGGACGTGTCCGGCTGCGGGTGCAGCCCCAGCCCAGCCCGGCGGCCGTGGCTCCTGCGCGGGCGTGCTCTGCACACTCATCTGACGGATTTGTGGGATGGCTTTCCGGGACGGCCGAGGTGTGGGCGCTCCTGAGGAGCCAGCCCGTGCCTGCAGCCTCCGGCGGTGCTGCGGTGTCCCGGAGCCCGGCGCTGGAGGGGCTGCTCCCCGCTCGGTCCGCGGGATCGCTGGGTTGGAGCACGGGAACAGCCCCAGGATCCCGCAGGCTGCAGGAATGCAGCAAACGTGAGAGAATGGCTCCCCCAACAACCTCCGGCCCCTGCCAGGGACTTCCCAAGCCTGACTAACCATCCCCGATTTATTTCCCGTGAAATGTTCATCCCTTCATTCTTCCCTTGAAGCCAGGTAAACCCTTAGCATCCCCAGGGCAGTGCTGCAGGGAGCTACCAGAGTTGGTTTTCTTTATTCCATTTTTGTTTGTTTGTTTGTTTATATATGTGTTTGGTTGGTTGGTTGGTTGGTTGTTTTTTAGACATGGAGACCCTTTTTTGTTGTTTTTAACCTTCCATCCACTGGTTTGATGCCATCTTGTTCTTGTGCTGTGGAAGGCAATGAGACATCAGTCCCTGCTCACCCTCTCCATACGACTGCAGAGCTTATAGACCCTTATCACATCTCCCCTGTCATTCAACTCCCAACGTGAGAGGAAAGACAAATCCTGATTTGCTGTTTCCTGTGTGGGTTAATTTCCCCCGAACTTTCCTCTAAGGACAAGGCCCACTGAGCCAGTGCTGAGGGATGGAGAGCTTGGTAATAAAGAACTTACAAACTGTGAATGTTTCTGCAAAGCCTCTGGGAAGGTGAGAGCTCTCATCCCACTGGGAGAGAAAGGGGAGGCACCAGGAGATGGGCTTGGAAAGGAGATTTTTGTAGCTAGCTCAGTGTGTTGAATTACTGCTCCTGCGTGAATTTTTGTTTCTGAATGCTGTGGCAGGTATTAGTATATCGGGATTGTAATTAAGAGGCAGGACAACCAGGGGTTTTATGTATGTGTCCTTTGTTATTTAAATCTTCTACATACAGTCAAAGCCAGCTCTGGAGCTGCCCATGCTGGCTTGGCAGTGAAACCCATTTAAATCATGGAGACCCAGTGGAACCCATTTAAATCATGGAGACCCTTGGGTCTCCTGGCTGCTCCAATGAGAGAACCAGAAAAGCCTCTCTACCACCTCTGGATCAGTTCAGCAAAAGTGATTTGGGTTTTTGTGTGGGCTGGAGGATGGGGTTGTGTTGGGTAGGATCACAGATATCCGCTGCATCCCCAGGCATACAGGCAGCAAGTCTCAGACCATCTCTAGAGAGAATGCTGCACAATCTGAAAAAAAAAAAATAAAAAAATAAACCCCAAAGAAATGAAGTAAAACATTAAACTAAAGAAAAAGAATAGATAGTGAATGGCCTTGTGGGATTAGAAACACTTCTTAGGCAGCCTTTAACCCCTTAATTCACTGCCAGTGTCCTCAGACCATGTGCATGAACAGAAAGCAGGACTTTGAGAAACACAGCACAAGGGGGTGGAATGCTGGGATGCTGCCATCAGCCCCTCAGAGCACCTGTAGCTGAGCAGGGGTTTTGGCCCTTGCAGAAGAAGCCGAGCCCTGGAGTGATGGTCAGCCCTGGCTACAGCCCGGCTGCTTCTTGCCTGTGTGCTGGAAACAGCACAGTAAAAGGCCACTTTAGAGAGCCACGCTGAGGCCTGCCCTGAACTCCACTGGAGTTCCTTGACACGACGTTTTCCCTTCCCTTGGGGACATACAGAAGCATTTATCCGCCCGTGACTCGCGGGCTGAGGGCTGCCGTGGGAGCGCGTGTCCGTGTGCGCGGCTCCAGGCACAGCTCTCGGGGACTCACGGCCTGTCACTGCCACGGGGCTCCACACGTTTCAGTGCATTTCAGCTGGGACCCCTTGGACACACATCTTGAGCACACAAGCAGCATTTTCTCAATATTTCTGCTTCGGCAGCAGACGGATTGAGCAGCAACTAATTCCTCTTCTCTTGAAAGCAGACCAAGCCTCAGCGCCCAAATCTCTCATTAAACAAGCAGATTTACTGTCTTCTAATTTCCTATAGATTTTGCATTAGCCTCTTATCTGCTGTGCCTCCCACAGCAGACTGGATGAGTCTGTTCCCCATCCGGGTGGCAAACAGTGTCAGGACTTTAAGCACATTTACTGGGCGCGGTGGCTGCCGGGTGGCACCGACCGCTGACTTTCGTAGGTGAGGGGACAAGCTGTAGCTGCCATAAAGGAAAACCTCCAGGTCTTAGGCTCATTTTATCCAAATCTCTCAGAGACTTAACATCTTTGTCTGCATGTAATTAAAAAGAGGACATGAGGGGACAGGGAAGTAAGTGGATAGGCAGCAGCACAGACCGATGGGGTGACTGCTGAGACAACTAAGAGGAATGTAAGAAAAACAGGAAAAACCATTAAAAATAGCTCCACTTTTTTAGGGCCACATAGGGCAAGCTCTACAGAAATCGAAGGGAGGGTCATAAATCCATTAAAACTACTTACAACACTAAGAGAACAGGGACAGTATAATATTTTCCCCTGCCACTTCAGCCCCCTGTCACAAGGAAAGGGGATGGATGGTGAATGGGGTCTGCCAGACAGTGGGATAAGGTGCTGGGAGGGGGCTCGGGACAGGTGGGTTTGCTGGGCCAAGTCCCAGTAGAACATTGCTGTGATCACTGCAGCACTGGTGGGAGCAGCAGCACGCACGGATGCCTGCGATGGGCTGGGCTGGAGCGGTGCAGGCAGTGCGGGCTGGCTCCGGCTTCTCTCCCGGGAATGGTCCCGACTGGGCATGGACAGGGTGGTGGCTCCTCCCTGCTGGCCTGGCAGCTGCCTGCTCTGCCTTCAGCCCCATCTGACCCCGCTAAGAGAGAGCTGAAATTCAGTCTCCTGCTGTCCATTGGGAAGAAACCATGAGAAAACAGCAGTGTTGTGAGTCAGAAAAGAGTCTGTTTACATCTCTGGTAGAGTGGATGAAAGCACCCAACCAGCCCTGTTTATTTTAGCAAATGTTTAATGGATCGTCCAGAATTTTCATTAAAGTGTTATTTAAAATTTTCTTCTCCTCTTTCTAAATCAGGAGATAGTGGAAAGCCAAGGAGAACCTCCTGAGACCTGGTGTGGAGTGTCTAACAGGGTAATTAATCCACGTTCTCTAAGAAACCCTCCTTCAAGTCTCACAACTTCAAAGAAAAGCCCCACAGTACCTCTGGCTGCAGGCTGTCCATGTCTTGTTGTCTGACATTTGATGCAAAGGGGATTCATTCTCCCACATCGAAGCTGAAATTCCCCAGGTACTAATCAGTGAGCTCACATTTTCAGCTTGAAATGATTTGTGTGAAAGCCATTAGACGGTAGGAAGTGGTGTGTAAGAGAGAGTTCTCGCTCAGCCTTTCCAAAGAGGAAGTAATTTTTTATTTGCATTCCTTGCCTGGTGACATTTAAGGTTTTTGCCCCCAAATTTTAACCAGCAGAGGGAACTGGACCACCCTGTGCTTCAGCAGCATTAGAAACAAAATCTGGCTGTTGAGTGTTTGTGTGTTGTCTTAGACCTGAGGTACCATGCTGAGATATCTTCTTTAGTGGAAATTAAATAACATACAGTTGCCCCTGTCTACAAGGCTCATTACTGTCTGTCAGTTCTGACCATTATATCCACTTAAAATACCACAGGGAGAGCTTATTGGGATTCTTCTGATATACTATTCCTCCAAAAGTCAATCAAAAACCAATCTAGTGCACTTAAGGCTTTTACTGCTTTGCTGAAGACAATCTCCCAGTATCGGCTGATCTGCACAGCCTGCTCCGATAGCACAATGATTTTTGAGGGCATGTGAGAAGAGATTACCTACCTGTTTGTAAATGAGAATAATGGCTCACTTTCCCTGGGCTCTGGGTGTGCCATCAGAGGTGATAAACCCAATTACTCCTCCTTCTCCAACCTCAAGGGGGTAAAAGCTCACATGCAACATGTTGGTTTGGACTGTGCCATAAATTCAGGGGAAAGTTGGTGGGTGGGAGGGAACAGTCAGTGGGATCGGTGGGATCAGCTGGTCAGGGAGGTGAGCAGCAGGCAGTGGAGCTGAGTTATTTCCCCGAGGTGCTGGTATGTGAGGCAGACTCCAGCGTGGGAGGGGAAGGGTTTGTTCTCGGAGCAGCTAATAGTCCCAAAGCGTGCCGAGGGCCTGTGCATCGCTTTGCTCTGCAGTCAGGGCAGGGAAACAGGGAATCGGAAGCAGCAGAGGCACAGCAGGGTGCATGGAGAGAGACAGCCTGCCAGAGCAAGGGGACAGACTGTGAGTGATGCTTCCTGCAGATGGAGGGATGGATGGACAGACGGACAGACGGACAGGCACAGCACTGTCCAGTTAGAGTGCCAGAGGAGTTAAAATATTCACAGACCTATTGAGGGTCTGTGAACTTCTAGGACACTTCCCAGGGGTGGAGCAGCACTCTCCCCATCACAGAGATGGAGAAACCAAGGCACAAAACAGTTCAGCAATTAGCACAGGTAGTTTAGAGAAAACCAAAGAAGAGAGCAGAGGGATCCTTGCTCCCTGTCCTGCTTTAGTGAAAACAGTGTCCCTTCGCTCCCTCAGTTTAAAAGTCAGTTTCAATTCTACATTTTCAAGACATGCAGTGTCTCTGACTGAGGGTTGTGTGCTGGGAGTTAACATCAGTCTGGCTTCCAGATGGCAGAGAAATCCTCCATGGATCCTCCCAGCATCCATAACCCAGGTACTCTGGCACTGCTGGTGCTCTCACTCACCCTGATGGGCTCAATGCCTTTGAGAAGAGACAGCCCACACACTGTGCCCTTTCTCTTCTAGCCCTCTCATAAAGCCAGGAATCTCCTTCTCTGCCAAAATTCCCAACTCAAGCATCAATTCATACATATTTCATGCATAACTGAGGTATCCTCTGCACAGCTGTACAGAACTGTACACAGCTGTACAGTTGTACACAGTTGTGCATCTGAACAGAAGGCAGATTTCCCCAAGCATAGCTCATACTGAGACAGAGAAGTGCAGAGGTGGGGCTTGGGACAGCCTAAGCATCAGTATTCTATGGGTATAGCAGTAGTGTGTTGTCTTCTGGTGGTTAGAAATGACTGGTGTCCTTCACAAACTCCTTTGGGGTTCAGGTATGCTCCTCCCTGCCAAAGAAAGACATTTCTTCTTTTCCTGAGCTCTGTTCTGACAATTTTCATGCCAGGTTGTGCATGTACTCTGTTAGCACATTTAGTGGTGTTTGAATGTGTTAGGGAGCTGGACACTTCCTGTGATGTTCCAGGGCCCCAATTTTTATACCCATTGCTTAATCTCCCAGTTTCTGTTTTCTCTTTCCCTTAGGTGAACCTGGAATCACCCTCTGTTAACTCAAGGTGGAGTTTCCTTGCCATTAGGGGTTTTTCTAGGGGACATAAAGGCACAGAACAAATGCAGTGTCACCTGAGGTTAAACTGCTCCAGACCTGCTTTTGGAGTCCTTCCCTCATTGCTGGCAGGGATGGGCTGCATGAGACCACAGAATACTTTGAGCACAGAGAGGAATGGACTCACCAGCTTCTTGCTCTCCTTAGAGAGTAATATTTCCTATTTTTCATGATTTAACTATCAGTCTGAACATTAGACTACTTATTTCTCTAATTTCATTCTGGCCATACTCTTGTAAGACCTCATGCTTCGCATTACAAAAACATTAAACACACAGACTTTTGTGACTTTTATTTGTGACACTATTTCGGAACCACAATAAAGAGATCGTTGTGTCCTAGACGTTTCAATGAGAAACGTGGTTCCTAATTTGAGTAACACCTCTCAGCCCCTGTGGAGGGTTTCCCTTCCAGGTGTGTGCCTTGGGAAGCACCACAGCAGCAGCAGCCCCAGCAGCAAGTGCGGGTGAACAGATGCAGCCCAGCCTGCACTCACAGTTCATCGCTGGGCCTCTGTTGCCTTCAGCAGAGAAAACAGAACAACCGAGGTTCCTCTCTTCCTCTCCAGCCTGGAGGGAAGTGTCTCTGTCTGAAGCTAGAAAAGGGGGAGACTAATCACTCCTGTCCTGCTGATTACTCAAAAGCAGAGGCTGACTTTCTAAGCTTGCGATTTTGCATGTCCCTGCACAGACACAGCGTCTGACAGCACGGCAGTTTGATGTGTTTATCCACAGCTCCCTGGGACATAGAGGAGTGTGTTCCTCTCTTCTGCTTCTGTTTTATGGATGAGGAGTGGAGCAGAGATGCTAAAGCTCAGCCTGTCTTGACAGCAGCCATCAAAGAAATCCACAGTGGAGCAAGGAGCCTGTCACTGAGTATTTCTCCTCCACACAGAGAAGCCCTGCAGCACTGGCCATAGGGCCACTGTGAGCACCAGGAAAGGCTCCATCTGGGTCTGGGGAAGCATCTCCCTGCCTGGGCAGATCCATGCTGCTCAGAGATCACCTGCCTGGAGTTCATGTCCCGGGTGCTCCCATCCTGGTCCCTCCACCTGGGATAGATAATGACCTCCTTACCTCCTTTCTACCATCTTTAGCACATTCTGCAGGGAAAAGTGATGCCACTGCTCTGTGCACGATGCAGCCAAGTCCAGCTGTTGTAAATGCTTAATGAGGCATAACTGGGTGGTCACATGTTGGGTTTGAAATGCTAAAGCCTGCATTTGCAGTTGAAAACCCAAATAGTGTAAAAATTGTAAAGTGACTCATAGAATGACTAACATGACATCTGTATAGACTTCAGGAGACATTTTCTACCCTTTTCATACCCAATCACAGATTAATTAATCAGTTTGATAAAATAAAAAGTAATTAATATATTTCTGTCATGTATCTCCTTGCAGTCAGAGTGATAAAATATTCACAAGAGAGGTGGCTTGGAAACACGAATTTGATGAAGATGATTTAAAAAGAAAGAAACTTTAATTAAAGTCTAGAAAGGTCATTGAGTCCTACCATCAGATAATGGTGAAATTATAAAACAGATGGCAAATGTCCCCAAGAAGAAGAGAAGCAGTGGTCTGGAAAAGAAGAAAGAGCTACTGCTAACAAAGTAAAACTCAACTCAGCACAGGCATTGCTTTAACAGCCTGGAGTACAGGAAGAAGTGGCCAGACAATTTGGACTTGAACTAGAGTTTTTGACTGCTATTAAAAGTATTTAACTTATGGAGAAGGACACTATATTTAGATTTATTCGGTCATTCCATGGATTTCTTTTTTTCAGATGCAGTGTGGCAGAGGAAGATCCTCTGGTGTCTCCAGAGAGAGCAAACCTGAGTTGATTTGAAACCTCATTCCAGAGGAAAGATAAAGGTGAGGACCAACAGACCCAGATACACTTAGATAACTGTTCAGAGCTGAAGCTTGGAGTCAAAAGATCCTGTGGGCAACAGAAATCTGTGTGTCTTAATCCCACTGCTGGATGAGCTGTGCGTGCTTGGGAAGGGCTGTGGACTGGACCATGGCATGGTCATCCCAGGGGGCATGAAGACCAGACCATGACACCTCAAACTAACCTTCATCTCTAACCAGAAACCTTTGGTTTTGGAAGACTATGGGCTGAGACAAGAATACGAAAGTCAAGCAGATAAGGAAGCTCTAAGACCACAGTCAATGCAGTAATTTTTGGCTGAAAAATCAGACATATCCAGCTTGCCCCATGGCTTAGATGTTATCTTGCATGTTGTAGGACTACGTGACCTGGTGTAATGCAATATTTGTGTGGAGGAATTGTGTAATGTATGTGGCAACATGGTGCTATCAAGGTTGTATACCTCTGCTGTCTTTGAGGGAAATAAGGAGGTTTCAAAAAACCAGAACACTGGAGTACTTCTCATTGCCCTGTGATTACTTTTAAGTGTGGGCTGCTGCTTCCCCAGAAATCCCACTGCTGCTCCCAGAGCCTTGTTCAGGTCTCAGCATTAGGGAAGGCCAGGTTCAGGGTTGCTCATGCAACCCTAATTCACCATGATATTATCTTCACTTATGCTGTCACAATCTATTTCTTCCACTAAAGCCTGTCTCAGCTGAGGCAGAGGAGGGATGGTACTCACTTACTGAGCAGCTTCTGCAGACACTTGGCTCCTTATCACTCCACACACAGCCCCAGGCATGAGCTCCTGTTGGCTTTAAGCTCTCTTGGGTTTTTCTTGTGCCCACTGCAGCCAGGTGAGTAATGGAGGGATGGAGAGATACTAAGAGCAGAGGTTTGCAAGGAGCCTGAGTACCTGCCTGCACTGCACCTGAATTGTTAGAGTACTTCACCTCTCACAGCTCCCACTGTCCTGTGGTACCCAAGAGGGTTCAGCTCTCACCCCAAGCAGCGCCCTGGGGACCGAGCCATGCTGAGCATACTGCCAGTGGCAGGAGAAGGAAGTGGGGGTATTACACCATGATCCTGGTTAAAACAAATGGATTTCTCTTCTCCTCCTGCTGTCTAACCTTGCAGGCAGGGGAGGCAGTAAATGCTCTCCTTGGCTGCCTGGCATTGACTCGGACCTCAAACATGTTTGTTATGGTGAGCAATGCCGTTGTGGAGGAAATGTCAAGTGGCTACGTAATGAAACATGCCAACAAAATATATATACACCAAACAGTATTCCCAGGGTCTCATGCTTCACAAACAGAACAGTAGGGCACTTTGCAAAGGCATCTCATCGATTTCAGCAGAGGACAGGTTTCTCTCATCATCTGAGTCAGCCTTGATGTTGCCGACTATCAAACAGCATCCTTGGCACCTGTCTCAGGCGCTCAGCAGGGTACCTGCCATTCGAAGTGATGGTCTCAGACATTTAAATCACAGATCCTTCTCCCACATTGTAGATAAAAGCAGGTGAAGACAGGCAAAACTAAGCTGTGACACATGCTACCTGTCAGGTTGGGCTGAGGGAGACAAACCAGGTCCTACCCATGGTTATCTACACAGCTCCTGTGCCCGGTGTGACCCCTCCTGAAGCAGAGCTGCTGAACAGGTTGTTAGTCCCCGAGCTACCATATTTCTTGCGGATTCTTCAATACTTAAAACATTAACTGAGAGAAACAACAATTTTCAAGGATATCATGGGCTGTAACCTGGCAGACACAGATATGTACGCCCCACACAGGAGTCCTGCTAATTGTAGGCGGGTGGGCAGGACTGCAGTAAAATTGGGCAGTGAACTTCAGCTGGAGCCTGGTCCATAAAACAGTCTTCAAATGTCCCCAGGCGAGCTCTGCATCCTCTGACCCAGCACCCTCTCTCCTTTCAGTCATCTCTGTGTTTCAGCACTGCCTCTCTATCACAGTAAACTGAAAGACCAAACCAGTCTTAATGTGCAGTGTTTTATTTGTATGACTCGCATATGAAAGATCAAAGGTGGGCTAATAGGGCTGCTCTTTTCCCTGACATCCACAGCATCCCCTTGGCTACTCGAGATATTAAAGATGGATGACAGCATAGACCAAACTCTCTTGGTTATCTTTTGGGCACACATTGGATGAACTGAGGCAGACAGAAACCAGATCTACATGCCTCTTTCTTTTCTCTTTTTGAAGGAAAATAGTGCTCCCAGGGAACAGGGATCTAACACAACAGAGTTTGAATGTACTTTTTTTGTTTTCTATAGCAATTAGTTGAGTTTCTTTTGGTTTGTCTTTTATCTGTTATCTCATGTCTATTACATTTTCCAGGAAGTTTCTTTGATTTACAGTGCATTATAGATTCTGAAGGAAATAACCCCCTTTCCTTTTGCCTACTTAAATTGGTTAATGTGTTTAAACATTTTCTCCCCCCTGCCAAAGGCAGTATAAAAAAAGGACTTTTACAGCTGTGTCCTTGGGGCAACTCACTGCTTTCATGTACATACCCAAGTGTGCACAGTTTCCCTCAATCACTTATAACATTCCATCATCTGAAATGGGTCGTTTAGTTATACTTCTTTGCAAAAAAAGGAAATTTGAAAGCTGTTGCTTAAGGGATCTTTTTGTCATTTTAACCCCTGGCTAATGCTCTTAAAAGAAAACAAAACTTACTGTTATTGTATTCTAAAACACAACTCTTATTTCAGAATTACAGCTAAGGAGAATGTGCCAGAAGTTTATAGATTTTGAGGAAGGAAAGCTGAAAATGAGCACTTTTTTTGCAAATACCCCTTCATCCCTTTTGCAGATCCCCTTCATGTGACAGGAGGAATAAAAACATGACTTGCAGGAAATTTCAAGTGGACTTCAATTAAAAAAAAAAGAGTGGTTTTTTTCACTGTAAATGAATGACAAATGCTGTTTGAGTTTGACTTCAAAAGAAAATGCAGGCGGGCACCCTTCCACAGGTGTTCACACCTGCAACGTGTTTCCCAGCTCAAGTGATTCATTTCCAACAGAGCAGGAGAATTCGTCCCAGATAAGAAGGGGGGTTGGGATCAGCCCCCTCCAAAAGCCATTTGCATCCAAAAGGGACAGATTCCTGTTGGGTCCGGCTTGGTCGAGAAGCATTTGCGACCATTAGCATATGTGCACGCTCGGGGGACAGAGCTGAGCCGGTGTTTGGTGTTCTCGGGACAAAAGACGCAGAAAGGCTTCCCAGCACAGCACCTGCCCAGGTGGGACTGAGCAGCTTCTCCTTGAATCACTTGCTAATGGCTTTCAAGCACAGGAGATGGCCGCACCTGGCCACCCAACTGCGCATTTGCATTTCCAAAGAGAGGAGAGCTCTCCCAAGCCCCGCGGGAAAATTGGAGAAATTGCCTCCTGTTGAAGGGGCATCAGTGGTGCTGGGACTAGAGGGAGCTTGGTTTTAAGGAGGAGGAGCAACAGGCTTCACCAACTCATGATTGTTCCCCCACCCTCACCATTAACGTGTGAATGCATTTCTGCATTCTCGATTTGCATCCTCTGAACAAGCTCCTGGTGAGGTAAACACCTCCACACTGTTGGCTTTTCCTGTTGGTTTTAAACCTTTCAACAACTATAAGAAATGACCTTCTCTTTTGGTTTTTTTTTTTTTGGAGGGTGGTGGCAGATGTTTTTATGGACTTTTGAAATATTATGGTTCACTTTGGAACACTTTTTTTTTGGTTTGTTTAATTTAACCTGGCTTCTGTTAAGTGTGATTTCAAAGTGATGACCTAAAATCAGGATATTCTTCTCTCTGGTGCAGTGAACTCTGGCAGTACTCTCAGCCAGTCTAGCAGTGCTCTGAACCCAGCGATTTTGGTGAGGTGTGCTGGTGAAATTTCGGGCAGCAGGAACAGGGCATGTTTGAAACCTAAAGGGTTTGAATCAATCTGCAATAGGGGTACAAATACCTGCATGCAAACAGAGAGAAGTGGATGAAACGTAATCGTTGTCACACACACATGGTGAATGCCAAATAAATACCAAGTAAATACATTTATGTCCAGAAAGTACAGTGTGTTGCTAAAAGAAGCAATGCCTTTTAATCTGGTTATATGGGATGTATAGTTGTGTCATTACAACGTACTTATCACCAGCTGGATGTGAGAGATAGCCATATAAGTGCATCTTGTTTATTAACTCATCCTTATGGTATAATGCCGTATAAACACAACGTATTCATAGCCATGTAAAATCTCTCCTACTTATCAGCTCATCATCTCGCCTCCTATCTCAGCAGAAAATGTCCTCTCTCTTACTGAAAGTCCTTGGCTCACACTTCTTATTTAGGTGAATGATTCGGCCCTTTAGCTTATCAGATGTGATGTGGGCATGGAGCCTGTGTGAAAACGCCTGGCATAGAACAGATCAGACAAAACGAGTCTGGGAGGGTCTTTATGGAGTTAAGGAGTTGATTCCCTGGCTGTGAGCAAGGACTGGCAACGCCTGTGCCATGCTTGTGGAAATGTCATTGCTACCCTAACAACTCTGGTAAGAGAAGAGGGGCAGAGCAAAGCGAACCTGAATCCATCCCAACAGCCCCAGTGAGGCATTAGGGCAGGCTGGAGGTGAGGGAGGCAAGCTCAGGGCATCAGGCACCTCCATGGCTACAACTGCAAGACAGCAGCAATGTTAAGGGAGGGGTAGCAGCACATTTTTGCTCTTTATTTTGATCTCTCCTTGCTTCTGGGTAGTGCCCAGGGTGCCTAGAGGACAGCTTGTCTACACCTGTACGTGGAGATGTACTGAATTGTTATTTTTTTTTGTTGCAATAGCACATTGTAAAACACTGAAGGTTATGTGACACCAAGAGATTTGTCACAGTCACCTTTTAATATCAGTGTCTGTTTTCAAGCCCTTTCTGAAGCTGTGTTGATGCCAACATCCCCATTTTATAGTGGGGAAACTGAGGCACAGGAGCTTGCTGAGGTCTTGGACCAGGTCCGATAACAGAA
This sequence comes from Dryoscopus gambensis, assembly GCA_013389985.1. Lineage (NCBI taxonomy): Eukaryota > Metazoa > Chordata > Aves > Passeriformes > Malaconotidae > Dryoscopus > Dryoscopus gambensis. The sequence continues at coordinate 353,968 of WEIT01039888.1, forward strand.
TGGGAATTAAGGTTTCTGAGTCACTGTGGTACCAAATAAACACCTCACAGAGTAGCTGATTCAGATGAAAGATGCTTGTCTACTTTATTGATTTACACAATCATCTGTGACCCTGATGCTGCAGGACACATGATGCTATTACTACCTCATAGTAAGGAGAAATTACAAAGGCTTTGTCAGGCTCATTTTGGTCCGATCCCTTACTCAGGAGCATCTGAGCCAGAAGGAATTCATAATTTCTTCCTCCTAGGCAAATTACCATTAAAATCTTTTCATCTTGCTCCTTCCTGTGAGGAGTTGTGGATAGCAGTATATTTCTTAGAAAAGCGTGTTCTGAAGCATTTTCTGAGAATTTAATCCCTTTCACTCCATCTTTAGCCTGCTTTCCTAAGGGAACAAGGCACATACAATTGCAGGAGTTATCCACCTACAGTCTCTCTATCTTCCTCTTGACCTTTAATAAGGGTGAGCCTCTCAGTTGATTCCAACTGCAGCTGACAGAGGGATAGAGGTCTCAAAGATACTCCAATCTTGGGAGTTTTGTGGAACTGGCAGCAGAAGGAAGCCCTTGGGGGATCACCACCAGAGACTCCACCATGACCTTCCCAGGTGTGGTAGAGAGGGGAGCACGTGAAGTATCACGGGTGTGTTGCAGAGGAATGTATCAAAATCGAGGGCACACAAGAAAAATAACCAGCAGTGGTTCTGCTCTCCTGGACTATTTTGTTCCCTCTCTAAACTCTCCTTTTTAGGGGGACCTCTCTGGGAATCATGGGCTCCAGCTACCTGAGGAAGGGTTTGGGGAGCTCCAAGCCAACCAAAAACACGCTCTAAGTTTCCAGCCATCTTATTGAGTCTTTGCTGTGCCACATTGGAGGGATGTGAATGAGGACCAAAACCTGCATGCTCTGGGCCCTTGGGATTTTCCTTCCCTGTGAGGTCATGTCCGTTCTATGCTGCAAACCACTGGGACTCAGCTGGCTTCAGCAGAGCCATGGCAGCTTCCTCTGGGTGAGGAAATCTTCCCTCTCCAGCCCAGAGGGCTCGTGTGATACTGGCTGTTAATTCTTTGGCTGCTCCAGGACTGATGGCAGCCCCTGGGAAGGGGCCAGGTGAAGTAAGATAAAGTGACACACCCACATGGTCCCAAATAAAATGCTCTGGTATGCAGAAATCTTTCTTACCCCACCTTATGTTCAGCACCATGCCCTCCTGGGAGGCACTGAGGTGTAACCAGCCTTTGGCACACACAGGTTATTCACTCCTGGATGGCGGTGGACAGTTTTCTGTGGGTCACACACTGGCTTGGTTTTATTTAAAAAATAGAGAGGGCAGAGGGAAAGACTCTCAGTTCTGGGCTTTTCCTTGAGAAGCATAAGAAGGCAGCTGCCTTTCACTAAGGAAAGCCCCAGTGATATCTGGAAGAGCGGGGTGCAGCTGAGATGATCTTTCAGCTCATCCTGTAGTTGCTCCAGCAGGTGCATGGTGCATTACTGGGTGTTGAGAAGTTAATGGCCCCAGAGGGAAGCTGATATGCCTGCTAAGCAAAGATGCAGTGCTCTTAAATGACTGGCAAGGCAGTGAGATGATGCTTGAATTACACCTACTTGGCCTCTCCTTTTTTAAATTTTTTTTTTTTTTACCGAGCTCATTTCCATGGCATGAAAGCCCAAAAAGTGACACTCAGCAGCTATCAACAATTTTAATATGGACTTTTCTGAGTGAGCCAGAAAAATAAAAGCTTCTTCCAAGGTCATTAGCTGACAATTGCAGCCTGTTTGAAAATTGCTTGCACTCTCTGCTAATTGGTCTACCAGACCTGTTCATTTGTTAATTTGATGCCATTAGGTAACTGGCACATCTCTGCTGCAGACAGAATAAGACAAGGACTGAGGGTGCTATTTTGGTCTTTTTCTTTGGATGTTTTGAGAGGATCTGATGCTGAGCAAAGGTGCTCTGCGCTGTGGGGACCATCCTCAGGGGTGGTAGGACACTGAAGAGACACCCTGGGCTGGGTGTCACCTCTGCTGGGTGGTATAAAACCTGGAGTCTAGGTGAACGGGAATAGGCTGAATGAATAAATTACTTTAGGTTGAGTGAATAGCTCAACATTAAAGCAATTATTGTAATTACTTAGATTGGCCCCAAATTGACCGGTTTGGGATTTGCAAAGTGAAAGAAAAAAAGGTGTTTCAGGGTTAAATGGATGCTTTATTTGACCAAAAATGAGTCCTGTAAATAAGAGTGAAAGGTTGGACATGCAGAACAGATACTAATACCTGTCATGACCCTCTCCTTTCCTACCATACCCTGGGATGAGGACTCTGGTCTCAGTCATCACCCTCCACGAGGCTGCCTTGGAATGGGGCTGATTTCCATCTCTCCTACTGTTTGTGTGAAACATGAATGGGCGGAAGGGTGAAGAGACAGATCATCTCTCTGTCTGGGGAGCCAAGTTCAGGAAAGAAACTCTGATCACTGTATGTGGGGATACCCCGCTGTGCCCACCCTTGGACGTGCCCTGCAGCTGCATGATTAGGATATTTTTGGAGGAGAAAGACTTTGAATTCTACAGGGATGTGATTTGAACTGAGATTAATGCCTGAGATGCTGCACCAGAAGAGACATCAGCTGTGTCTCTCAATCTGTGAAAGGTGCCAAATGCCCTGAAACTATTTATACATTTAAGAGTACTCAGTAAGTGCAACCCAAACTGTTTCAGGTTGGTTGAAGCAGGATCTTTTAGCAGCTTCCCTGTATACTTGGAAAAAAATTGCTTTTTCCCATATCAGGTCTACCTCCTCCAGCCTGTTGCACTGCTGTGCCAAGCAGAAATCCTCAAACTGATTTTACTGGTTGATGGTATCTCTGTGTTAAGGACCTGCTTGTTTTGGAAAATGGCAGACAGAATTTCTCTGGTGTAGAGAATAAAAATTAATTAGCTCAGACAGTGCACAGAGTTGCTGGGTTCTGCCAGGAAAGGGCTCAGCTAAGCTCCCTGAGCTGACCCCAGGGTTTGGGGAACTTGTGTCATAGTCAGCTTGGACTTTGACCCCCACTGTCCAGCAGCTCTGCCTCACTCTGGTACTAGTCCCTTATTTTTGTGCCCTATAAACAGTCTTAGGACCAAGTACTCTGTTGATCATCCCACAGGACTGCTTATAACCCCCCTCGTATCCTTCACTTTTATCTTTCATCCTCAGCCTTCCTTTGTATCCTTCATCCTGAAGAGACCAGGAACACCTCAGTCTCAGCAAGACAAAAGACAACAACTTACAAATCCAAATTTAGAACACTTTTTTTGCTTTTGAATTAGGTAGGAAAATTATTGCTCTTGTTACAAGGTAATTCTCAGGTCCTGGCTCTTACTGCCTGGACTTTGCAACTGAACACTGGTGCTCCTTTTGCCCCACAGACCAAAGAAAACACTGTTTTTGTGTGTGATCTAGGTGTTGGGCACACCTATCGAAGCAGATCCCAGGAGCACCGTGCCAGGGTGCAAAGTGAAGAGGACTCTCAATCCTACCTTGTTTCTGTCCCTGTTTGGAAAGCTGAGAGTGGGGAGCTGGTCAAGCACCCTGGAGAGAGACTTGGTTTTGAGCGGGTAACCTGTGTTTTGGTGAAGCTGGATGAAGGAAAACAAGCAAAAGCCTGTGTAATTCTCCCTGGACTGGGGCTTTCACCAGCCCAGCTCCACTGGTCACAAATCACACCTCATTGCGCCTGACAGTCACAGCTAGGCTGGAAAAACCTTGTCATCCTGACCCGGCCATAGAAGCCAGAGGATTTAGTGAGCTCTTCTTTGTTGTGTTTTGAGAATTTCTTAAGAAAACACTTTCATTCTGTGGGTGATTTCACAAGTTGGGAGAAAAGCAGCTGTTGGTGGTTCACAGCTCAGATTTCCCTGAGAAGTGTAAAGTCTCAGCTGGACACCACGATGATAGATTTTATAGATTTCCCCCCTTCCTCCACATCCAGCAGGCAGCTAAACCCAACAGTGAGCTACAGTGCATTTCTCTGTGTTTAACTTCTCCCTGAGATAATCCATTTGCCTCTGTTCTTTGAAAACTTACTGAATAAGCCACTTGTTTCACACTGGTGGGGAAATAACACTTTGGGGGCCCCTTTTGTGCCTGTCTTATGTACAACAGAAGCGTGGAGTTTTATAAAGTCTAATAAATACCCAGCCCTGCCAGATGTTAGCTTTCCCTTTTATTTTTTATTCCTTCTTTCCCTTTCCTTCTTTTCTTTTCCTACTAGAAAGGAGGTCGGAATTTGAGTTCCAGACTTTGGCTGACTGCAAATAAAATGGGACTGTTTCTAAGAGACATGTTGTGACAGTGTAAATTATCACATTTTAGATGGTGTTAAATATAGAAATGCCACTTAAGAGGGGATGCATTTTGTTCGGCGTCTGATATTTGTCTCGTCAAGACATCCTTGTGAGATGGTGTCTGTTTATTATCTTCCCACCTTTTTACTCCATTATTCTGCTCCCTGTGCTGACAATGGCTAATGAAGAAGTTACAGCCTTTTTCTGTGTTTCATGGTGCTTGAGAGGTGGGGGCAGGTCACTGTGTGTCTTGAGGGGGCTGACTCCAAATGAGCCTGTGGTGGAGAAATTCCCACTTGCACTTATCCTCCCTGGGATAAACCTCTGGATTAAATGCAGGGAGCAGAGGGGGGTGAAAGGCCATGCTAATACACAGCCCTGTGTCTCCACCCAGGGCTGAGGGGCTGGAGGGTCTGCAGGAGGCAGGAGGAGAGACAGCCCAAATCAGGAAAACCGGGGTGAGGAAGAAAAACATTTCCCTTAGACTGGAACAGGCAGAATTCACTGGAGTGAATGGTTTTGAAGTTTATTCAGGTTTTTTGGCTAAACCTGGCTTATTGATGGCTCTATTTCCTTCTCCCAATGGAAAAGTGTTTGTTTGGTCTCATTCATTAAATCAAAAAGTGGCATTTTCTTTATGGTTTGTGCTCTCTGTGCTCCTCAAGAGTGGTAATTGTGTGGAAACTTTCCTAGTTTATACCTAAAGGAATCTTAATTTTAATACATACAAAATTACACCTATTTAAGCCTCATTTAGTTAGAAGCAGTGCAGTTTTCCATCAAACACCTCTCCAAACAGAAGCTGGCTTTGCACTTAAAGTGGATTCACAGTTGTAACTTTATCTTCCCCACCTTGGTCTCAGCTCCATTAAAGTTAATCACCATCATATACTACTACCCATTCAGTTAATGAAAAATAAGTTTTCTCCAAACGTAAAGTATTATAATTAAAGACTCTGTACATCAACAATAGCTTTTTTTGCCTTCCACCTTTTTCCATTTTTAAAACTGGTTCATTCTGTGCAGAGTGAAATGCCAGAAATGCTTATGAGACAAAATAATTCTGCTCAGACAATGAGAAAAATAATCACACAGGATTACATGGCCACAGATAAAATTTTGCAAGAGGTTCTTGTCCCTGCCATGGATCACCAGACAGATCTGATAAAACTCTTAAGTAGGCCAGTGTTGCCCAATAAGTTAATAGCAGTGTTGCTTTTATTCAGAAATGATACCAGGCTGCTTTTAAAGCAGTAATGAGACTTGTGCATGACTGGGCATGCAGTCTGGCCAGAAATCCCAGCCCGTGGCAGAGAGTAGATCCATCCCTCCATCCACAGCACCCGAGGCTATGCCAGCAGTTCTGAGAGGTGATGGTTCAGGCCAACTGATATAAAGTGAAATAATTTCTTTGGTTACTCACAATATCAATTTGCTTTTTCAAAATTGCTATTTTTTCCTCTATGCACTGAATTAATTTTGTCCTCTCTTCCTCACCCTCTAAATGAAAAAAGTTCTGCATGGAAAATTTCTGATTTTTGCTAATACAAATACATTCTTGTGTATGTTCTTATGATGCACATCCAGCTATGTAAATATAGATGATTTGCAGCTATTCAAAAATAAAGTGGGATTTTCAAACTCAGTCTAACTATTCCCAGCCTAAACTAGTTGGAGCAAAAGCAGGGAGAGTTTATAATTAAATTCACTGGGAGCTGTGCTAGTCCCCTACTGAGTGCTTTTAAACATTCCTCTCCTTAAAATCCACTGGGAGACAAACATACTGTATTTATAGCCATCTTGTTTCAATATAAACATGTCAAACTGTAAATCTCAGACACAGAGATGGGCTCAAGCTGAAAACCTCAAATCCAGATTTCCGACATTCTCTGTTTCAGATCAACTTCATTGTGGGTTTTGGGTTTGAGGATTTGGGACTGGTTTTCATTTAGGTCCAGCTTCCCTCCTTGCATTCGGAGAGGATTGGCTCTCACACCCCACTGGTCACACCCCCCCACACACTACACTCCAGTTAAACTTCATGAACTGGGTTAGCTCCTGATTTCTCTCAGCTCCAAGGTGCTTTCTGGGAATGAAACACCCACTGTGTTTCAGCACCTCTGTCCCTGATAACCTTGCTCCCCCTCACAAGGTGATTATGCATTTCCTCTACCGTGGGAGCAACGTGTACCTGTCTTTGGTTTCACATTTTTGTTCTGTGCGTCCCTGTGTTTTTCCTTTTGTGCCCTGTGCTGAAGAGAGCCTAATAATACGACAGCAACAACAAAAATAGCATCGTGGCTATTATTATCCTTGCACAGGTTTCTCGCTGGGAACAGATCCATCTGTGAAATGTCCACGTGCTGCAGGACAGGCACCGCTCCTGCCTCCTTGGGCTCCTCCGGTGGGGGGCACAGGTTGGAGAAACACAACGAACTTTGGCTAATTTGGGAAAGGACAGCCGCTATTGGTGTGTTGACAATCCCAAGCTTGTTTAAGCAGTAGATATGAGGGAGAAAGCGGGGGGAAAGGAAAATGTTTCCATAACGACTGGCACGTGAATGCTGTTATGTTCCCGTGAGGTGCCGGTGTGTGCTCACGTCTCCGGAAAAGGTGTGCACGCTCTGCAGATGTTCTCTTGGAGCGCGAGATGTCCTAATAAGCAGGTACATTGTTCCACATGTTTAATCATGAACGGCAGTGAATGGCTGCTTCAGTTCTCCTGACCCTTTTTTTATTCGCTCTTGACCTTTTCCTTTCCTAGCCTGTCACAAATGAGGAATGATTATTAACCGAAATAAAAATTAAAATTAAAAAAAAAGAAAAAGTAAAGAGATTAAGCTTCGAGGAGAAGGGGGACTTGGGAACATAAAGGAGAGTGGAAGTGTGTTATGTAGTATTTGTTTTCTCTGCTGCCATTTTATTGCTTTTCTGGGAGCGCTGCCAGAAAAATGGCGAGTAGCACTTTAATTAAAGAAGGCTCTGTGTGCTCTCCAGCTGTTCCTCATGTGACCGGCCTGTCTATGGCTAAAGCAAAGGATGCTCCCGCCGGCCTGCCCCAATCAATGCTAACCCAGTTCCTGACCGCACGCTGCCGAGCGCTGGTGCAAACCTGCGGCGTTCGGGGCTCTCTCTGCGAGCCAGACGCTCGGCGCCCCGTCCTGCTCCTGGGATCCTCACGGATCTGAAGGCAGAGCCTGGCAGCGGCACTGCTGCGGGTGCAGGAGTGCATGGAGGGAGGGGGAGCTACACTAAAAACATTTTCTCTGCCTGCGGCAATATACCTTACCCGTAAACAGAGTGTGCTGCCTGGAAGGACGGGCAGTTTGGGGTTGGTGGCAGGAGACTGGGCTCCGACTGAAGTTTCTGGGAAAGCAGAAATTGGCTGTGAATGAATATGACTAATTTTTCAGCAGTAACCTAGATCTGAGATGCCCTAAGTTCAGGGGCATTTATTTATACAGACGTATACATATTTTATTTTTCTGAATTTGGAGAAAAGCAAGTTCAGCTGGAAAAGAAGAGTCCACCCATGCTGATGCCCCTAAACTGAAAAACCAAACTGCACATCTGGAAGGTGCTCTATGGATTCATCAGCAATGTTAAAAAAATGCTAACAAAGCAAAGCTGCATTATGGGATGGAAGTTTTTGTGATGACCCAGTGAGAAAACTGACATAGCATCTTACAGCTTATACATGCTAAATTTTTGTTTCTTGTGAAACCATCCTCTGAACCTAGTTTTTTATGGAAGAAAGTATGTACTGTGATGATTTAGGCTATATAATTCCTTAAGACAATAGGTTGGACCAAGGTCTTGTTTTTGCTACAGGGCCCCTTTGCAGCCCTCTGCCAGTGTGGAGGGCATGAAGATGAATGTGATGTTGTTTGTGCCCACTGTAAGGCCATTCTCCAGTGCCAGACAGGCGTAAAGGGGCCTCTCTGTAAGCGAGAGCTTCATAAAACCCTGTGTAATAAAACCCTGTGCTTTTGTTGCAGCAGCTCAGTGGCATTACTGCCATTGCAAATGTCACTTCTGACGTGTGCTAATTTAGGTGCGACATGAAACGTTCAAGTGTAACCTGAAGTGTCCCACAGCTGAAGCATTTTATTGTTCTTTCACACACCTCACCTACCAGTAACATGAAGCTGCTTCCTCCCACAGTGGTGCAGAGCTGAGCCTCCTGTACTGACCTGCATGAGACCTTTTTTTGGGAGCTTTCCAACCCTTTTCCTTTCATAGCCTGAGAATTGCTCCTTCTGTATTCGTCTGTCTCCCACACACCGAGGTCTATTCACATGGTTTATGGCAGTGGAGGTGAATTGATATAATACATTGAGGAGATTCAAGTCAAAACTATTATATTTCTGAAAGTCAACTTCAGAGTAGCAGGGACAGGCTGGACTTCCTCCCCTTTCCAGCAAAAAGGGGGAAACACTGGCAAAACCTGATAGAGGAGAAATGTTATCTGGACGCGGCAGAAAGCATTCGATGGAGTATTGGTGTGCAGATGGGAGGCTGGAGATCTACCTTGCATACTTTTTCCAGCCTTAATGTGTTTGCAGAAGGCCTCAGGGGATCTGAACAACTGTTGATGCATGTTGACAATATTTTATGAAAGGGTCATCTCAGTCTGTCCCAGCGGAGAAGCCGTGTTGCCAGCTGTGGGTAGTTTCCGAGCAGTAGCTGAATGAAAGCTCCTGTGCTTTCTTTGTGTGTTTACTGTGAAACCCAAAGGATGCTCTGGGCCCTCTCTTTGCACACCCACCAGGTTGTCACTGTCAGATTTTGGGTCCCATTGATTACAGCAGCAAGTTTTCCTCAGATATGGAAATACATGTGGGCCCTGCTCTCAGTGTCCCCAAGTCTGGTCGTGGTCATGTTCTCTGCTTGTGAGCTGGCTGCACACCCTGCCCTTGTCTGGAAGTCTGAGGAGTGTAGGGCCTTTTTCTTTCACACTCAAATGCTGTTCTCCTTTCAGTGACCCTACCTGTTTGTTTGCACCCCAGCTCATTTCTCTGAGGTGATTTATCAGTCTTCTGTAGTCCAGTTTCTCTTTGGGTGATGTCTTTATGGGACTCTTTCATTTATCTGGTGCTGCCTTTCAGCTAAATACCAGATTGTTTCCTCCATCCACGCAAGTTTCCTTTTTACAAGAAAACTCATAAATATTTTCCTTTGCCTGGACTTTATTTTTTGGCTTCCTAGGCAGTTTACCTTCTCTTCACGTACGTTTGAGTGAACCTTCTTTTCCTAGCTGCTTTGAAATACAAGCTCAGAAGCAGCAACAACTTCATGATCTAAAAATGGTCTGGGCAGAGTTGTTGCTTATACAGGAGGCCCTTTGCTGTTCTGTGCACCAGGTGCTGGGGAATAATATGACAGAGATTCTCTTCTTGTACAATGACATGGGTTCCTTACTAACAGAATTATTTCCAAAATGTGTCTGGAGAAGGCATTTGTTCTGCCCTGCTCTACTTCTAATGCTTCTCACAAGTTTTTCCATTCTGCAGCTCTCCCAATTAGGAGCAGGTTAATGTGTCTTTCGGCACTATTTATTTATTTCTGGTACAAGTCTGTGTTGATTTGCTGGAGGTGGTGGTTGCTGGCCTCTCTAAGGGCACAGCTTTTACTGTTATTCTGTTGTGGTCTAGCAGGCACCCCTGTTAGAGCTAAGGCAAACTACCCTGCACAGGAAACAAACTTGGTTTTTGGACTTGTAAATCAATTTTCCATGTCTGGATGGCTTTCTCTGGTGGAAACATGGGTGTTGTAGGAAGTTGGATAAATAAGTTCCATTCCAGCATGAGGTCAGGATGCAGCCAAGGTATGTACCCAGCTTGGCAGTTTCAGCACGCCCTGTCCTGCTAAAATAACAAGGAGGGAGAGCCCTTGAGACTGAGAGACCGAGAGAAGAAGGGCATTTGGGATGGGGAAAAAAACTGTAGGCAGAGGTGACCCAAATTCATATTTGCTTGTCTAACTGATGTCATTGAAAGTGCTTCCAGGCAGGATCATGGCTGAGAGCACGTCTGCATCAGACAAACTGATCTGAATCAGAGCTCACCAGGTGCCTTTGAGCAGAGTAACAGGGCTGTTTGGCATGGGGCTGCACAGCAACATTAGCCTGGTCCTGGAAGTAGGATAGATGGGTCATGCTGAGGGCCAGGACCTGCTCAGTAGGAAAAATGCTCTGCCTGGTGCAGCTCTGCACTGCAGTGCCTGCTGGTTTGTTCCCATGAGGAGCAGGGATCACAGCACAGTGTAGCCCTTATAGCCATCCCCAGTGATCCTCTAGACCAATTCCTGCCACTGCAGGTCCCACAGAAACCAAACTGGCAGTGTCTGATGGTGAGTGTACGGAGCAGGAAGCAGCTGGGTTGGCCATGCAAAAGCAGAACGAACAGCTACTTCTGGCCTTCCTGGCCCCAAAATGAGAGACAGCCACTGGCCAATCCTGAGCTTGGACAGCTTGGCAAGATCAAAATCGGATCTAGCGCCAACCCTAAAAAAATCAGTTTAGAGCTTGGTCTCTGCTCAATTCTGTGTGCATTGAAAAATGCCTGATATTGTGGTACTAACACGCTGTGCATCATAAATATGAGCGACAGTGTTTTAGACACAGCCTAAAGCAGTGTCCAAATTATTTCCTGCCCAGGAATGACAATGCTGCAAGTGTGGTGACTCATGGAACTCCATGCCCAGCACACCATCAAAGCCCATAAAATGTTACTTCAGCTGTGGTACAATAACACCTTTCTCAAGCAGGACAAGGCAGCTGGCTGGGTTCCCATGTAGGAACTTTATTGGATACTTGGGAACTGCTAAAACGATACAGGATCTTTGCTTCTCCATGCTTTGAGTGCAGTGCAGACCAGTATGGCCACAGTTTCTGCTGTGATACCACTGCTGATGGGCTCCAGGAAGCTGCACTGGGACCAGAGAAATGAGGAACAGTGATGTGATCAGGCTAAAGTGCTTTAGGGAGTGAATGGAACTGATAAAATACAAGGCGCCTTCAAGCTTTTTCAAAAACTGAATTAAGTCCAGTAGCTGGGATAGATGTATGATGTTATTATTATCAGTCATTTTCCTTAACTCAGTCAGGACTTGTTGGTGTCAGGTGCAGCTCAGAGTTTGCAGTCTAATTACAGGGTTAGCAACAGTGGGTGGGGACAGACAGATGAGGCAGCAGAAAGAATCAATGCCATGATGCCAGCCAGCAGAGAAAGCTGTGGTGGCACCGTAGCAGAAGCTTATGGAGCATCCAGATTCTTGGAGGTGTTGTAGCAAAGGGCAACTTGAAGGATCAGCTCAGATGTGTAAAGCATCAGGGTACCTGTCTGAAAGCGTGGCTGTGGAAAATCATATCTCGGGCTGAGCTCTTAGGAGGTGGCCTCTTGGCCCAGGGATAAAAGGTAGTGGGGAGAAAGAGTGGAAAAGAAAAGAAAGTGGACTGTGTTGGGGTTGGTGCTCTGGGGTGAGTTTTTGAGGGTACAGAGGTGCAAATGGTGGGTGTCTGCAGCAGCATTCAGAATGGCTATGAAGGGGAGAGGATTGCATTTATGAGTGACAGAAGAGATGATGCTGCAGTAACTGAGAAGCTGGGAATTTGGCCAGGTTCTTGGCTGCTCAGAATGGCAGAAAAGGCCATGCCTGAGTAGTGGTATTAGGACTGAACCTGGAAGGTTCAGCTTAGCAGTGCTGATCCTGTAAATCTATAGGTGGAGACGCCCCTGGAAAGGTGACCTTGCTGGCTCTGATGTGGAAAGAAGAGGGAGGCTCGAGTCTGTCTCAGGGATGTGGTCTAAGCTCACAGCTGAAGGACAGCGCATGGCTTTAAGCAGTCTGGAGTCGGGGTTGAACCAGGAGCCACCTGCATGTATGGGTTGGCTGAACTTGTGTCTGGGATGGGAGTGGCCTTGGAAGCGATGGGAGGAGGCAGCGTTGGGAGCAGAGTCCTTTCATCAGGAGACGAGGGAGGTGAGGAGGATCTTCAGAGACATAGTGAGAGAGGTATGAGTAGAAACAGGACAGAAAAGTAGTGTGGAAGCCAAAGGAAATTTAATCCTCATGAAGGTGAGATGTCTGAGTGAGGATGTGGGGAATGCAAGGAGACTGGAGGCAGAGAGTTGGATCTGAGATCATGAGGAGAGTTGTCTGGAAACTAGGCTGTCTCTTTGGCCAGAAATGTTGGTTTCTGTATGTCTGCTTTTGATCTCACTATGAACATCAGTAAAATATTTCCATTTTTCTGGCAAAGTGGATGTCCCTAGACCATGCAGCTGCTCAGTAAAGCAGCTTTGTTATCAGGATGGTGGCCAACATTGCAATGACATTATACAGCTGTTTGGGGCCCTGCACATTTGCCTGCATTCATCACCTGCTTTTGAACTGGTCCCAGTTCTCATTGCTGACCTACTGGAAACCTCTGCCTTGCACCCAGCTAATGTTTATCAGACTGGAGAGGCTTTGAATAAAACAATTCCTGTTCCAGGGAACTTGAATGTTTTGACAAACTTTAGTCTCATCCCAAAATCTCCAAGCAGCTCCAGCCATCGATGACTTTGACAGCTGTGCTGTGAGCTGCGCACAAGGAGAAGACGTTGTATTTCTTTAGTTGGTGCCAGGCTATTGTGATGGCTGATGCAATGTTTTGGCAGCTAAGCTGTAGCAATGAAGGTTTGTGCTGTAGGACTCAGTTCTAGCAGGAGTTTTAAGGCCTTGATATTAAAAAAAAGCGCCTCACTGAATTGGCAAACAGCCAAGTCATAGTACATAAGCTCTGAGCGCGCTAGGAGTATTTTTGTAGCAGCTGGATGAGGAATGAGTTGATAGAGACAGAGCAGGGGGAGTTTGAAGTGCAGCCCCTCAGATCATTTTTCAGCGTGCTGGATTGTCCCTGCACTCCCTGGGCAGGAAACCCAAACCCTGCTGCAGTGTCTCCTTGGCCACCTCTGCGGTGGAGCTGCTGGTCTCCATGTGCTGGGGCTCGGGGTGTGAGGCAGAGGTGTTTACACTTCTCATCCAGTGGGAAAGCTGGGAGAGGAGCACAGGCACTTCAGGCTGTAATGTGATAACAGGTTTGCCCCCATCACTCACTCCTACTGCTACTAATAGAGCAAGAGAGAGAAATTCCTCAGGCATGTGGGATCTCTCAGCTGTGGAAAAACCACCGTCCTGGTCTTCCCCACTTCTTCCAAGTGAGTGGCTGAACTGCTGCTCCTAATACAGACTAATGCCAGGCACCTAACATAGAAAACAGAGAGGATACACTGAATAGTTATCAGATCCAGGTTTCCCAGAGAGGGCGGCAAAGTCTCACCCCTCCATTACCACTGCCTGGTGTGGCTGTGTGGCCTGGGACAGGAGGGTGACAGGAAGAAAAATCCCCATCCCCAGCAGAGCCACATGTTCCCAGGAACAAGGAAATAACCTCCCAAATGCAAAGTGCACTGTCCATAGTGAATGACTTTACTGGCCTCTTGCTTTTGTGGCAATCAATAAACTTATTTCCATGGTTTTTAGATTTGGGTTTGGTAGGACAGGTGGTGCTTCAGTGGTGTGGCAAAGGGGTTTGGATGACCTGAGTGTGTGGTAGATTCTTCCTCAGTAAACCCACTGGCAGATGAGTTTCCTGACCCAGTAAATTCGTGTGAGCATCTGCCCCAGCTGAGGTCACTCCCAGCTTGCAGCAATACCCTGTGCACACACAGCGCTGCTACGGCGAGCCAGGATGGAGGAGCCTGGGAGTAGGAGTGTCTGTGAGGTACAGCAGTGCTGCAGCCATGGCAGAAAGCATTGTCCCCAAGTGCTTCCGTGTCCTCTGCTCACCCACACTGCCTTCTGTGCTCAACTTAGATGCAGATGTTCCAGTTATGTTCCAGTTTGTCATCCAAAAACTTTGAGATTTTCTCACTCCTCTGAGGCCAGCAGACATGGGTAATGGTTGAAGGCTGTTCTTTGACTGGCCATTTTGGCCATGTGCAGTTACTTGGGAGGGTCCTGCCTTGCTGTAAAAACAACTAAATGAGTTCCCCTTGTCCTTTTCTAGGTTTCTGGTGTCATTGACACGCTCAAAGGACTACTTTGGTGGGCTGGGAGGTGTTACTGTGCTGGGGAGGGGAAACTAGAGATGCAGTCTGACACAGAGAGAGAGAGAGAGAGACACACACTGCTCATTTTGGTGAGCCCTACTTTCCTGTGTGCTTGGGGACCTGAGAAGCTCCCCAAACCAGCCCATCGGGGTGTGGGTGCTATGCTGGGAGGGAGAGACACCCCTCTGTGGGACTTGTGGCTGCAGTGCCCCAAGGAGCGGTGCTGAATAAGTGTGCGTGTCTGCATGTGCATCCACTTTAATCACTCTTTAAATGTGCAGCTGTTCTCCATGGCAAAGTATTGTAGGAGAGTAACGAGGTGACCCCAATTCCCCTTTTGCTCCTGCACAACCTGTTCATATTCTCTCTCGTGCCTGAGAAACTACCGCAGAAGGGACTTTCCCTCTCTCACGCTCTTTTTCACTTTGTAACGAGAAGAACATTCTTTCATTGTTAGATTTCAAAATAATCCTCTTCTGTCAGAGTCCGACTCCTACATCCAGCAGCAGGGCTGGACCCTGTACCAGAAAACTGTGCGAAGGAGGTGATGCGTGTCTGGCCACCCATTGCTTTTCCTCTCAGTTTCCCAGGAATTGCTGTAAAGCCATTCCCTACTGCTGTGGCCAGTAGAGTAATGCAAAGGAGGGTCTGGCTCCGAGGCCATTGAATGGTGTGCAGTCCCTAAATTGCAGAGGATTCTGGACAAAGTCTTAAAGGAAAAGGCTTGGTAGGGATTTTCAGGGAAGAGTCTGCTGCCAAGGAGAGCGGCACCAGCCTGAAGCAGGGGCTGTCCCCCAGCCCTTTGTTCCTCGGGGTGGTCGGCTTCCTCCGCCCAGCGCGGCACAAAGAGCCTTTGGGAACTGGCCCAAAACTGAGGAGTGGCAAAATGCAGTTAGTTCCCCTGCTTTTGTAAAAGGCATGTCTGGCTGCCAAGGGAAGTTTCCGTATCCTGCTGCCTTGTGTTCGCTGGGGCTCGTCTGGGACCCGCTGTGCCTCTGAGTCCTCAGGCTGCGACCGGAGTCTGGGAGCTTTGCTCCTTCCTTTATACAAGAGCGGAGAAGACAACGGTCAAGTGTTTTCAGCTTTTCTGACTGATTTGTGCTCATTACAAAGCCAGCTGCCCGGGCCAGTTTTCTGACGTGGGTCGGGTGTCCTGGGGACATTTGCTTTGCTTCTACTGGGGCTGAGCTTGTTCTGGAGACAGAGGGCTTGCTCAGAAACTTGGGGAAGATGCTGAAAAGATGGCTCTGAGCTTGAGGATGCCCTCCAAGGAAGACCCAGTCTGGGGCAGGGGGGTGAGTGAGCCGCCTTGCTTAGGAAGCAAGCGTAGTGCTGGGAACGCACTAAATCCTAAAGACACTAGAGACAATTGTCTCCCTTGGTGCGTTTTGGCTTGAATAAATTGTGAATGTTGTCAATAAATAACCTTTTTATCAGGCAAAATGGGTTCTTTGGTCCAGATCCTTTCCTTGTGGTTAATCTTGTGGCAAAGGGGTTTTGCCAACACTCAGGGTGCAGTATTGGGACAAACCGTAGCAGAGGCTTTGTAAAAGGGAACTAAAGAAAAAGACCTGAGATACACGTGATCAAATGACAGTGTTTGCTGGGAATTACTGTGATGTGCAGAAATTTTTCACAGGTTGGTGCAATTACCTGATATCAAGATGGTGTTTGAGCTGTAAAATCCAACCATAGTGGTACGATGGGCAGTGGATTATGAGGATGAAAGCAGGCTGTCAATTAAAATGAAGATGCAGTTACAGGAGGTGTTTTAATTTGAGTTTATGCAGTGTAACAGTTTGTATATATAAGATTACTACTTTGGGAAAATTTGGGGATATGGCTTTTGTTAATGTTCTGTTAAGACTGTGCCTTTGGTATGAGTTCGTGTACTGGAGCACTAAGGCTGTCTTCTGCAAACACACCTCTCAGGCCACCCAGACAGGACTTGGGTCCATTAGACTGGAGCAGCTGCAGGCAGCTCTCATACTGGATCAGCCAAAGAAAGCACGAGCATACTTAATCTTGCATGTGTGCCTAATATGAAAGTAGCAATAAGTGAAAATCTGCCATTTGTTTTCAAGAGCATCCCCCAGTCTGGGGAGCATTCCCCTCGACGGCCATGTTTCGTGCAGAAGAGAAGCCAGAGCATGCAGAGAAACTCTGAAATGTGTTATGTGTTTGATGTGAAAAGCGTGTGAGCCTTTTTTCCTGTTTTCTGGAGGGAATTAATATAATAGAGCTGCCACCTTTCATCAGTCAGATTTGGTGGCAGCTGAGCTCAGGGACAGTAGCAGAGAGGAGGGCGTGTGAAAGGTGTGGAGAGAACTGGAATTTGCATCACAGAGAGGAAGGGATTTTTCTGTGCATCTCCAGAAGTGAAGGGCTGTTCTTTGGTGTTTGCTTCTGTCAGAGACCCTGACAGATTTTGGGCTGGGCTGAGCCTGCTGGGGTGGGCACAGAAAGCATCTGGGTGTGCAGCAGACGTTGCTGCCAAAGAAAACCAAATCCTTTTTTTCAGAAAGACTGTCAGGGTTATTTAGAGGTAGCTTTAAAATGCACTGCTGTTTTCCCTGCAGTGAGGAATACCTCTCTCTGAACTCTTCCCAGAGGATAGGCTACACTGCCGAGTAGGAGGGAAACATCCCAGCCTGAGCTCGCATCTGAGTGTGTCTGAAACACAGTGGAGCTGACACAGTTCAGCAATCTAAGGGGAACTCTAGTGCAGAATTTGGTATTCTAGGTATTTAATGTCCTATATAGAGTTTTACAACCTATATATCCAGAATTTTTTGTCGAAGATGTTCATGTACAGTGTCTAGCACACTAACATTTGCTCTTACTTGCTACAGCCATAATTTTGCTAGATACCGTGTGGCCCTGCTCCTGCTAGCCCAAGTCTTGACCTTACCAGTATACAAGCACTTGGGCTAGGATGAATATCAAGAGGTCTCACAAGGAGCTGTACAGGCAGAAGACTCTCAGCAACTCACCAGAGATTACAAATCCTCAGGACCTGTCCCGTCAGGACATTTGGATGGGTGGAGGGGATTTTGGACTTGGTCGCTGCCCTACTTGCCTGTGTGGAGCTCACAGCACTGAAGCTGCTGCTCTGAGACACATTTCTCTTGAGCAGATTTTTATCTTGGCTCAGTCTTGCCATCTCTGAGGTTCCTGGGATGGAGCTGCGACAGCTTGCTGTAGGCATAAACCTGCTGTCCTCCCAATAGCTGCCCTCAAGGTTTTTTGGCTGTGCTTGGCAGCATGGAAACAATCTGCAGTTCTCAGGACACATCAAGCCTCTTTCTGCCCCTTTACAAGAGTTTCTCTTACCCACAGAGCAGCAGAGATGAGCCACCTCAGAAAAGCAAGTGACTGATTTGAATTAACAAGAAAGTAGAGAAAGCAAGTGTCTTGTTTTCTTCCTAAAGTTTCTGGGGGTATATCTGAAACACTGGGACATTCCACCAGTGAGTGATGTAATTAACAGGAGTTGAACTCAGCTCTTGTTGTCAGTGCACACCTTGGGAAGGAGCCTGAACAATTCTATTGAAACTGCACCACTGCAGGTAGAGCTAAAGACAGAGAACTGGATCTGCCCACTTGTATGTGCCACAAGTTTCTGTCACCCCTAGGACATATCCTGAGGTCCTTGGCTTTTTTTAGGAAGCATTTACCTATACCAAATACCAAGATTTTTTTTTCCGGACGAGGTAGTACAGGGAGAATCAGAATGAAAATTGGGTGCAGACCTGGGGATCTGTTTTCTCTCTCCCAAGCACTTTGAGCGATCTGGTATGATGGGGAAAGGGTCCCTTTGTCGGCCTTAAACAGGCTGACCGGTTTCACCCAGCACATGGGGCTGAAGAAGGGAGCGAGGTGTGAGATAAAGGTTTTGGTGTGAGGGTGACTGGGTGGGGCAGTTTCACTCCAGACAGCAAACCCAGGTACTGACCTGTCTTTGCCTTTCCCCCTCTTGCTACTTAATTACTTAATGATGGCATCTTAAACACTCTACAAATGTTTTGGGGTATGGGCTGGTTTTATGTATGCTATAAGCTGCACAGTGCCTGGCACAGAAGGGCTCAGATCCTGACAAATCCTGGCGCCCCCAGGGTGGATGTCCAAGATTTCCTCCTTTGGCATGGGGACTGTCACAGTGCCGGGAACAGTGCCCCTTGAGTCAGACAGAAAGTGCTGTGTGTTTTTTCACTGTTGAAACCCTTGTCCCTCCATTTTTGTCTGTTCATTTGCCTGGACAGTATAAAAATGGGAAGAGGCTCTGTTCCCACCTCCCAGTGTAAGGCATTTTTCACAAGCTCCCATTCCCTCATCCCAGTACAAGGCCTCATCCACAAAGAGGTCAGCACTGCAATAATCCAATTTCCCACCTCTAAATCAACCAGTTTTGACTGAGTATTTGCTTGGCATTCACACACTGAACATGAAAATATCATGGTCTGG
The DNA here is from genome assembly GCA_013389985.1 of Dryoscopus gambensis. Lineage (NCBI taxonomy): Eukaryota > Metazoa > Chordata > Aves > Passeriformes > Malaconotidae > Dryoscopus > Dryoscopus gambensis. The sequence continues at coordinate 372,862 of WEIT01039888.1, forward strand.
AAGCCTCTTGTTCGAGTGAATCACCTTGTGAGCAAGGGGCAGCCGCTGGGTCTCAGACGGCAGCTGGGAATTCTCCTGATAGAAAATCTTATTTTAGTGAAAAACCTCAGACATGGGGATCTTTTTATTTGAAGCCTCTCACCATCCCATCCTTCCACCCCCTGCAATTTTCAGCTGAGATAAGCCAAGTCTCTGGAGTATCTTGTGTTCAGAATGACCTTCAATAAACTGGCGCCATGACCTTGGTGCCATGCCCGAAGCAGATCTCTCTGCACCTGCCAATATAACCAGGAGTCTGCTATGTGGAGCAGAAGGTGTTGCTTCTTGGTGGACCTGGCAACTGGTTTGAAACCTCCTGTTCAGTCTGCATTTCAATCTGGCATTGAATGTGGTTTTTTGCCTGGTTTCTAAATGGCTAAAATCCTTCAGTTTCTTATTTTGTCTGGTAGGCATTTTTGCACTGCGTACATTTGTGAAGTCTGGCTTTCTTATAGATTGCCCTTATCCTGCTATCTCATCACTGCAGTTACTGCAGGCCTAGTCAGTATTTTTGATTCATGGTTGCATAAAAAAGTATATGTTATTCAGGACAGGACATTGGCAGAAGTTGTGACATGATTTAGGAGCATTTGATGATCTCTTAGTTATTTAACCTGAAGAAAGTGTTAAGCCTGTCCTCCCACCACTGTACATGACATAAATGAAAAACTGGGGGGAAAAAGCAGCAAGAGATCCACTCTTCTGCAGATGGCTAACATACACAAAAAGGATTTTGTATTATGTACTTGCTTAATTTAAGTAAAGATTGCATTACTAGTAGGTAGTACCTGGCTGGCATTTACATCTGTCAAGCCTAAATGAGAGTAGGGTGTTTGTGAAGTTGAATGATTTAACATGCCAGTCTTTTCTCAGCTGTCATCTACTTCAGGAATTTCAAATCTTTCTAATTAAACTTTTCTCCTTCTTGTCTGGCTGCAGAGTGGGGGAAAATTTTACCGGAATAAACAAATAAATCATTTTAGTAAAATCATACTGGTTGCAGGGGGGAAAAGGTGAAGGAGAATAGAGTAACTACCTTAACTCAATGAAATATTGACATGGATAAGTGAAAGAGGGAATAAAAGGGAGAGAGAACATGTGATTATCCAGCATCCAAATGTGCAGTGTTAACAGAACTTTCCTGGTGAGGGATGGTTATCAATTGGCCTGGTATGTCAGGATTAAGAACAATTGCTCAGCCTGCTGGGAAGCCTCATTGCTCAGGTGATGGAGCGAGAATTCTCTATTTATTCAGCAGCCTCCCTGTGAGCCAGGGAATCAGGTCCTAATGTCAGGCTTGGGCCTGGAGACTGGCAAGTTCTCTCTCCCAAGTCTGAAAGAGTGTTTCTCCTAAAAGCTGATTCTGCACGGTGGAAGCCAGGGTGAGTGCTGCCCTTACACACAGTTCCTTTATCATGGGTCCCTTAGGAGGGAATGACAACTCCCAGCCATTTGGAAGGATTTTCTCATGACTGTTCCAGATGCTTCCCTTTCACACTGAGCTCTTACCAGTTTCTGCTGCTGTCTTCTCCTCATTGTTTTCCCTTCTCTGCCTTGTCCTGGATTAGAACTTCCTCCATGTCACAGCTGACTGGTGCTAGCACAGATTTTCTCTCCAGGGAAGCTGGAGGCACCTGGTAAGATAAATCCTGCTGCTAAAAGCTGTGGACAGTGAACATTAAGCAGCAATTAATGTGACCTGAGCTCTTTGCAGTGGCACAATAACAGGAAACTGAATAGCATGCAATTCCTGCTGGTGGATTTACTGCAGTTGCTTGGTGTGGGCGAGACAAGGATGGGAGAGAGCTCTTGCTGACTAATTGTATTTCCTCATGGGCCTGGACTTTTCTTGAAGCTCTTTCTCAAGGCTAGACTCATCTAAGGAACTCCTGATAGCTTCTTGACAGATCACCTGTCTGGCTTCTTATCTGCTGCTGAGCCGTGAGTACCAGGTGGGATTAAGCACCCTTACAGGCAGAGTCACCAAAATTCAAAGACATTGATTCACACTTGTGGATTGCAATTTGCTTTTCAGAGGAACAGGCCTTTGAAGAAGCAGCAACAATGGATTTTGAACTGTTTTCAAGGAATAGGTGAGAGAGGAACCATGCCAGTTTTAATCCACAGCAGCTACGGTGGTTTTATTGTTGGGTGCCAGAGTAGCAGCTGGAGAATGCTGGGGAGCATGTTGAGCTTTGATGTTTCCAAATTGTGGTCCTGGGGGATTTCACTGTAACCAAAAATGTTTGAAGTGCTGGCCTCTTGCTACAGCTTAGGATGAGGAATGTTTCTGAAAACCTTCACAAATCTGTATGGCACTGGAGTGCATTTTTCCCATGCAATCCCAGGCAGGACTGAGATGGATGTGCTGTGGAATTGTATTACTGTTTTAGGAGATGTCTAATTCACAACCCCAGGGCAACAGCAAAATACTAAGGACCAGATTTTCAGGATGTAACTCTAACTGAATACCTCATTCTTATTATCTTGGGGAAAGGGAATATCCAGTAGTTCGCATTTCTAAAGTGCAATATGATTCCCAATCCCTAGACTTTTATAAAGTGTTAGAGTGACGTAAATTTGGTTTGTGTATACACATCTCTGCTTCTGTACATGCAGAAAGCAATGATTTTTTTTTTTAATAAGGCAGTAATGTGTCTCCTGCTAAAGTGGCCGTAAAGGTAAAACACAGAATGCAAGCCATCAGATTAGTTGTATTTAACATATTTCTAATTCTGGCCTAAAAGGAATCAGTGTAAAAGCTGAGGGAAAAATAGGGGCCCCATTTTGTTGTTCTTCAGTGATGACTAAAAGAAATTGCTCACTTATATCCATTAGGAAATTGTGAGTTCTGGAACTCATGAAATATTATCAGAGAAGGAACACTGTCACTCATTGGTGTTGTACTTGTGTGTATTTAATCAGCAAAGTTCCGTGGGACATTGTCCATATACTTTATAAAGAAGCCCTATGAATGGAGAGCTTTTCCCTCTCTCCCTTCACAGCCCCTTACCATGCTTTTCCCGTCTCACCTTCATTCCGTGTCTATGCCTGCATTTGGCTTGCAGAGCTCTCACACAGGTCACTGAGAAGCTTTCAGCCAAGAAACGGGTTAAAAAGCCAGTTTTGCAGTAGACAGTTAGTCTCTTCTGGCAATATCCTAATTAATCCTGTTATTAGGCTTTGCCACTAATTGCTGTAGGAAAGGCCTGGCCCTAATAAAAGCCACCCCCTTTGGCGTGGTGCCTCCAGCGCAGCCTGACCCCGGGGGTGCAGCGGCAGACGCTCTGGATGGAATTCTGTGCACAGGAATTTGCCTTTGCACCGCTCTGCCAGCCACCGCCGCAGATGGCAGCCCGCAAGGAGTGATGTGGGGTGCAGCTCCTTCCTGGATCAGTTTGATTCAGGGGCCAGGACCACGCCGTCTGTACTCAGTGATGCATCCCGGTGTTCAGGTGCATGATGTGCCAGTCTGTGGATAAAAGGCTTTAGATTAAAAGCCTTGATCACCTCCCGTTAATGCTTCACGCCAACAGGGCTTTTAAAAGATTGTCTCGATGATAAAATGAGTGACCTTCAGATGCCAGGGTTTCAGAAGTGCCAGCTATGCCCTCCCATTAGATTATTATTACCGGTTATAATATCCTGCTATAAATTGGGTAAGCCTGGGTGTAGCACTGAGACTTGAGTTCATTCATTCTCCCCAGTCCCCATCTTGCTGGAATCGTGTTTCTCTCTGCGCTCACTGAACAACAGTTCACAACTTCACAGTTTCCTGCACTTCTCCCTGAATTTTGCTCTTCAGCATTTTTTAAGTTGGGTAGAGAGCTCCATCATCCTAGGAGCATGCTTCAGTTTTCATGCTAAAAGCAACTGCCAGCCTCGTGTAGGTGGTGCCGAGTTCTTCTGGCCCATCAGCCAGATGCAGTGTTTTCCCTGATGTGGCAAAAAATAGGAGAGCATTCTCTAAACAAGGGCAGGAGGGAGGGAAGAGGAGAAACAAGTGACTGTAACAGTGATTTTGTATTGCAAATTGCATGCCAAACAGGAACCTCTTGTTTTTCAGGAGCTACGTGTCCTTGAATTGGCTGGTGCTCACCTCTCTTGCCGAGCTCTTCCTGCTGAATCACACAACATCACCTGGCTGTGCTTTGTGTTTGATGCAGCAGGGAGGAACAATGCAGGGTTCAAGAGGGTCTCTGAAACTTTAATGAATTTTTTCTGAACTAAGCAGGGCACCAGGCAAGTCTGAAAACCCTGTTTGTTGCTTATGATATGGGAACATTTGGATGAGCAGTTGTTATCATTAATTTTTCCTTCCCTGGCTGTTCTGTACAGGCTTCTGCTATCCAGTCCTCTGCCAGAACCTGATTTTGCAGCCCTCCTCTGGGCAGGTACATCTTGATTTGGTGAGTGCTGCAGCAAGCCATGGTGACCACTGGCAATGGCCCAATTCAGGTTACACATTTCAGTTGCTGAGCATGAAGCCCTTCATACTTTTCTGGCTGTGTGTATCAGACTCTGCTTTGCTATGTGGCTCTGGAGCAACCACAAGTTGTACAGTTTCAGCAGGCTGAGAGTGTTCTCAGCCTCTCTCCAAAAGCTCTCAGCATGGTGCAGTGTTGGGAAGTGTCCATTACTCGTGCCCCTGGGGTTATATGGAAATCAGTAAGGCTTCCCCCTTATCTTAATAGCATCCCAAATGGCTGTAGCAAGTATAAAACTCTGTGCTTGGTCCAGCTGCCAGTTTATAGGCCAGGATTTGCCTTGGACATGGCATTTGGAGCAGACGTTTCAACCTGTGGTGCCAGTTGCACCCTTGGGTGTGAGATGCCTTCAAAACACCTTCTTACCTCTCCAGAAATGTGCTTGTTTAGACCAAGGAAGGTGACTGTGGACAGTAACAGAATTGATACACAGGGGATGAAAATCCTCCCAGAAATCCTTTTCAGTCCAAGGGAGTGACTCTTCCACTCCTACTCACTGATTAACACTGGATTGGTAAGTGTGCAACAGACCAGGGGAGAGAAATTACTCATGAGATGAGGCCGGCAGGGTTTGGTCCAGCTCGTGTATCCCATCTCTCTGCTGGCCTTTGCAGCTCACCTTTCTGCATTTACTGCTGAGCTTTATGGGTTTGCAGAATGATTTCTGGAGCTCTTTCAGATCAATACACAGTAGAGGTCCCTCTCTGGAGGGCATGTTCTGACATGATATTACCCTGTCATCGGTTCTTTTCTCAGTTTATAGCTTTCCTTAATATTTAAATGGGTTTCTTGCTGCAGTGCTTGTGCCCCGTTTACCCAAATAATCTATAACTCAATGACTTCTAAATCCACTTCACAAGTTGTTATATTCATTATAAATGAGTTGTAGTGCAACCTGCATCTCAAGTAGATATTCTCATCTGGAGGTCTGTGCTGAGATCCAGCAGGAGCAGTGAATATATTAAACCCATAAAAACCCCAAGACATCCTGTACCATACAAAATGAGCTCTAACTAGAGACTTTATTCCTCCTCATCCCTTCTATTCACCGACCATTCAATGAAAATGTATTACACACACACACTGACACCCGCGCGCGCACCAGGCAGCTGTTCCTGCAGCCACAGCACCTCACGCCGCTCCTACCAAGGTTTTGCAAGCAGTTGGAACTTCTAGCAAGGCTGTTTGGAGATGGCTGAGGCTGCAGGTCCCTGCAATTATCTCTGTGAGACGTAAGTGCTTGTGCAGGAGGGACCCAGCCCAGCAGCACTGGAGGGACCAGCATCTCATGTTAGGCTTCAAGCCCATGCCTGGTCTCACTGATTTCAGTGGCACCAGGCTCCCTGGCTGCTTTTTCCCAGTTGAAGAGGCAGCTTGGTCTTGACTGGCCAGGGATTCGGACACGCCTGTGTCTTTGGGGGCTTTATTATTGTCACAGTCATCTTTATCTTCCCAAAGCCTTTGTCTGGTAGGGTCTTAGCTATTTTTTAATCTCAAATCCTGGCTGATTGCTGTGCTAAAGCCAGCTTCACTCCCAAACCACTGTTTATCTGAGAATCCTGAATAGATGTTGCTCTCAAGATTTAACTTCCTTTGTAACTCTGGTTTTGTGTTGTTGTGTGGGGTTTTTGTTGTTGTTGTTGTTGGGTTTTTTTGGTTTTTTTTTTAAACACCATGGAGTAGTAGATTTAAAAGAGATTTTTAAAAAAGGAAATCTGGAGTTTGGAAGAGACTCCATACCCCATTCTGACATTGAATGCAGGAGAAATATTAGAACTTGGCAATATTCCTTTGCTTGTAAAATCTGATAGATTTAGATTTGACTGGTTTGCCTTGGATTGAGTAGGAATGTTATTAGTGTCTGAAATTCAATGAGCTCTAATGCTATTTAAAAAGTCCTAATGAGAAGGGTGCATTTGTGTCAAATTCTATTGTTTTTTTATTTCCTTTTCTGCCTTCTGTATTTGAAGAGCACAAAAAATATTTTTAACAGCTAAGGAGGGAAATAGACTTTTGTCTGAAGGACCTGTGGGACTAGGGGAGTCTGGGGGAAGGCTATGGAATTTATTTGGTTGGTAGCTTTTACTGTATGGATGTGTTCTCCTGTGAACCATTAAACTGGGGAGTTTGCTTGGCTTACAGCTGGGCCTAATTGGGATCTGAGTTTACTGACCAGCCTCCTCCTCTTTCCAGTCAAGAGTCATTGTCTTTCCTGCCTGTTGAGACTTTTATGTGATTTACAGGAAAGTATCAGCTTAAAGGCCAAAGAATTGAGATTATCAGTTTGTACGGTGGTGGGTTTTTAAAAATTACTTTTAGATTAAATGCACTCACCCTGTCCATAAGAATTGGTAAGAACTTGTGCATTTTGGTTTTGGTTGGACACACAGCTTCTAAAAAGATGGTGTATGGAAACATTTATTTCTTTAAAAAAAATCCATGAGGGAAAAACCCCCTCTAAAATGGTATTTTTTTGATCTGTATAAAATGTTTGGTTTGTTAAACTGAAGCTCCTTGTTTTGAACATTATTAGATTGGGTCTGTCTGTGTCCTAAAATCACTGCCCACTGCACAGCCTTGGCTCCTTTACTGGTGTTTCTGCTTTGACTGGGTTTTGATCCTATAGAGGCATCATAGGAGATATATGCTCGGTATGAAGCTCAGCCCACAAAAAGGATAAGAGCAATGAACTCACAAACATCCACTTGTAGTAGGCACCAAGGACTGTAAGCTGATGCAGTTGTGCCAAATAGCCTTGAAGCAAGCTGTTTCTAACGACATTAAAATAAGATCTTTCATAGTTTAAATAATCTTTGAACTTAAATTCTGAAAAGAACTTTGATATTTTAGCTTTTTCTCCAGCCTGGAGAGAAAAACAAACAGCGAGTGATCAGAATTCACTGTGGAATATTAAATCTGATTTTATTGTTTTGTTTTAATACTACACATACAAGCAAAATTGATCAAGACCTGATGCTTCTGAGTTATATATTATACAATTTTATGACTTTAAAAAAAAATATTTTAAAACATTTCTGCTCCAAAAGCTTGACAGGTCCCTGCACAGAAAGCCTTAGGACATGGAACTCCAAATATACTCTTTCATTGATTCTCACTAGCCTCTTAAAAACCTAGTACATATTTTACGCCAACAGACAGAAGAACCTTTTTCTAACTGCAATAAATCTGATGACAATTTACTTTTTATGAAGTCTTATGTAATGCACTGTTTATCTCCTGGACAGAATTTCCTTTTGACTTCTGACTTAGCTGGAAGCAGAAACAATTATTCCCGCAGCAGGGAAAGCTGCTCCTTCTGCAAGTGCTCCCACCCGTGTTTGCCTCTGCTGCTCTGCGTGGATGGAAGATAACCCCGGTTCTCAAAAGCTTCTACACCAGCCAAAAGCTGGGGTTTAAGGTGGGTTTCTCCCAGAAGACTGGAAGTATTCCAGTTTGCACCTTCCCAAAGGCTGCCTGGGCTGGGTCCCAGGGCAAGGAGATGCACTGCTTCAGCTGCAGCTGGAAACTTCACCTTGAGGCCCTGAAGAGGTTTGCTCAGCTAACTCTTTCCTAGAATAAAGCAAAAATGGGTCTGAGTCATGAGGCCTGACTGGTGCAGAACCCAGTGAGGTCACTGGTGAGACTGGTGTGGCCTCACCTGTTATCTCCAGAAGTGAAAGAAGCTCAACATCTTGCACAATGGAGCCATTATAAAATCTCCTGTGACACTGCTCACAGCATCATGCAAAGTATCAGCAATCAGCAAATAATCATTGCTATTGTGTCCAGTGGTGGTTTCAAATCCATTGCTTATTTTCTCTTTTCAGATGTTCTGCTCTGGTTTCCCAAAGCAGAAGTTGTAAAACACCTTGCAAAAGGCAGATCTTGCAGTATAATGTCTCTCCCTCTTTGAAAAGGATAAAGTCCCATAAATCCTGCACAAGAGCCTGGTCTTTGCAATCATCTAGTCCAGGCTACAGACCTAAGAAACAAAAAATAATCAGCTCAGGCTGTGGATGCCTCATCCCCAGAATTAATTGTTCAGGTTTTTGTCATTATCTCTTGGCTCTTTTGCAGATATTTTTTTCCAAGTTTATTTAAGAGAAATCTAAAAAAAGAGGCTCTCATTGCAGTATCAAACATATTTCTGTATACATTACAAAAATACCTCTCTGTACAGGTCAAGGATCTATCACTGTTCTATTAACTGTGTGACATCTGCATATTGGCACAGGTTTCATGCCCTGGTTGTTCTCGAGGGACTATACCACTGTTCTATTGCTGGCACAGTCATTATTTCAGGGTAACTGGTGCACAAGGGCAGTGTTATATTAAGTGAAACATATGCTAGAAATCAGAAATGGAAATGCCTCATCATTGCAGTAAGAGTACTAAGCCAAGGCTTAGTTAGCAGCTGGGACTCAATATAAAAATAGTAAACCTGGGTGAGAAGGGCTCATAGGAGAAAAAAAAAGGCAATAAAAGAAGAAGGAACTTCTAATTTTAATTTTCAAAACCCACTGGGGAAAGCATTCTTGCACAGATTTTTCATCAACATAGAAACAATGAACTCCCAAAACAAGAGTGCTGAAATCCTCAATGAAAAATCTCAAGGGTTTTGGCTGAACGCTCTTGTTCTCTTCTGAAGTGCTTGTTCTTTTTTCAGTTAAAATGGAAAATTTCTGCCTTTCATCAAAACCTCAAGTTCAAACAGAAAAGGGAAAACTTCTGAGGTGAAACTTCTATACCTTTTCAAGTTTTGTTTTTATTTTGTTTGTTGTTTTCTTTTTTTTTTTCCATAGTTGTTTGTAGAGCATATTACTAATACTGTAAGCATTTTTTTTTGGCGGGGGTTGGGGTGAAAAGGGTAAATACATTCCAGACGAATATCTTATAAATCTGTATTATATCACAAAGGAAAGTATCTTCATTGGCCCTGAAATAACTCAGGAAACCTAGAGGTAGGGACCCAGCTGCACTGCCCCTAGACTGGACGTGGAAGAGGGGACTGGGGGCTCGTGCCCCAGGAGGCCTCTGGCATGGTGAGCACAGCAATGGTCTCCTTTGCTCTGTAGGGAGATACCCAGCTTCAAAACAGTTGGACTTGGTGATATTAAAGGTGTTTTCCAACCTTAATGATTCTATGATTCCCAAATGGCTCTATAAGCAGAGTGCTGTGTTCTCTGCTGCTCCACCTGTGGCCCTTTCTGTGGCTGGAATGGATGCTCTGATACTTATGGTCCACGTCAGGAAGAAGCAGCTCCAAGAATAGTTGTAGGCTAAACCTGGCCAGGCGTGGCTCTTTGTTTTGGAGTAGTCAGTGAGGCAGACTGGATGAACTTCTGACCTTAAATTCTTGAAAGATCAATGATGATCCTTTTGGGACTGTATGGAGAAGGCTGGAAACTGGCAATGCTGAAGGTATCTAGAAGGGAGCAGCCTGTGGGATGTGGTTTTTGGTAGACACTTTTGTAGGAAATGGTGGGTTTTATTAAATGGTTCAGTCAAGGAACCAAAGTAGGGCGGTGGTTCTTTGCTTGAGTTTTAGGTGTTTCTTGAATCTCTGTCCTTCTGTGCTTCTCAGATGTGCCCTCTCTTTTTCAACACTTGAATCTTCTCACATATCCTCTCTCAGAGCTTTCATGCTCTATGGGAAATGCAACACATTTGAGGATCTGGCACTGTAGACAAATGAATAGAAAAAAAGGGAACTAGACTTCCTATCAGGATCTATTGCTTCTATTTTTTGCCAAAATACTTTTTTTCTTAGAAGTTTTTAGGCGAAAAATGTCATTCACTGTAAAATTCTAATGAGTGGTAGTGCCATTAACAGTTTCCACTTGAAATTTTATCTGTTTCTGCCAGTCTGCTGGTTCTCTGTACATTGATATACAAGGATATGCCATGGCTGGTGAGCAAACTCAGAAACCTGACTCTAGTGCTGGCCCTTTCCACTGGTCTCAGGAGTCTCTGGTATTTTCATGTTGGGGTATTTATCTGTCTAGTCATTCTAAAACCTTCAGGTCTGATCAACAATGAAATTTTTCTGATGGATTTGGAAGTGATGCTTCACTGCAGCACCAGTTCGTGGCCCCAGCCTTTATTGTTATTGTTCTTGTGCAAACTGCATGGGCTGGTGATATTGTTTGGTTTCTTTTCTTTCCTTGTGTCTTCAGCACTCACGCTCTTTTCACAGCACTACTGCTTCTTCCAAAACATATCTCATGAAAAATAAAAGTCCATAGACTCGCTGGATCTGACCAGAGCCATGTGGACAGTGTTGATCTGGCCCCTGCCAGCCTGATCAGTGTCTCTGTAAGAAACCAGGTGTTCACTGAGGGTAGGTAGGAAAATCTTTCCTATGCAAGCTGGAAAAGCTGCCTTGACAAATTGCTGGTCAGAAGTGTGGCTGGGAACACTGATTTACAGTTCTAGATGGTACCTGCAGCCCACACCCTGAAACCTCCTCAGCCTGGTGTCCCACGTGTCACACAGGGCCTGTAGCCTGAGGAAGGCTGACAGCACAAGCACCCCTGCATGCTGTGTAAGCCTCCTCCTGGCGCTTGAGAGAGGCACTGGTGCAGCACGGGCTTCTGCTGATGGGGGGGCTGTCATAGATGTGCACTGGAACTGATCTTTTTACTACGGTGCATTGCTGTGGGCATCATATAAAAGTGCTCCTTGAGGGAGCCCTTGCAGCAGCAGAGAGTAGTAACTTCGGGAATTAGTTCAAGGATGCCCTAAAAAATTTCCATCATCCTGCTGTGTGGTTTCTGCACAAAGAGCAGTCAATGATCAGTCTTGCTCCATCCTGAATTTACGGACAACTCTGCTTCATCAGCCCGATGCTGCCAGGCCTTTGAAAATGCTGATAGGCGAGGGAGGAAATGAGGCACCCGAAGACAAAGACGGTGCCATTGTGGTGAAGTCATGACCTTGCTGACCTCGGCCCCCAGCTCACACAAACAATGCTGTGACCAAATAAGACTACAGCCTTCAACAGATGGAAAGTCAATACAACATCACTGAACGATAATATATTGATTTCGTTTAAACAGCCAAGAAAACCCAGAATACACCAGTTATAAAGAACATGTTCTGCCCTTTAAGTTGACCTCTTAGAAAATTTGAACAGAGCTATGTAAAAAGAGAGAGATGGAGGAGATGCTCATCAAATTAGGAGAAGAAATTGCCTGAAAATGGTATTTGGGAGACGGAGCTAGACAATTTTTAAATAATAGACTTGGAAACACAATGAAAATAGCCCTATCAAAATAGAATATATGTGACAGAATTTTTATAAAGCTTCACAAGGCTTCTGCAAATATAATATGCAAGCTGGGAATATTGGATTCCAAATAATAAAAAGCTCCCAGTCAAGCTCCATCTCATTGCAGTGAGGTGTAGTGGCCTTAGGCAGATGCTAAGAGGTTGCAAGAAAGTGCTTAAGCAGTCTTACATAAGAGATAAATGTGATGAATCCAGTGTAATAGAAGCACTTTTGGGATAAAAAGAATCTTCCAAAAATCACAGTAGAGGCAAAGGTGGAATATGTGATGGATTCATCTGTGTCTGCTGTATGAACTAAAGCATAAGAAAACAATTAATCTCAGAAAATATAGTGAGTAGATTATAGGATCAAGGATGTTTCGCATTTTGAAACCAAACGTGAGGTTAGAACTGAAAAGTTAGAACTGGAAAAGGAAGATTCTTGGGGAAAATATCCTGTGGGTATTGGATCCAGCTGTTCTCCACAGCTGTACCCGTGGCTTTTCCATGTGCTGAAGAAGTGTTTGCAGGTGCAGTCCTACCAAAAGGTGAGATGACGCTGCACAGGCCAGGCCTGATTCTCATCCTAGGCGTGAGCTGCACTGCATGGCCGCGCATCCAAAGTGAGGTCTGGATTGCTCCATCAGGCACAGTTTACTGCAAGGAGAATTTTAGGCAGAGAGCAGCATGAGAGCAGCTCTGTACTGTACTGTACTGTACTTCTGGTGTGCACACACACACACACACGCACACACACACACATACACACACCTGTGATGTATAGAGGCCTACACAGGCTGCCTCTCCCTCCGACTGCATAGTTACCCATTCCTAGCCCAACACATGTGATGCATCCTACTTTTTCATAGAATACTTCCCAAAAATAAAATGGAAAGTTTAATCCTCCCCCCCAGCATGTTTTTTTTTAAACCTTCGCAAATGATGTTTCTTTCTGCTGTAATTTAGGAGCTGTATAAATATATTCTGCTGCCAAGGGTGATAATTACCACACCCACACAATTTTATAATACACACATCTAATTGTAGTACAGTTATTTGTGGCAGCCAGGCACTGAAAATATACTTTTATTGTATGCCTCTAAGCAACGATAAAAAAGTCATTTTTATTGCTACCTGAATGTATACTTTCAGGGATTTTTATTTCACCTAACTAATCTGCTTTTAGATTTTTCTCTTTGTGTGGCTTTCAAAATTTCTCCTGCAATTAAAAGTATAGGTAATTAGTAGGGACGTAAAAAGACTCTTTGGGAATGTCTTGTCAGTGTGTCACAGTGCCTTGTGGAGATGTCCAAGCTGGATCCAAAAAAGGTGACTTTCCCTTTGGTACAGCAGAAAGAAATATAGATATTGCTATTTCTTGTGGGTCAGCCTGGTCAGGGCACGACTTTGGCCAAGACAAGGGGGATAGTCAAGGTCTATTTTCATCCTTTTATAGATGTCTTGCCAAAAGAGAGGCCAAGTCCTCCACTCCCTTTCTTTCCTAAGAAGCAACAGCATTTTCCACAACTAACCCTACTCCCAGAGGTTTTATCTGCACTGTCCAACAAACCAGTGCCATTGTTTGCTCTCACATCCTGATCTCTTGATTGCCAGCACTCCATGAATGTCAAAAAGGCCCTCAGAGGCAATCAGCTATTTCTCTTCGAATGTAAATCCCAGTATTATTCCGGGAACCGCTTGCTCCGGGGCTGTTCCCTACAGGCAGTCCCTGTAGTTACCTTGTCTCTGAATTCATGTCCTGATCTATCCAGCCTCTACCTGCCTGTGCCCATGAGGGGCAGCTCATTCCTAAATTGTTTCCCAAAGCCTGGACTTATCAGAACTTGTACCAGGATTTGCTGGAGAGCGAGGCCTGAGCCTGAAATGCTCACTTCCTCACGTAGTTTTAGCTCCCCAGATTTAGGATGCCTGAAAGGATTATATGCTGTTACCCAAACGGAGTGTGATATCCTTGCTGCTCACCTTTTGCAAGGGGGAAGGAAGAGTACATCCAGATCAGTCAGAGGGAGCTTTGGGTCAGGTTACCAGCAGTCCTACCTCTGGCATTTTTTAAGTCCAGGCAGAAAACCAATCCCCTTGGGCAGAAAACATAATTTAAGAAAGTCCTTAGTGAGTCACAGGGAGAGAACTTGCCTCTGCTTGATGAAAGGAGACAGAAGGAAATGGCTGTGACACCTAGAGCGGGACATCCAGGGGATGTGTGCTCCTGTGCAGTGTCAGGGCTGCTGTGGGATGAGTCAGGCTGGGTTCTAGTGGGCACTGTGCAGAGCAGTGCCTCGGTGCTGCTTTGGGAGATTTATCCTCTTGAGGTTAAGCTGTGGCAATTTTGACTGCAGAGGGGAAAAATACCTCAGTTCAAAGGCAGAGTTTCAAAGTCGGGCTCATATGTGGGATTATGGCAGAAAGAGTAGGGCTGGGGGCAGAGGCTAGAAAGGGGCATGGTGAGAGCTGGCACAGAAACTGTGTGTGGCAGCCTGCTCGGCAGCCGGCAGCAGCACAGACTCCACATGGTGCCAGGATGTCAGAGCACGCTCTGAGCCTTATCTGTGGATCCCTGCATCTCAGCTTCGTGGGTTAGAGCAGGCCTTTGCCAGTCTTCAGCTCTGTCTGTCCTTGGGGTGTTCCCTTCACCCTGTGGAAAGAGCTCTCCTTGGAAAAAAAAGCCCTTATTCTCAAAGGCAGTGAAATGGTTTGAATGTACCCTTGTACCACCCTGCTCCCTCTGAGTGGACTCATGTAATCAGGCCCTCTCACAGTGCAGAAACCCTCTGCCCTGTGCCCTGCAGTGGCTGTGGGACCTGCAGGAGCCCTGGAACTTTCCAGCACGGTGGCATTGTCAGGACCCCACTGTCCTTGTGCCACCATGCTGTTCCCTGAAGGGCACCATGCTGTTCCCTGAAGGGCACCCTGCACCTCTCCTAAGGCTAAAGCAGGGGCAGGACCAGGTTGCCAAGGCTCTAAGGGCACAGCTGCAGCCCCCTGTCACAGCTTGTTGCCAGGAGGCAATTAATCTAATTGTCTAATTTGAGGGACCAGGTGGAGATGCCCCTTGGAACCTGCCTCCATTCTGGACCCTCTGACCCTCTCTTAGAGTGGGTTTCACCCTGAATTGTCCATGGCCTCCTGTCCTCATTTCTTCTCTTTCTCATTTCTGCTCTCTCTCTGGGTTTCCGGAACAGATCCCAGCATCAGCCACTCCAGTCCCTTCACCCCTTCATTCTTCCAGCACTTCCTAAAACCAATTTTCAAATCAGCTCTAAATGGGAATCTTTTCTTCTGGATCTCTACTTCCTACCTTATCTATTCCATGACTGTGAGCATTAGGAATTTATGGAGATATCACTGAAGCCTAGCCCCGAGGACTTTTGTTGCACAGTCACACAGCAAACTCCCAAAACATCAGCCTGGCCCAGCATCCCCCATGGTCTCTCCAATACGATGACAGTAATAACTTTGTAGTCTAGCTGTCTTCATTGATTCATTTGGATCATTTTTGAATAATCTTGCTCAGCACCTTTCTAAAGTCCCAGCTAATATTGATTAGAAAATCTGGAAAACATTAGTTCATTGGAGATAAACAAATATGATAGAAGTCTTGAAGAGAAATATGTCAGGCATGTCACCAAACGGTAGGTCAAGTATTGATTTTTGTCTGTCTCCATGCCAAGGTGAGTCAGGCCACACTGAATGAACAGTTGGAGACGTGAGGAGACTGCAGAAAGTCATGGCTTTAGGGGCTGTTCCACTGGACTCGAGTTAGAAGCAATGTCACAGCACCTAGATCAGCAGCAGGGTGTGAAGTCTGGGGTGCTGTGGTTGTTGCTCGGTCAGAAAGGTGGCACAGCCCTTGGNAGACATGTTTATAACACTTGGGGAATACAAGTGGGTGTCTTCAAGGGGCTTTTCCTACAAAGCTTAGCTGGAATTTTTTTCTCTTTGAGAAGATGCTGTTCCTCCTTCTTTGGGTCTGACCTGAGAGATGAGCTTGGGGAATGCCAGTTACCCTGACTGGCAAATTAGGTGGCAAGTACCACTGACCCTCGTGCAGTGCAGGTGCAGAGCTGCTCAGTGCTGGGAGGATTTAATCTCAGCAGGGATAAGCCTGAAGCAGGCTGGAAAATCTTCCCAGGGTAGATATGCAGTACATTCACTTGGAATTGCAGTGCTGTGCTTGTGCTCCAAGACAGGACCCCAGGTGTCCCGGCTTTCGTGTCTGCTCTGCATTCCTAATAAGTTATTGAGTGATGGGGAATTAAAAATATCCCTGTGAATATTCTGATTTGACAAGTACGTGCACAAATAATAACAGAAAGCTTTTATTATGGAAACAGAGATCAAGTTAAAAAAACCAGAACCCTGTTTATTAAGCTCTGGTTGCACTGTGATGTGTTACACTTGGTGACTCACCCTGGGAGTCATCGGGACACGAATACTAATGCTGCAGGGCAGGAGGCTGGGTCATGAACAGGGAAAGACCATTCCAGTTAGGAAGATGACCGAAAACAGCTCTGCTCATCCACTACCTGCAGCTCTGCCATGAATAATGTGCAGAGCACCTTATCTGTATCCCTAATCTCTTTAAAGGCATGACTCACACATCAGGCCCATGCCAAAGGATGACGACACATCTGAATGCTGGGGCTGCGAAGCCCCCTCTGAGCGCTCGTGTCCCTCGGTGCTGGGGCTGAGCCCCGGAGCCGGCGATGACGCTGCAGCCGCAGCGCTCGGGGCCGCTCCGCCGGAATGGCCGGGCAGCGCCGCGGGTGAGCTCCCCGTCTGTCTCCTGCTGCGGCTCCGCTCCTGGCTCCTGGGGGGCGACCGGGAGGCTTGGAGCCAGGAGGGAGCATTTCAGCTGCCAGCTGAAGGCTGCTTTGAAAATGCAACTGTATTAAGAGCGCGTAATAGGCTGAGAGATCCCCTTCCTTCCAAGGCCAAGCTTTGTTAATTGGAAGGGGCCGGTCCCAGCAGCTGATAGCCCCCCAGTAAATGCAATCTGTACCAGTGCCATTTCTGAGTGTACAGCTTGACTGGCTCATGCCTGCTTATTACAAGGTGCAAGGATTTGCTCCTCATCATCTTCAGGAGTGGGGAATTGCTGGATCTTGCTTTTGACTCCTTTAAAAATAGTTCAAACCTGCCAAATCACTAGGAAGGCCTAGAGCTACTGAGCTCCTGTAAGAAATAAAATGAACACTGGCTCTTGAAATGACAAAGAACCAAAGTTTGTCACTGACTGTGGGTTGCAGGGATCCTTCACTCAGACAGCTGCACGGGGAAGATGGAGTGGAAGAGGTGACAGGAACAAGGGAGACAAGTGGATTCACAGACTGGGACCTGTTATTGAACTGCTCTGTAACCACAGGAGTTTATTCAAACATCCTCAGGTGGTGCAGGCTCACTGTGGAATATCTTGGCTTCCTCCCTGGTGACTGCTGCTGCTTTTAACTCTGAAGCTTGCCTCTCTGAGGGATGTCTGTGTGGATCAGGGCTGGGTGATGCTGATGGAGTGTTGCAATATCTTTTCCATTGAGTGACAGGCAGCATATGAATCATCAACTGGTACTGAAGTGAGATGGGGAGGGGTGTGTGGGGTGGGCAACCATCTCTTTCAGTCTCATTTCCCCTTTGACAGGTCTCCCCAGGGCTTGTCACACAAGGCTGGTATAGCCAGGGCCTCAATCTTGGTTTTATCCTGGGAACAGTAACAGAGTGATTGCCTATATAGGATGAGGAAATAAACATCTTGATGTCTCTTAGGAAAAGATTCAAAGAAGACCCCTAAAAAAGTATAAAAGTAAAAGCTTCTAAAAGCCAGGTATTGCAGCATCTAAATAAGAGGAGTCTGGCCTGTGTTGCAATTCAGCATTTGGTGAGAGCAGGCTGTGGGGCCTGAGGCAGGTCAGCCCCTGGGGAGTGCCGAGGGGCTTAGCCAGGAGATGTCTCCCACCTGCTGTCAGAGCCTGCAAGAGAAATACTGAGGGCTTTGGTGCCTAAGTGGTTTTCTGGATCTGCCTCTTGCTCTGCCTCTTGCAAAACTCCTGCTTATTTTAGAGCACTTGGGAGTTCATCTGCACTTTTCATTAGTTTCCACTTTGGGATCCTGCCTTCACCCTGCAATGGGCAGAGGCAGCCAGGTGAAATGGCTGAACTGAATCCATCTGGACCAGGATTTTGTAGGAGTCTCTCATAAACAAGTCGGTTCTCACATGCTGTTCAGACCTTCCAGCAGTGTTGTCCTAGGCACATCTTCTGACACACGGGTTCTTACAGGGGTGTTGTGCCACTGGCTTAGAAACTCCCCAGGAGCAGCTGTACCCTCAGCAGCTTCAGCTACCAGGGCTGAGAGCAAAGGGCGTGACTGCCACTGCCTGTGCAGAAATGCTAAATAAGCAGCCCATTCCCACTTCTCTTTAGTGACTGATCCTCTCCCCCGCACCGTCGACAGCGGGGTGGGCCAGGGCAGGGTTGGAAGTGCTGCTGCTGCAAGGCTTGTCCCTTGTTTATTCCTCAAATAAACCCTTTCATTTATCAGCTGGCATTTCGGCCCAGCTGTCTTTCCTTGGGGCTTGGCAGGAAGTGAGACAGAAACTTCAGCTCGATGGAGGGGCTCTGCAGTAAGAGAAGTTTGGTGCTGCTAAAGGGTGCTGGGGGTTCCCTTTGCAGGCAAAGAAACCCTCACAACACATCAGCCTGCTCTTAACAGTCACCCCCCGATGTTCATGTACTTAGACTTCTGCCTCTCCAGTGGTCAAATGGGAGTAATTTAGTCATTATTTCCAGCAGCAAATTGACTCCATTAGAGTTCAGCTGACCGATGCTCCAGCTGCTAAAGGGGTGGGAGTGGTGCTGTCTGGCTGCTATAAATTAGACATCATCTGGGGTCCTGGTTTGCCTTTACATCTCTGCTTTCCCTCCCTGCATCCCTTCCAACTCAGCCCTTGGTCTGATGTTTTTTTAACCTTTCCTCGGCCCTGGGTGTCCCTTTCATTCCCATGAGCACTGCCATGCTGGCAGGTTTGTCAGCTTTGTCGTGTGCCCCCGAGCCCTCTGTCTGAGGGATGCTCTCCTTTCAGGCAGTGTGATGTGGGTGCTGCCGACACCTCATTCACTGGGCCCCCTTTGACTTGTACCCTGCAGCTCCCCTTTCGCACCCTCCACCTTTGGTTCACAGCAAGTGGTGAGCTTGAGGGAGGGGGCAAAACCTTCCTCCTTTCATGGCAAATTCATGCATGGGCACAGCTACCACCAGGGCTTTGTGTCCAGGAGCAGAAGCTCCAGCGACCCTATCATGTTATACTGACCATTTGTTAAATCTTTAAACTCCATCTGTTTAGGCTAAAATCCTTTTAATGGCTGGACATGAACAATTTAGTGTTGATGGTTCAGGATAAAACTGGCTCATTTTGAACTTCGGTGCCCGTTGTTCCAGCTGGTAAAGTGTGGACACTGGTTCAGTGACATGTACATAGCTTTGCTAGGGATCGCTAAGGGCTGGTGGCCAGCACCATCAGGGGAGTCGAACAGATGTGATTTTCTCATCTGTGGCACCCCAAGGCTCTCCCTCTCCACTTTGCCTCTCTCTGTGCTGGGAGAGAAACTCTTTGTCCTGCTGATTGTTTCATTAGGAGATTACAATTCTTGTAACAACACTTGTATTTTTCTATTCCCCCTCCTAATATTCATCCATGTTTACTGTTCGAGTTTTTTTCCACCCATTCGTGTCTAAACTGCTGCCCTCTATAGCATATGTTGATGCACAAAAGGGTCAGAGCCACAGTGATCTGATCTTTGAGAAAAAACAGTTCAAATCGAATGGCCCTCAAACACCTCTGCTCTGAGTGGGTTCTGAACAATGTGTGGGTTAAGGAGTGGAAAAGAAACCAACCAAGGAACAAGAAATCACACTAAGTAAAAAAACCAAAACAACCAAAAGTCCTGCTAGAGCTAAACATTTTTATGCAGGTTATTTGGGGGGATAAAAGCCCTCCATATTTCACTCTGTATCTGCAAGGTACAAGTGCCAGCAAACAACAATGTGGCAGAAGGTGACCTGATTTTGATAACAGCTTTTTCTCAAGCATTTGATGTTTTCACTAGTTGTGTTGGGGTTTTTTTGTTTGGTTGGTTTTGGGGTTTTGTTTGTTTGTTTGTTTTTCTTTCCCCCGTAACTCAGGAGGGCAAAAGTGAAGCACAGACGTTGGAGTTCTGGAGTTTATAGCTGATCTGGTACTGATTTGGGACTTAACTGTTTTAGCAGAAAGATTACGTCTTTGAGATCCTCACTGTGTTTATGACTGAGGCATGGGGCCAAAATAACCTGAAAAACATTAAACAGTGCAAATTGGCATTTGACAAACAAAGGGAGTTATCAAGCCTAAAATGAAATACATCAAGCATACAGAAATCCAGAACTCTACAGGAAAGGAGACCAAGAAAGAAAAGGGATGTTTGAAGTGATACACCACAGAAAGTGGCACACTAAGCTGAACATGCTGCGGATTCATAACACTGTCCTACTAGAAGATCAGAAAAGACTGAGATGAGTCCTGTCACATCTACTTCCAATAGTCATATTAGCTCTGATAGTGATCCAGAATTTTGTGGCATAAATTTAAGCAGTTTGCAGTGAGTGCATATTGCCACTAATTTCAATTATCTGTAATTCGGTGGAGTGGAGGGAACCAATGCCAGTCCTGTAAATGATCTGCTAAGAAGGGTTACAGGAGGAGCTTCTGGCCTGGCTGTAGTTTGGTGAAGCACCACTAGTGCAGCACAAGCTGTCACCTGCTGAAAACAGGAATGTTAGACACTGAAAGTCAGTGGCATCTGTGTAAAGTGCCAGGTATAGCAAGGAGGATGAAGCTCCATATTACACTCAGTGTAGTGTAGTGCCATGCATATGGAGTACTTGGTGAGAATGAGGCTTTGAGTGTCTTAAATTGGAAACAACAACTGCAAACAACAGCAGTGTTATGAAACTGTCCCTCTGTCTGGGTGCTATTGTCATTTAGAAAGGCACATATTCAGAGTAATGGGAAACATCTTCATATCCGAGAAAGAGTGGTGAAAAAAGGCGCTGAGAAAGTGTCAAATCCAACAGCCGTAGTAAGCTGAAGTGGCTGGAGCCTGGCCATGACATGGGCAGAACTGATGGATTTACTGCTGCTGGGAAACACTTGTGCTGATACTACAGGGTGATCCGTGGGCACATGAGAGAGGTGCGAGAGAGACTAACTTAGTGTTGGCTGAGGGAGGCAGTGTTAGAGGTGTGTTTCTGAGCACCTCTCTGCCCTCCAGAGCTACTAAGAAACCTGCGTGTACTCAGCCCTTTGCTACATAGAGCTGATGAGTCTGTGAGAGTGAGGATGCCACGGTCAGCAGACGGCACAGCTTTCAGTGACTCCCTCCCTCTTCTGTGCTGCATCACTTCCCACCAATGGTATAGGCACCATCACTTGAGAAAACACCTCAGAAATAGCACTTTGGGAAAGGGTTTGGACTTCGAGTGATGGCAGATCTCCCGTGTTCCTGATAGGTGTTATTTTTGTAAAACAGCAGCAGCAAAGGACTATTCAGTGCTTATTTGCTGGCAGAGCTTATGTATCACTAGCTCTCTTCATGTTGTAGTCTTCTCAGCTGGATGAAAAGAAATCTTTATATCACATGAAGATATTCGGGTCTTTGAAGGCAGCCTTCAGTTGGGTGTTGCATTCCTCTGTCAAGCATTCTTACTGCAGTGCTGTCCTGGCAATTTGAGATGGGGTGGGCTTTTTCCTGAATTTGTTTTAAAGGAAGAACTGAGGGAAGACCCAATAGTTCAGCTGTCCACCTCTGGAAAGGTGCATTCAGTCACCTTCTCTGCTTTGGATTCAGCCTCTGGAGGGAAATGGCAGCTTCTTTATTTCTTTTTAATACTTGACTTTGGCTGCTTAGGGCTTCTGACATGTCAGCAGAGGAGAGGTAATACCCATGGATTTGGAGGCTGTTATGCATTTCAGCAGGCCCTTCTGTTTGACAAGGATGTGCACAAACTGGGGTGCTTTGGGGTTTTCCCTGGGGAAATCAGGGCTGGGTGACCCTGAAATCAAAACTCCTCCATGAGTCAGAGACCCATCTCTGTGTCAGAAATTGTTCAAGTGCTGACCAGTAATTTCTGATTTTCTCATCACGGGTTTCATGCCACAAAATAAAGGCCCTCACAGTCTGTTCTGAACTGACCACCCCCTAACATCTTTCTGCTGTACTTCCTCAGCTTTCATTAAACTTCTTTGAGGAAATCAAACTTTCAGTGTCTCTGTAAATAGGTGCATTTTCATTACTGATTAAGAGGGTGAAATGCAACCATTTGCTGCAATTCACACTTCTAGGGATGAGGCATTCACAGCTTCTCCTGGGCAACCTGTTCCACTGTCTCACCACACACATAATTAAGAAAAAAACTTTAGGTATAGGAAGATGCCTGATGAAAAAAGAAGTACTGTGAAAGAATATGTCCTTTCTTTCTTCCTTCCCTCCTTCCTTCCTTCCTTCCCTCCTTCCTTCCTTCCTTCCCGCTGTATCCCATACATTCTCATGCTGCTTTTGATGCTCTCTGTATCCTCTGTTCTGTCACATCCATCTCCCTCAACCTGGGGTCCTCTCTTCCGTGCTGCAAGCACCACTCTCACCTTGTACTTGCTACTCCAGAAGGAATGAGTTCATCCCCAAGTTCTCTTTGCTCCTGGCCTTTGGCAGCTCTTCCTCACTTCCAGGATTTGCTCTCATGTTTCAAGTGAGAGACCTCTGCTTTTTTAAGTGTGAGGGCACTGGCAAAGTTAGACACATCAATTCTCTGTTTATTTACAGGTCAGGTGCAGGACAGGCAACAGCAATCTGAGATTTCCTGTGCTGCTTTACACATCCCTGACCTCTGCAATGACCCAGACTTCTATGGAGGGTAAGAGTTAGTTCAAACTCTGTGTCAGATCAGCCCTTAGCCCACAGAATATCATGTGGGATGGCTCAAATGTGCCAAATTTTGTGTTGTGATTAAGTGGGATTGCCCATGATCTATTAAGACCTGAGCAAATTACAGCCACATTAATTAAACATAGGCACTCTGGTTGAGCCTAAGCCACAGATGGCATCCCACAGATGGAATGCCACTCTTGATATTCACAGAGCCACTCAGCCCTTTAACTTCAGCTTGTGCTGATTAGTAGAGCAATTTATTTTAGGTGCAGCTATTGGCCTCTGCTGAGGAGAGTGCTGTTAAATGGATATCACTGACAAGGGCCCAGTATACAGAAAAAAAGTGCAATGGAGAGCAGGGATAATGGAAACTCCAAAAGTTATCAGCTGTTCTTCTACCCCAGCCTTTCAGAGCAGCAGGAAGGGAATTGGGCACTGAGTTCCAACTGATATTCAGCAGCATTTGGCTGTTTTACTACTTTAGGTGCTGTTTTTTAACTGATTGGAGCAGTGATCTGTTGAAGGATCTTATGATTAGGTCTTCTAATACTCAATGTGGTGCTTTTTGATAAGAGAGACACTCACCCTTTGAAGCTGAGTCCTAGAATCATCCTTGTCTCTCCCTCCAGAAAGCTCAAGTTATGGCTCACTAGGTTTTGTGGTGGCTTTCTGGCAGTGCTAGTGGGAAAGATGCACAGCAGGGTTTATTTATCAGGAATGGCTATTGGTGATAACCTAGAGTGGGGCCCCATTCTCTTAAGCACTGTGCATCTTCTGTGCCAAAGAGGGGAAGGATTATACAAAATAAAATTTCTTACATCCGGCCATGTGGAAGCTGATGCATGGATATGAAATGACTTTTCCAAGGTCATACAGAAAATCAGTGGCAAAGCTAAGACCTAGCACAAGACAGTCTGAGTTCTAGGCCAGCACAATAATGTCAATTATAGTCATTAATGTCAAAGGAGGAGGAGGGAAGAACAGAGGAAAGATATTTCTGCAAGGAAGAGGATGGTGGGGAAGTATTTAACACTTTGGGGCATCCTGACTATGTGTGTAAAGATGTGTGGGATTCTAAAATCAAAATAGGTTTCTTTTCAAATATACCATCTCGTTTCAAACATTAATTTTTAGATAGAGGGGTGGGAGGGAATTTGCTATTACTGTCTTTAATGCAGCTTACAGAAGCCAGCCTGTTACACTGGTAATTAACAGTGGTTCTGGAAAGGCTTGTGAGCTTTTACTTCATCTGCTAGAGAGCCTCTGTTTTTAATCTAAGTGGCCAAGTTTGCCTGAAAATACAGTGTTTGTCCTGATAAAGGTTCATCTTTGGAAATTAGTTGAAGGTAGTTTGGAGGTTCTGGTGTGGGTTCTGTCAAGCTGGATCAGAGCTGGCTTGTGTCTTTCAGGCCTCTGTTGCTAAAGGCAGCACTGGCCAACAACCACCACCATGTAATGGCACAGCTCCTGGAAGAGTGGGGAGCCTGTTATTGCAAAGCCCTGGAAAAGCCAGAAGCTCACCCTTTGGAAGAACATGGGGAAGAGCAACCAGTGCTTTGGCAGCTGTGGTGTGGATGCACATGTCTCCCTGCGGGCAGCAGAGAGGCAAGAAATACCTGGGGACAAGTTGCCCTCATCTCATGAGAGAGGCATGAACCGAGTGTTTGGGACAAGGCATGGACTACAGAGATTGGAGGGCAGAACACTGGAAAGATGATGTTTCCCACCTTCCCACCAGTCCCTTCTCTCCACTGACATCTCCAGAGGACCATCTGCACTCCATAATAGAAAGTCAAGACCCACCAGCTTACAGCTGTGACGAAACAAGGGCAATTCACTTTGGATTCTTGTCCTCTGCAGCCGAAGCATATTTAGGTTCTTTCATGTGGGCTGTGGTTGTCCTGGGAGTGCTTTCTCTGCAAACAGCTGTGGGGAGCACGAGCTTTCTTTAGTGCAGCATCTGCAGTTGCTCCTTGCTTGGCCAGCAACAGAAGGCTGTGGCTGTGTGTCTGTCTGTTGTCATGTGTGCTGGCTCCAAGCCCAGACCTTTGGGAGCAGGACTGCTCCCCCTTTGCTCCTCAGCAGTAAAGTTTGTGATAAACCTCTTGCCCTTTTCATATTTCAGTGGACTTGACTGAAACTGAGATGAAGTTGTCTTGGGCAGGGGCTTCTCCTGCACCTAGAGGGACGTTTCTCCAGATCGCTGAATATCAACAGTACCAGTGTGCAGAGCTGCAGTGGGGCCAGAGGCTGCAGGCCTGAAGGCTGGGCTGAAAAAAAGACTCTAGTCTCATGGTGGTAGATGTCTTGATAGCAGTGGACAGTTTAGTTCTCTCTTAATTTACTGGCTGTTTGGAGGATTTCTTGGAGTCAGGGCTACAAATTTCTTCAGCTGGTTTGGAGAAAAAAAAAAGATGGAAAAATATGTTTCAGAAAAAAATAATTAAAATATTTTTATTCCTACAGGAAACTAAGAAGCCAACTTTTCATTCATATTCTGAATAAAATCTGTGAAATGTTGGAGTTTCCAGTAGTAGGGAAATTGTAAGTTATGACCAGTTATGACTGGATCTATCCTTTTCTTTTCCACTTTGGCCTTGTCTTCTAGATAATTCTCATTTTCATCCTGATTTTTTTAGGTCAGAATTAGCTGAACTCGACCAGGTGATTTTGCCTGCTTTACTAGATATCTGCAGCCTTCTGGGGATCCATTAATCTCATGACTTTTGAAAGATCTGTTTTCTGCCAGTATGTTTCTTTGATAAGCTGTTGGGGTGCACTGCTGGGCTTAATGTTCTCAGATAGTGAGTCCTTCATCTTGGTCAGCCTGAAGCTCTGCCACTGTTAGTTACCTGTCAGAGTTTTGCCCCGAGACATATTGAAGCCTTTGGAAGTCTTCTCGTGGTTTTATTGTTTATGTAATTAGAACTAAGTTAATTGTTTTCAAACTAGGGAACAACCCTAATTTCTTTTTCTGCTCTCCATCACTTCTGAATATGCAGTTTTCTATACAAGCATCAGCAAAATTTATTCCAGACTGTAATTAGTTTTACTATCAAGAGTATTTTATATAAATTCTCATAATATACATTCCAATATAAGGCTTACCCACCTTTTCCTTTGGAGAGCATTCTTCTGTGCTTTCTTCCCCAGCTTGATAATGTTGGGTGATCTCTACCCTGCCAAAATTGTGCTGTTGGTGCAGCTGGCTGCTACTGGTAATTACAGACTTCTTTGGGTTGTCTCTACAAGAATCACTGGATTCACCACTGGAGAGAGTGGAGAAATTGAGAATGCTGAAAATTTTCCTTTAAAAATATTATTGTGTTTGAAAGTTTTCACCGTCTGCTTGCCTTGATATGATGAGAGGCAATATAAGGACAATAAGGAAAAAACAGTTTATTCAGAAGGAGATAATGATATGAAAGGGAGAGTTCCAGTGTTTCATCAGAGAGCTCCTGAAAACTAGGAAAACCAAATTCCTTTTCATTTTGAAGTAACCATTTCATAAAATATTCACTAGTCTGTCCCATCTGTGTTGATAGCAAAGCTTATTGATTATCTCCCTGTATTCATGTTGCCCTTCTTGACCCTATTTAATTTAGATCCTGTGTGGGCACTTATCTTTGTGGTCACTGTGGTTTAATGTTAGTGAGTGGAAATTGATACACAAGGCTGGAGTCTTCAGCTCTGGCTTGCAGCCTCAGAAGCCATTAGGCCCTGCCACCTTTGGTCCCCATCTCTTCTGTCCTATCTCAGGACTGATAAGCTTCCTGTTGATACGATGATATCCAGCAGCATGTCATTATGCTGTTGGAAAGAGACTTCCTATCATTCTGTGCCCATGGGCATAACAATTTAAACAGCCAGATAAGAAATGATGGAAAAAGTGGGAATGGCTTTAAACTAGAAGAGGTTCAGGTTAGATATTAGGAAGAAAATGTTGAAGGCCAAGTTGGATGGGGCCCTGAGCAACTTGATCCAGTGGATGGCAACTTGATCTAGTGGAGGGGTTGGAAATCCATGCTTTTAAAGGTAATTTTCAACCCAAACCATTCTAGGATTCTGTGTTTCTATGATGTGTTGAAACACAGGGGGCCCTCATCTCCAGAGCCTCACAGCCAACGTCTGTGGGGTGTTTTCCTCCCCTTCCAGCGTCATGCTGCACAGCCACATTTACTCTGTGGGACTGGAGTGAGTAAACTCAGCTCCACACACAAAAGTCCTATGCATCCAGCGCTGGGCTGGGGGAGGATAAAGCCCTGGATTGTGCTATCCGTGCTCAGAAGCACTGAGGCACAGCCGGGCGTCCAGGGGAGCTGTGGATTTGTTTAAGGCAGTGGATTTGGCCAGCGTGTGTCAGGAAGCAATCCTGAGGTGTGGGCTGCCCGTGTGGGACTGTGCCAGGAGAACAAGGAGGCTGTTGTAAAAGGCAGAGAAAAGGTAGCACTGCGAGGCTTAAGAGGGGAGGTTGTTCCACGGGAGAAGCCGGCCTGTGGCCATGAGCCCCGGGAGGCTGAATGCACCATCAGAGGAGAAGGGATGAAGAGAACTGCTGAATGAAGTGGCTGTGAGGTTATTGGTTTGGAAGTGTCTCCTACAATGTGGGTCTCCTGAGGAGTGTGTGCCCATGGGGGCTATACAGCCCTTAGCAATACCTTGTCTGGATGCTGTTAAATAAGGTTTTAAGAATCAGACGACAAAGCATTGTAGACTGGAGGGGCTGGGACTGCAAGACTGCAGAAAAGGACTCTTTCTTCCCCATTTGTCGACTGGAGGGGCTGGGACTGCAAGACTGCAGAAAAGGACTCTTTCTTCCCCTGCCTGCAGGCTGCTGAGCGCAGCGGGGCCCTAGTCTGTCATTAGAGCTTACTCAGAGCCACTTCAGCCCAAATCACCAATATGATGGTTGACTGGCAGGGGCTTCGGAGGGGGAAAACAGCAATTACAAACTAAATGGACAGGAGGAAATAATGGAAAAATGGAAGTTATAGAACAGAACTGACCACAGAGTGGAAAGGGACTTTGTGGAAACTAATAAAGCATCATTACCTTTGCTAGAAGTACATGGACCACTGCAGCAGTAGAATGTGAATCATAAAAAGTTATGCCTGCCCCATGCCAGCCATAGCCTTTGGGTCAGATTGTGCTGGTCTTTTCTATCAGCCTTTTCTCTGTTATTCCACAAAAAAAGAGAGGGGAACTCGTTGCTGTTCCCATATTCTGCTGGCTCCCCTTCTTCTGCTCGACAGCATCGTCATGCGAATACATCTAATTCAATTTTTCTGCCATTTCCTGAAGAAAGGTGGTCTCTATAAACTCTAAATCCCCTGGGCTGTCAGAGTGTTGAGGACAGGGGACAAAGGTAATGCATTTTCACTTTTCTCTAGATAGTTTTTTAAATTTCATTTTTCCTTCAGAATGACCCTTCAGTGACCCTTCTTCCTTTTCCACCAGATATCTGATTACCTTGTAGCAGTCCAACGTAGTTTTCTACGGGTATTTACCAAGCCATAAGAAGTAGAGATAGAAATAAATATAGTTTAAACTACTTCAGCTGTAAGAATGTATAGAAGACCTTATTTACTGTGAAATTAAACAAGGACAGATACCTGTTTACAATCCCTGGCATGAAGCCAGCAAATGTGTTTCATTACTACGGCTAGGAAGAAAAACATCCTCGACAGACATTTTTTTGACCAAAGTAAAAAAATTCAAAGAAGTGGAATGACCTGACTTCTTGTATTAGACTAAAAACTGAAAGCAGGGAAAATAGGATGACTTGGTTAAAAAAAAAAGGTCTTAAATCATGTTCACAAACAAACTTCTCAACAAACACTAACTCATTCCATGTACCTGCATTTTTACTGAATATTTGGGAAGAAAAGCTTGAAATGCCAACAATTATTCCTTTAAAAAAAGGGAAAAGAAAGAAGAAATAAAGAAGCCATTAGCTAACTGCTGTGTGTCAGCTGGTGAGCTTGATCAGCAGTGCGTTTTACAGGGTTGTGCACTGTCATTATAGTAGTTGATTGTCCCTCAGAAATAAAATATTAGCATGCATCTGACTGCAGAAGTTCAATAATAATAGCAGATAGTGGTAATACATTGCAACCAGGGACAGTCAGCAGCAGTAGCAAAGTACTGACTAATTGTCTGGTTGAGGCCCATCTTGTCCCTCCTAATTTAGCCAGCTGCCAAGAAGTGCTTTTATGTTCTATTACAGATATCTGAGTTTGGATGGGTGCTCCGACTTCCTCCACTCTGTCCGTGTCTTCCGTGGCATAGATAATTGTGACTTTTAATGCCACCCAAGCAAGTCTTGCCCACTATGCAAACTACTTATTCAAAGCAACTGCTAAGCCAAGGGTCTTGCTTTAGGATGCTGCTAGTGGGATGTCCCTCTGCTGCAGCCCTAAATGTCTGATGCACATCTACACTGTGAACTCAGAGCAGAGATGGTTTTGTGGTTCTGCGTTTGTTTTTGTGGGACGTGGGATTCCTGTGTGGAAAAAACCCGGGTGAGCAATGATAGTGCGGGGTGTGCCAGCAAATGATCAGTGTCCTGAAATCACAGAATGATGGAGTGGTTGGCAGGGACCCTAAGGATTTAGTCCCAACCTCACCGCCACGGGGAGGGACACCTTCCATCAGTCCAGGTTGCTCAGGAAATTGAATTCTGCATTTCTGCTTGACATCCTGCTTTCCTTTCCTTCTACTTGCCTGTACATTCCTGGTCTCCCTAGCTCCAGTCCCTGTAATTTTCTTGTTTGGTCTCGTGCGGGTTGGCAGTGCAGCTGGGCCCAGGGATGCAGGTTAGCTCTGCCACTCTCTCAGCCAGACAGGCATCAGCTGCCTCCTGTGTAAACCCCCTGTAACTGGGGGAGCCCTGCTGCAAGAGAGAGCTCATTATCACCGGCACAGTGTGTGCTAATGAGTCTAAATAGCTTCTTGGGGAAGCTCGTTGCTTTCCAGCACACAGGCTGGGTGGAGTGCTGTACTCATGGTATCAGCGTCCCTTTTGCTGGGTCTGGCTTGCTGAAGTGCACGTTTCAGTGGGAAAGGGAAGACAAATGGATAGATTTCTAATTTCTTGCCTGTTCCTTCCACAAACAACCCTTCCCTCGAGCCTGCAGATTTATCACAGCTGAGAGGGAATTCTGTGGCAGCTTCTTATTAAAATATTGGCAGCCTATTACTGCTCTTTACAAATGATGCAGATGGATCACCGACTGAAACAGTGCTGAAGGGCAGCTCTGTCTGAGGTGAAATGCTCTTTGTCCATCACTGCTACCTGCACTTTTCCTCACTGGAAAGCAGATTTTTAAATTTTTTTTATATACTTTGCCTGCCTCAGCAAATCAAGATCCTAAAAGTTATTCCAGAGGCTCCCTTATCTTTTAACAAATATCTATGGTCTATGGCTGTCCTGACCTTGAATTGGTTACCCTTGCACTTCTCACATCATGATTAGATTATTGCGACTGCCTCCTGACAGCCTGGCCTGATAAGACCCCGTACAATTTCCAGCTGGTGCTGAACGCTGCTGCCAGGCTCCTGTAATAGAGAGATGAGCTCCACATTTCACCTCTGCCCAAAGCGCTGTGTTATTTGCCAGTTAAGCAATACATCGACTTGAAGAGTTCCCTGTTAAAGACGAACTGCACTTTTTACCCACACTTACGCCCGTGAATGCTTTGAGAAGTGAGATGAAAGCACGGGTAGGTGCTGCCTGCCCCGTGTAATGGTGCTGGGAAGGGCACTTGGCACCTGACCTCACATCCTCTGCATTACTGACGGATTATTTGTGGCTCACCTCTAAACAGGAAGGCATGAGTCCAGCCTGTTTTCTCGAACACTTTTTTAATTTCCTCACCCAACAGTAGAAGCCTGAATTGGTACCAGTGCTGTCTGTAGGGTCCTGGCTGCCCTGCCTCGCCGAGTGGCCTCTCATGTGTTTTGCAGAATTGGATCAGGAGCTGCGGCTGTCGGGGCTGGATGCAGGAGGGGCTCTGAGGCCGAAGGCAGCAGTTCTGAGCCCTCCGGAGCTCAGCTCGCTCACAGCCTGCTCGAGCAGACGGTGTGGATCAGGGAGCATCACATCCCATACACCAGGAGTTGTTACTACAAACACAGTGAGCCTGCAGGAAGCTGCACGGTGCCAGGTGAAAAATAAGTGGTAGGAGGGGCTTTAGAGGAGAAAGAGGTACAGGGAATGGTTGAAATGTGTTATTGTGCATAAACTAATGAAAACCAAGGTGGGAGAAGAACTTCCTGATTTCTTGGCATTGAGATGTTCCTTTTTTTCTGTATTTAAAAATATTTTCAGCTTCTGTGATTGGTTGGAAAAAGGAAACTAGGTTTTGACATTAAAGCTGTTGATGTTCTTTCTTGATTTTTTTTTTTTCTTAGAACTATAAAGTTTTACATCCTTGATATCTGGGACATACTGAAAGAGATGAGGAACTACAAGTTTTCACAAATAATTATCCTCCCTACTTCCCCTGGGCTGACCTCTTTCCTTCCTGCTCCAAATAGGCTAAATGAGCCTCTCTCCCCCAAATAGGGATTAACCCCTCTTCCAGTCTTCCAAGGGGGCTGGTGGATTTTCCATCACCAAAAACTTACAAATCTTTTCTTAAAAGACATGTTATGGGTTAAATAAATGTTTATTTGTTTGTTTGTTTTCTGTGTGTGTGGTTTTGCCCGCAGTGGTCAGATTTACAGGCAGAAGTGGATCCTCCAGGCTGGGTAATCTTTGATAACAATAAAATGCCGGTGATTGAGACAAGGTGGATGCTTCTCTTCTGTCCCTCACTGGATCCTGAGGACACTCAGCCTTCACAACACTGAGCTTGAGGCTATGTAAGATTCAGTATTGCTACTGCATGACAGTACAGATACAGGTAGAATGGGTCTTCACTGAAAATTAATTTTGCTGTCATATCCAAAGGGGTTTTATGTTATTAACTAACTTTATATTAACTGGGTACTTTCTACCTGCCATTAGCTGCAAAGGCAAAAGTGAAATACCACAGAATTCATAGTTACTTCTCCTTCCTCAAGGTTGTAATTCTGCAAGGGAGGAAGGATTGTGTTACTTTTGTTTTTTGAACCTGAAGAGTGGAGAGGGTGGTCAGTAAAATACAGATGTGTGTCTCTGGTGAGAATCCCTTGGGATTACATTAGTGAGCAACAAAGTAGGGAGAAGTTAGTAAAAATTATGTGGAGGTGCTCTGCCTTAACTTCCTCTGCACATCTTTTGCCAGTTTTTGCAGCTTTCACAATCCAAAGACTTCTCTGAAATATTAGAAAAAGAAAAAAAAGGGGAAATGCTTCTAAGCAGATGAGCTCAATCTGTTTCAAGAAATATCGTGTTCACCAAGCATATGCACAGTACTCAAATTAGCTAATTTCTTCTTAGCAATGATAGCTCTAGAATGCCCTTGACCTTCCAAAGAGGAGAAATTTGTACTACTGCAGTCTATAGGATTTTAATATTAAAAGAGGTTAAATAGCAAAAAGTGGAAAGCTCTTTCCTTCCTCCTTGGTAAGAAGTGAGCTAATGCCAGCAATTTCCATGGCAACTGCAAACAGACTGTCCTGTTCACTTCCATGATATAAATAAAACAAAAATATTCTCTAAATTACATGCTGTGTCTACATGTATTTGCTATCACCATGTTCAGCAGACACTGAGAAATATCTTTGTACACATTTGTAAGAAAAGATTACAGTATTTATGCAAACTGTGTAGCCTTGGTGGGCTGTTTGCCTTTGAGGAAATAATAAAAATAGCCTGAAAACAATGCCACCCTTTTTATTGCTGATACTCTCCGAGTTTCATAAATAATTACAAGTCCAAAACCTATACCTTTCCAGCAGCTAGTGTACACAATAATAAACTTGCAGGAGCACAGTTTTAAACAGGAGCAAAAAATAATTTAAAAGAGGATAGGTGATGATTGGGACTTTTGCCTTTATATTTCTGATGGGCTGCACACAACGGAAGGACAGTGGCTTTGAAGATGCTCTGTGGCACCAGTCTCAGTGATTTGTGTGAGGGGGGCACTCTCCTGATGCTGCAAGCTGCCTGTGAAGGAGTAGAAGAGGGAACAATATGATCTGGATGATGCTGCAGGGTGTTTTTGTTATAATTTTGTACATATTCCAATGGACCAGACCTACTTTGTGTGCTTTCACTGCACCTTGCATTCTGTTCTGTTCTCTGACACTAAAAAACGGCTGTTTGAGTTCACAGGAACTCTTTAGGGCAAGCCTTCATCCTGCCCCACTTTAGGTCTGGGAAGTGTCTTCCCCATGTGTACAGCTACAGGGCTCTGACAAGGCTTTGGAGCAAGGGATAAAGCACATGAGCTTCTTGTGCAAGAGCAGCTCAAGAACTTTTCTTGAGATTCCTCAGCCCCAGCTGGCATTCCAGGAGAGGTCAGGGCCTGCAGAACCTCCCTGTACTGCTCACTGCCTGCTCCAGGAGGGGAGGTCTGTTTTTTGACTGTGGGGTGACCACCCCAAATGCCACTTCCCAGCCATAAGAGGACTGGGAGATGTGAGACAAGCTCTTGGAGACAGCTGCTGCTGTTAACTCAAGGCTGAGGTGACCTTGGAGGAATAACCAGTGCTGCTAAAAGCAGAAATGTGCGTTAGGCCGAACCTGTCACTCTCCACAGGGTTTTTGCTGGCACTGCTCTGTCCATTTGCTGCTTGTTCAGAATTCAGCAGTGCAATTGCTCACTGGCCAGAGATGCTGACATCCTTCCATGCTTCCAGTCTGCTGGCTGAGTGTGGATGAGCAGATCACTTGACATCATGGGTTTTTAAAGCACTTTTGAACACTGGCCTTGCCTCTTTTCACACACAGGTTCTCGGGCTATGCTACATCATCAAATATGTGTGCTCACATTTTGAGACACTGTGAGATATAAATGCTGCAAAGGAGACTAATTTCCACTAGTGCCATTGAATTATATCCATCTCCTAACTTAAACTAGAAAATTTTGGTCTGTTATTGCTTTCAGGGAGAAATGTCCAAAAATGTATTATTCTTCCTGTGCAAGCAAACATTTCTTGGTTTTTCAATCTCTTTATTACAAGAAGATGTTAGGTTTGGTTGCTGAGGGTAGTTGCATTTTACTGTGCTTGTATGTGTGTAAAGAAGGACACAAGTAGATATGGATTTATTTTTGTATCATGTATTTTCATTCTTGTTAAAGCTTCCACAGATTGAACAGCAGTTGCAAATACAGCATAATAAACACCTTGGCACAGCAGTGAAGATATAATAGATTCTGTTTATTAGGGATGAATTTTTTTCAGTTAAATTTGCAGGCAAGGTTTCTAATTATGGTACAAATTATTTCAAGTGTATTTTGCTTCGTTAAAAATCTGTGTAGGGGACAGTGCTACACTTGAATCAGAGCTGGGAATCCAGCCAGGAATGTGACCACCTTGATCCCTTCGCTTGGGGATATTTAAAAGCACAATTGAGGGTGAGGCAGAGGAGGAAATGTCTCCATTTTCTGTT
This sequence comes from Dryoscopus gambensis, assembly GCA_013389985.1. Taxonomy (NCBI): domain Eukaryota; kingdom Metazoa; phylum Chordata; class Aves; order Passeriformes; family Malaconotidae; genus Dryoscopus; species Dryoscopus gambensis. The sequence continues at coordinate 407,170 of WEIT01039888.1, forward strand.
ATTCAGTGTTGACTCCTGCCTCATGCCAGGCTTGACTCAGCTGCCTCAGGTTCCACCTTCCCCTGCTTGCATTGGAGATCCCTGCTATTTACACTAAAGATCCCTGCAATGCTCTTGAAATTATGCTGACAAGTTTAACTGTTTTTGTAGTGTCAGACACACCATATGCTAGTCTGTGAGTTTACACTGATTTTTAACTTTAAAGGAATAGGGAGATGGTGAGGACCTCTGCTAGTACTGTACCTTCAGTAGGGACGGAGCTTCCCGTGTTGTTACCTGTGCCATATGAAGTGAAGGCTGGTGAGGATGCCCATGGCTTGGCCAAACTGGGGTAATTTTGGGGGTCAGTTAGGGATTCCAGTTCCATGACTCGGTGCAGAAGATGCTCTGTGGCACCAGGCTCAGTGATTTGTGTGAGGGGGGCACTCTCCTGATGCTGCAAGCTGCCTGTGAAGGGGTAGAATAGGGAACAATATGATCTGGATGATGCTGCAGGGCGTTTCTCAGCAGAGAAGTGCGTATGTGGGGAGAAATTTCAAATGTTGTCCATACCCCATTTCACTGCTTCCAAACACATTGTCAGGGCTCGGAGGGAATTAATGAGCCTTAATGGCTCTGTTCAGCCCCACCTGGAACTCACACCTCTGTCAGAGACTCCATTTAAGCTCAAGTTTGTGCCCTCAGTCTCTGCATGAGCTTTGCCGTAGGTGATCCCACCTCCTTGGTGCTGTGCTGTAGGGCTCTGCTCTCAGGGTTGGACACCCTGAATGTACCTTGTAGATTGTTTCTAGGCCTGTATTTGGCCTCTGTTTCTGGATGGATTTTGGACCCGTCGTAGCCCTGTTTCCAGCCCTGCCTATGGCTCTGGGTCCCCGGTTTTCCCTGGGTGCACCAGCTGCCTGGACTTGTCTTGGGCTGTGGATAGACACCAAGATCCATCTCTGCCCACCATGTCCAGACTCTTTGGGGCTGTGCCTGCCAGTGAGAGCACTGCCAGGGCTAGATCACCCTTACTCCTGGGTGTTCCTGCCTGAGGAGCAGCCATCCCTTGCTGCTGCCCAGCCCTGGCTCTGCAGAGCTCTCTGCTCCCATGATCTTCCCAGCTGCCTCCCCATGTGCCATAACAGCCAGCGGGGCTGTGATGGCTGCATTCAGCTTACTCTAGATCTCAGGGGGGGTGGATGGCCATGTGGTAACCAAGGACTGGCTGGAATGGTGACCAGAGATCTTGCTGTTTGCAAATATGACCATAAGTCAATCATCTTACTCCATAAATAGCTGACAGCCCAGGGCCTCTTGAGCTCTCCTGCACAGCAGTAGGCTGCACACCAGATCTCCCCTTGAGGGGACACATCTCAGGATTACTCCTTGAGGATGAGAGGTTCCTGGCCACAGCAGATTCTTGGTGAGTGATCAATAGCATGCTAAACTTTGAAATCTTAGTGGAATGGTACAAAGGATTGATTGTACACATATAATTCCTTAGACTTAAACCACTGAGCGAGTCTGGGACTAAGTCTGGATCCAGCTGAACCTGAACTCTCTTTTCAGAAGCTGTTTAGGACACAAGGGGGTCTTTTCTGGACCTCATGAGTTAATAAGAGGGTTTCCCTGTTTTGTTTCCTCTATGCAGAAAACACTTAGGTATACCTTGCCATCAAATCTTGTTAAACCACTGTTTCATTTGCTATCACACTTCATTAAATTGCTGGTTCATATCAATGAACATATTGCTACTCCTCCCCTGTGAATACAGTGTGCCACTCCATGCGTGACACTTGCCCATCACTTCCCAGTGTCTGTGTCCTCACCAAAGTGCTGTTCCTGCCACCCTTGACTTGCCTCCTGAGGGATACTTACCATCAACCAGGATCTCTGTGTTTAAGTGCCCAGACCATCTCCATCAGAGTTAGAGGGAGTGTGAGTCTCAGATCTCAGCACATGGTTTGCCCCTTCTCCCCGGCATTGTCGCTTCTCATAAAAGCCCGAGAACCTATGGGTTTCACTTGCCCTGGGGTCTGCCACTGGACAGTAGGGTACAGACTGGGTTGTTCCTTCTCTGCTAGGTAATAGTGTTTTGTTAACCCCTCCACTGAGTTATCTTCTTTGCATTTTGTGGTTGGGATGGAGAGAGTGGTGAGGACATCTGATCCTTTATCTTTATTTGGGGAGATTTAAGTAATTGATGTATCTCAGTGGGTACCAAGGGAAAGGAAAAAAAAAAAAGATCCTTCAAGCCTCTCCAGTTGCTAAGAGACAAATGCTTCAACTTTGAAAGCCTCCATCCGTGCAGGGGATATTATCCTGGCAAACTGGACTTCCAAATCTGGCAGCAAGGGAAAAAAGGTGATGCCCAAAAAATACAGGTCGTTTAGGTGATTTGATTTCAAGGACATCTGTTCTCCTGCTCTAGGAGGGCAGGGACTGCTCTGGCTAGTGAACATATGTGACCACATTATGTGTAATAAGTTTACTTGTGAGCATGTTGCTCCTGTGCTCACAGCTTGGCCAGGTGACCCCCTTTCTTTCCTTCTTTCCGGCACAGTTAATTTTTAACTCATCTTTTGTGTACAAAGACTGATTATGTAGTCAGGCTGTGTGTAGCCCTTGCTTTGAAGCCCAGAGAAGGTTTGTATGCAGATGGAGTGCATTATCGAGCAGCAGTTTAAAGATTTATACCCATGGGACCTGCAAGCCTCCCTTGCAAGATCCCTCCCCTGACTGGCACAGGAGGGTGAAGCACAGAGCCTGCTCGTCTGCAGCATTTGTGTCTGGAATAGCAGCTGCCTCGCTTCATAACTTCTCTGGTTGTGTAACCCTCTTTGAAAGCACTGCTGTTGATCGCCCATCAAGTGAAGCTTTAGGGAGGATGCTTTAAAGGCTGTGACCTCTTCTCTTTTTGATGTACAGACTCTCGGCATCACATGGTGGCAGGGGAGTAAATACTAACATTATTGCGCTGCTCCTCTCACCAGCCCTGGGATGCTCATGGCATGCTTTGCAGGGGGTTGCAAGCAAACCTCTGAGCCTCCTGTGCTCTGCCCAGTCTGTAAAATGGGCTGGGAGGTTGGTGTGTGCCCAGACTGATGCTGGTCGTGGTGCTCTCGTTGCCATTTCTGTGCTGCAGGATGTCCTGCTCACAACACTGCTCTGCTGGGCCACAGTCAACTGGCTGCAAAGCTTGTGCTTGCAGAGCAGTGAGGAGCAGGACTGGGATCTGGAGCTTCTGAGTCCTTCACTGTCCTGGGGGCAAGGCTTTTGTTGCCCTGGGGCTTTCATGGTCTCTGACAAGTGATGTCCTTGCAGAGACAAACACCTAGAGCTGTAGCTTGGACACAAAGTATTGGCAGTAGCAGCTGGTTATTTGGCAAACGGGGGTTTCAGTCTCAGCCACAGCTCACCAAGAGGTGCACTTGCACATGGTTGATTTGGTAGCATGGAAAGGACCCAGAGCCTCAGATGTGCCGATGTAATATTGTGCCATATTAAACACCTACATCAGGTATGGCTTTGAGTGCAAAGACTTCACCTTGCTGAGTTCCGGCTCAAACAGTCACCTTCAGACTTTTTCTTAAAGGTACAGGAAATGACAAAATCAAATGTATTTGCAATATAAAATATACAGAATGCAAAAGATCATAGAATCCTGGAATTGTTATGGTTGGAAAAGACCTTTAAGATGACCAAGCCCAAGTGTCAACCCAGCACCACAACCATGTCTTCAAGTGCTATGTCCAGATGTTGCCTGTGTCTCACAAGCTCACAGTAGCTTTGGAGAATGACCAGTAGTGGCCATCTAAACTAGATGCTTTTTATTTTATTTGCTAAACAGAACATAAAAGAAAAGCTAGAAAACACATTAGAAGTGAAAAGAGGAAGATGCATGAGAAAAGGGAATAAGAAGGGGGATTTTGATCTTTAGTCAGTGTTTGTGAATAGAGTTGAAACAGAGTTAATGTCAGAGACTCTTCCCGAGATAGTTTCCTTTCAAGAACAGGACAAAGGGTCAGCCTTGTCATGGTGGCCTAGAAACTAAAGGAAGAGACGAGTATCATAGGCTGTGTGTTAGAGTTCATGCTTTTCAGGTCACCTTTCCTCCTGGGACTTGTACTGGATAAGGTATCCTGCGAAGCGGTGACAGACCCATCCTGTTGCTATTTTGCTCACTGGTTTCCAACATACCCAGTTTGGGCTTGTCACACTGGTCCCTGCCCTTCCTGTTTACCAGGTGTGATCCAAACTCAGCCATCTCTGAGCAGAGTCCCTGACCTTCCTGTTTAGGTGAACTAAATCAGTCAATAAGTTTCATTGACTTTTCTGTGCAAAGTCACACAAGAGGCTGATTTTCACTTCTCTTGGACTATAGTGCATGGCCACGTGTCCAGGCTCATTCTTGAAGCTGTTCTTACTGTGCAGAGAGCTCTGCATTTTCACCTGGAGAAGAAGCAGCCCAAAGCATTCGAGTTTGCCAGGAAATTGAGACTCAAAGCCAAACTTTTGCAATCTTTTTTCCAGCTTTTTTCCCCCTTTCCTCTGCTGCTTAATTGGAATCTCCTGTCAGTGCGCATTCCTAATAGACTTTTGTGAACACAGGTCCTGAACCCTACATGGTAATGTAAAACCACTGCTCTGTGCTGTCTGTAACAGATGGGAAATGTAATCTTCTGGGTCCTGTGGCAGCATCTGCTCATTATTATATGAACAATGAGAGAAGAAACATAAAAGTGCAATGTACATTTATTTCCTGACACCTTGTTTAAAAGGTAATGGGACCAATTCTTACTCCCTGCAAGAGCTGCTAGGAACACTTTGGTGTAAGAGACCTCCAACTCAAAAGGGGGATTGCTTAATATGACCGAGATTTATTTTTATCAATAGTCTAAATTTCTCTCACCTTCTACCTTTTAATATAGCTTGTCATTCAGGCAGCTTTGAGTATTGTCGTGCATTTATCAGAGAGTGGGTGGCAAGGCAATTCCTACAATTAAGTGAATCTTGGTACATTTGTCTCAGAATCTTTTTAGCCTGAAGTTTTTACTTCTGTCTCAGACCTGAAGATGAGCTGCAGGGCTTTTTCCAGCTGCATCTGTGTGTGAGATTTATTGATTTAATTTAATTTTTCAACAACATCTCTTCCTGAAAACCTCCCTCATTCTCTCACCTCTGAGGATGTAACAGGAGAAGACCTATAAAGGATACTTTTCTGAGGAAAATGTCTTCAGACTCCATCTTTTGACTTAGAATATGGAATCTGTTAGGATGCAAACAATATTCTGATGAAAGTGGATGATGTATTGCTTCTTTGACACAGTTTGTGTGCAACTATCACAGAATCATCAAGGCTGGAAGAGACCTTCAAGTTCATCTAGTCCGTATCAGGTCTATGATGTTAAAAGCACTGGGGATTCAGACCAGACTTATTAAATATCAAGCAAAGAAGCCTTAACTATAGCTAGACCAACCAGACAGCTAAAACGCTTGTGTCACCTTTTCTTTTGCATTCTGCAGGTACTGAAGGAGTTTGAATGACAGCCTCCAGAGAACAGAAAGAACCCAAGTAATGCATTTTCCTGTTGGACAATGCCTTCCCTCTTCTCCTTTACTGTGTCCTTTTCTGCCTCTGACCTGTCTGCTGGCAGCAGGCCAGCTATAAAGTCCCTGGTATCCGATCTTCTGCTATCCTCTTACCTTCCCTGCCCTAGCCTGCAGATCCCCGTGCTATCTGACCCTGTTGGAAGTGTGATGGACTCCATTTCCCTATCAGCCCTGCCAGTCTAGCTGGTTTCAGCATTTCAGCAATCTTCTATGTAGGTTGTTGCATTACCTGTAAGGAGTGGAGTTTCATGCTGGAATTGTTATGTGCTACTTATTTTTAATCCTTCTCCACCATCAGCACCTTTGCCAAAGAGTGGAGTTGAGTTTTGCAAGCATTGCTTTGATCTGGCTTGTACCTTAGGTAACATCTGTATCAGCATTTGAATATTGATTCCTGGTGGAAGGGTTCACAAGCCAGATTGCCTTTAAAAAGCAAGAGCTGTTTTACAATAATAATTTATTTGTTTATTAATAAATACACAGGCACACACACAGAGGCACACCTGGGTTTCGGACATGCTTAGAGCAGTTCTCTCCAATCCTGCTGTGTCTCTTTGTTTTAAGGGAAAATGAATGACACTGGATTCTGATCAGGAGACGGTAGTTCATCTCAGTTTTATTTGAAGATCTTTCTAAAACAAACATGGCTAATTTGAAAGCCTAAGCACTTCAGCTATCAAAAGTGTTTAGCTCATCATATTTCTTAAGTCCCAGCTAAATCCCACATAATAAAGGTGCCGTGTAGGTATTACCCTTTCCCTTTGCTATTTCACCCAGGATGAAGCCAAAGCCATTGTTCCTTTGAATCCTATTTCCAGAGGGAGGTAACATCCATTGTGAAAACTGCTCTTTTAGGGTGGTGCTGGCTGGAGACAGATGTATATTACAGTGCCACCACAGCTGTGCTGTGACATGTCACATTACGTACTGGTAAATAAGGAGTAGCATGTTGGGTCACCTTGGTACAGTAAATCCACTTAGCAGGTTTTCCCTGAGAGGGTTTGGTACTACCCTAACCAGCCCCTCCATGCAGAAATCAGTAGATCATTTTTAAAGCCTTCCCTTCCCCCATTTTCTCATGTTGCTGTGTATTTATTTCTAGTTACTCATGTAGGAGTGTTGGGGAGGAAGGGAGGAAGAACACCATAAAACCCAGGCTGTTTGTATTTCATAGATCTAATTACTGCATCTTGACATGGAAATGTATACAGGCACGTGAGTGTATATTAGAATTAGGCAAATACAGCACAAATATATCCATGTATGTCCTTCCAAATGAGCTAAACCAACTGAAATGTCAGTGATGGATTTTCTAGCGGCTGCAATTGCAGCCTTGCTTATTGGTTTGTTTGTGAACAGATGAGAAAGTGAGATTTTATCCCTCCATAATTTCTGCAGGAAGGAGAAATTGTAGAAAATACACAGTAAATAATTATCCTTGAGAGTGTTTGTACAACAGATGATGCTACGGCCTTTCTGAAATTTACTTGTAACTTTGGGAGTTCATAAGGAAAGAGCACGGATCTACTCATGGGCAGGGACGAAGTTGGGATGATGCAGTGTCCCTCACCTTTGACAGTGTGTTATTTCTACTGCTCTGGCAAAGAAACAACAACCTTTTCTATTCAAGAGTCTGAAATATTTCCTAAGATTTTTTTTAAGGCCTTGTCTGTTCACATCCTGTTTGGGTGGTAGGTGTAGCAAAAGTCTGTGTCTTCTCCCGTAATGTGACGTGAAACTGAGGAACTCCCTGCTGCAGGGTGTTCTGGTTGCTGGGAGTTCATATGAGCTTATGGGGAGGCTGGACATGTTAATGGAGAAGAAATGCACACAGATTTATTAAACATCAGCGAAGCACCTCAAGCCCTTCTGCTGCTGGAAGTCTGAGCCTCAGGCTGCTGGTGATCAGGGAAGTGTTCTTGAAGTGTGTCAATGTGCTGTTTTAGAACTCTCCCCTATATATCTGCTGTAGTCCGTTGATGGAGACAGGTTACCACTCTTCCCTGTACAACTTTTCCATTCTTGGATCCTGTGAGGGAACTGTGAGGTCTGCTAGTGAAGCTGGGATGCGTGAGTTGTTGTGTCCAGCCAGCACACGTGGGTCACTATGCAAGGAAATATTTTAAATCCTATGTAACCCCTTCTGGGGACAGGTTTAAGTTCTCTCTTGGATCATGGCAGACGTGAACAGGCTGTTTGTGAGCTAGTTACAAAATGCAGCTTGCATTCCTAAACTGATCCATTGCACATTTAGGAAAAACAGAATAAAAGTGATGAAAATCACTGCCTTGGCTGGTAATTTGTGATCAGACAAAAAGTTAGGATCCTGGAATGATGAGTTGTTCATCCAGCTGCAGTGCATATGCAGACACACATAAAAAATGTCAATGAATATTTTATTCCTATTAAGTTATCAACAAACTCCATGTGTTGCACAGATAACAGGAGGGACCAATGTGCTGAACAGAGGTGCCTTGTCGTCACTCTCTAGGTTTGATTCTACCCCATTCAAATCAGTAAGAATTTTGCTACTGACTTTGGCAAAACCAGGATTTTCATCCTGAAGTATCAAACTGCAGGAATTTAAGCACCTATCTTTACATGGCCCAGATTGGAAACAGAATGTTTCTTTCAGTGAAATAAAGAGGTGATACATTCCTACTGGCTCATCAGCTTAAATTTCCTCTCACATATTCTAACAGCAAGGAAAGGGAAAAAAAGAACAATGAAGCAAAAGTAGTATGTTGAATTAATAATACAATTTATACACTTAAAGGAATTTTAAAAATATACTTCCATAGAAATTGCTTCAGAAATACATCAGAGGCACAAATTAGGCCCTCTGAGGTATGAGTAAATGTGAGGATGTAACACATGGTAATCAAATCATGTCATTTCATAGACACGGAGGTGATCAAAGCATTAATAAAAACTGCAAGGTCACCTTGAATCTAGGATTCAGTTTTGAGTGTCAAACATTTCTTTCAAACATTTATTTTTGGCTTGTGAGACATGCAATGACTTGGGAAAATTTTGTCCCTGTGCGTGAGTCACCATTAGTTCAGAGAAATACAAGGCTGAGGATGCGTCTGCACATCCCACTTGGTGGAGCTGACCTGGCCTACACGAGGCTGTGAGCAACCCAGTCAAAAGGATAATAAGGCACAGCAAAAGGATGGGTCAGGCTGATCCTGCAGGATTCTCAGCCTAATTCTTTTCCTTCATCAGACATAGACTGTGCCAAATATAGACAGCTAAACCCCCAGAGTTTCCAGGTGGCAGAAAACTGTGGTGGGTTTTTTTCCCTCTCAGTCTAAAACAAGCCTTCCTCTTTACTTCACATGAACCAGAAAACCTAAGAAAAGACTGTTTTAGACACATCAACACACAGCATTTCTGAAATGAAATCTGCTCCCCAGATGCTGCAGTGTCTCAGAGAAATCGATGATCTTGTCAGTTTTGCTGCTGGTAGCAGCTGCTCTGTGTCTCAGGAATTGTGGCTGGACTGGTGCCAGTGCCAGTCAGGCTTTCACAGTCCCAGCTTTCCATCAGAGACCAATCCACTTGGGCTGCTGGTCTGCTGTCCCAGGACCACCAACTTTGGGGCAGCCTGCAGAAGGGATCTAGCCCAGGGCTGGGCCAGCAGCCAGTGAGGCCATTTGGAACCTCTGACTCTGAAGGTCCCAAGTCCCATCCCATGACCATGACTTGGAAACCAAGGCTTTTCTGCCCTGGAGTGATGTGCTGGACGCCGTGCCCCAGATCCAGGACCTCAGGAAACCCCATCCTCAACCCTGACACCACCCATCTCACGAGTCATTCCCAAACCTGGACCTCCACACTGGTTACAGTTCCCCAAATCCAGGTGTATTTCCTCAGTTCTTGGACCACGGGGTTTCCATTGCATCAGATTCTTTGGTTTCTGCAGGGGATATTTTTGACAAACTGTGAAGGGTTCCATCAGATATAGTTACAGCCTCATGGCTATGGTGTGGTTCCTGATTTATGGGGGGAAGAGTGAGACAAACCAGGACCTGAAAATGCTTGAGTAGAACTAGTTAGGAAATGCCTTGTTTTCATGTTGCAAGAGTTGAGGAAAGTAGTAAATGTAATTTTTAAAGGCAGAATTTAGTGAAGAACTTTTCCTGGGAAGTTGCAAGAACTTTTTTGGTTTTGAAGCTTTGGGTTTTTTGATGAGAACTCCTTGAAAATATTGAATCAAAATCTGCTCAGGGAAAACTGATTTAGAATCAGAAGACTTTCTGAAGCAATCTAGTTTCCTTGAAGAGATTTTAAGCTTAGTAGAAAATCCAATTTTCTGTTGAAAAGAAAATATTGTCAATTGTTCTGGATTTTGGTGTAGCTCTTCAGTTCCCCTGGGGTGGAATAGTACAAAGTAATCTTAATGGGATCTGAAAACTGAATTGAGTCTTTCCCAAGGACCGGGAGGTCATCTGGCCAGAAATGAAGGAGAGAAGGCTGGACTAGGAGACTGCTGAATGCCAGCTGGAAAGATGGTGTCTCAGTGACTGTTTCTGTAGCTTGTGTTACACTCTGTGTGGTAAAACTCCAGGCTGATGAATTGCAACTTAAATATGCCCCCAGTGGACCATCACTAAGTGTGGAAACATTATTTATATTTTCCAAATAATTTCAAACAAAACAACTCCTAGCTAATGAAAAAGAAAAATTCGTCACCAAATCCCCTCAGTCCTATTAAGTGTTCCTGCTCAAGGAATGTCATGATCTGCACAAGAACATGGTCCTTGTGAAAAACAGAATAAAGTGCCTTCATGCTGCTAGTGACCTCAGTTGGAATTCGTGGTTGCTGGAGAAATATTGGTCTGTGCCTACAGGGGAGGCTGTTATGTGCCCAGCCTGCTCTCCTGACACAGGACTAATGGTTGTTTGTAAATACTTCCAGCCTTAGTGGCACAGAGGATGCAGAACCATGTCAGATATTAATTACCCTGTGAATAAATACAGAAGTAGAAACTCTGGTTTTATCACTAGCTAGGTAGTGGATATTTACTCTGCTTTCCTCAGTACTGCTTTTCATTTTGGTTTCATTGCATCAATAAGCACATTCAATTAGTGCTTTTGCAGGCTCCTCACAGGCTGAGCTCTCTTCTAAGATTCAGCCACTGATGTAGCCTATAAACAAAGTAATTAAAATAGATATTATCAATAAAAGAACATTTGGGGCATTCCTTAATTTCCATAGACTTTCCAGAACTCCTCTTTGCCCTCACATGGATTATGCGTGCGGATGAAATGAAACATGATGCTATACTGCTGTGCATATAGAATGCATATTCACACCTACTTTATGCCATAGATTTTTATAGCAGTTAAGTTTCCTTTTCATTATATTTGATTTGCTAAGATGAAGGCTTGTTTTATCAAAACTAATTACATGGTATGTATTTAATGTTCTGTCCCTAAGGTTTTCATAGTAATAAAATTGATTGTTACTGATTAAAATGGTTCTATTACATCAGCTTAATGTCACTTGAGGTGAATGCAGTATTAGAAAAAAGGGCATTAAAAACGTTGAATAGGGAACTCAGAGGCAAGGATTATAGAAAGACAAAAGATTTTTTGAATGGGCACTCTTTAATAAAAAAATTCATGATCAAGAGTTTTAAAACATTTGACATGGCAGGGAGAGATACTTGAGATGTGTACAAAACCTTAGTGTTGTTATTAGTTTCATGCAATTCATTGGATTACCACTCTCCAACTCCTAGGTAAATGTTCAATATATAACCTTAAAAACAGAGTTCGTATTAATTTCTTGTGTAATTACAGGCCCGCCAAATACAGATGAAACAGTCAATAGGGTGAAGCCAATATGTGGAAAAAATATACCTAATGATGAGCATCCCTTATTTCTCTGTCAAAGTAAACTCAGAAGGTCATTAAGGTTTATTACAGAGAGAGGGAGGTTAAGGGCACAGCCACAGGCTCTACCAGAGTTGTTGGGAAGGTCTGGTGATGGCAGCAGGAGTTGTCCTTGGCTCCGTGGGATGGGACCTTGGGCAGCAGGAGTGCAGGGGTTTCACATTCAAACTTGGAGTGAGATCACTGAGAAAGAGGAAGAAACAAAGAAATTAAGAGAGGAGGAGTCAAAAGAGGGGACATATAAGGTTTGAGAAAGAGAGGAGACCTTAAAGAACAAGACATTTTTAAGGGGAGAAGCTTTGGGGCTTCCTCCACTCCTTTTCAGGTTAGAAGATATGAAAAGTAGAACAATTTTCTTTGCTTCCTTGCTGTTATAGTGTAGCTCTTTCAGAGCTCTGCATGGCTGCACTTCCAGTGAGTCATGGAATCACAGAATCATAGAATGGTTGGGACATTGATCATGTAGTTCCAAGCTCCCCCCACCATGGTCAGGGACATCACCCACTAGATCAGGTTGCTCGACCATTCAACCTGTACTTGTGTCAATACCCACATGATTTGTCAAAAGATCTAATATTTTTCTTGAATCCCAACTTCCTGGAGTCAAGTGACCAGCCCAGAGTCTGATTTCCTTCTCTCTCTCTCAAAACCTGGAAATAGAATCTATATTTAGCTACTCAAAAGACAAGTAAGAGGAACTAGGACTATAAGGACAAGAAAGAGGAACTAGAATTTCAAAATTTGCATGATTTTTAAGCTGCTCTTGTATCTGTATCAGTATCTCACTTCAGAGCAGCTGCCCAGAGCTTTCCTTATCCTCTCCTATGATTTTTAACAAACTGAGAGCTCTCTGACTGTCATCAATGCCTTCTCCCTCCCTGGTCTCTGACAATTTTATTCATAATTCCATATTCTTTATTTTTGAGACGCAGCTGCTGAATGGCAGTTCTTGATGTCATTTGCAGCTCACTCTCTTGCAAGAAGGCCAAAATGTCCATTTAACTTAAAATAAAGACCTTCAGAAGAGCTAATTCAGTTGTATGGTTAAAATTAAAATTACTTATTTTGAGGCTTAGAAACATGGCAGAGTAGGAATGTGTTATGCAAACCATGACTGGAAAGTGGTGTGATACAAAACTAGAGGAAAAATCGGTGAGCTCTGTGGGAGGATGAGGAGGAGGGAAGGAGTGAAAGTCCTGAAAACTGGAAGCTTACAGGGTAAATAAATAAATAAATAGGAACAATGAAATGATGACAACCAAAGCGGGCAGCATGTCTGATATTTCAGTGACATTTTCCAAGAAAAGTAAATTCATCCACCCATCAACTACCTAGGAAACACTCCAGACAAAAGTTATTCTTCACAAAAAAGGCATTTTCTTGGGCTTAACGGCTCTACAGGAGATGACGACCAATAACTGGGGAGTGAGTCTTAAACCCCAATATTGTGAGATGGCAACTACTGTACAAATACATAAAGAAGGAACAAACTTCATCTAAGGAAATATGAACCTTTTCATATAGAACTACGCTTTTCAAAACTCCTAAGCAGAGTGTGCACTTTTATTTCCTTCCACAGTCAGTTTTAATCCATCCTTCACATTCCATTAAGTTGAGTCTCTGTCCTTCCCACCCAGCCCAGAAGGCACTGTGCACCTCCTTATCGTAGCCAAAGGTTCCTTGGCGTCTCTGTCTTCATGTTGGCCCCTTTGAAGAGAGACGAAGGCGGATACATTGCAAATCACATGTTTTTCAAACAAAAACCTACTGATTAAAATATTCACTTCTGAATAGGACACCTAGGCTTGAGGTTCTCTACAGCCTGAGAGTACAAGCTCTGTTCCTCTCTTTACTCTAAATGAGTCTCTTCCCCATTAAGCTCGTATTTCTTCCTAGCTATCTATATCTTACCTATCTTGCCAGAACTCGCAGTAACAAACAGGACCAACCTAAGAGAGGAAACACAAAGAGCTGTGACAGAGAAGCCCCGCCATCCCTGACATGATTCATACCATCTGCAAAGAGGCCCTTTGATGCTCAGATTACACCTCAGCAGCACCAGAAGCTTTGTTCTTGTTTTAAACCAATTCATCTGTACAACCGCACACACTCTAACGGGTCCATTGAAGAAAATATGTGTATTCTGGCTTTTGCTGCAGCATTTTCCCCAACACACAGGAGGGGAAGGGTCTCTGGCATTGGCATCTCATTGGTAGAAAAGTCAGAGGGCTATATAGCTTGAGTTATCTGGACATATCAGGCATTCCTCTTGGAGGGAAGGCCACCACGAGCATCCTGAAGCAAAGGTTCTCCTTCAGAAATTCAACCCTCCAGTTCTGCTTCCTCCAAAAATACTCTGCCCTTTGAGTTATCATCAACTACAAGAATGAGAAAAGACCATCCACAATTTGTTACATCTTTTGCTCAAAGATCACTGCATAATGAAGAGAGAGACCAAATCAGACAGCAGGTCTTCCGTAAACTGAGCATTTGCTTACACACCAGAAAAGGAGCTCATAAGACTATGTTTAACACCATCTGGGGATCCTTCCATACAATATTACCATCAATAATAACAGAAGCCTAGCTACAGATTGTTGTACTCTGTGACAGCTAAATATATCAGGGCTAATTAGATAACACAGGCCAGAAAAGCAAAAATCTGCAAACACAAGGGAATGCAACCACAAGGGCCAGGAAGATGAAAGAAACCCTGCAAATTAAGTGAAGGGATGAACCTGGATTGAAATCACCAGTCTCAACACCATAACTGAAATATAGGAAAGGTCAGCTCTAAATAAGGAGCCTGGTTTGAACTGCACAGCTGGGGTCTCTCTGTGACTCAAACCAGAGAGCAGGCTCCAAACGCTCCTCAGAGCTAGAAAGAATGCACTGGGGAATTTACCTCAGCTGGTGTATATCAGCCTGGCTCCATTGACTTCAATTAGCGTGATGTTAAATCTCCCGTGTTGACTTCAGTGGGATTACAGTGATTTACATCAGCCGAGGAGCTAACATTTCACTTTTAGGCAGACTCTTCTGTAGCATCTTCGTTAGCGGAAATTCCATATAAAGAGAAGAAAAGAAGACATACTCTGTTCTTACATCTCCAGCTACCTCCTGTAATGGGTATATCACAAATGCAAGAGATAGACTGGCAGCCAACTATAATTAGCTCTGTTTCGCTGCAGTTCAATCTGTGGTTACAATTACCCTTTCTTTGCTATAAAGATCCAGCTAAGAATTGCTGGAGCCACTCCTTCTCCTTCCTGCCTCTCCCCTTTATTTAACAGCTCTAAACACAGGTTTTTGTAAAGGCACAAGGTTCTTGCCCTTTCCTGTGCGTGCACAGCTGGCAATTATTGCTAGCAGCCAGCCTTCCTACTTCCCAGCTCCCTCCTCCTGCCTGTTTTCCCTAAATCTGTA
>WEIT01039889.1:0-13705 GCA_013389985.1 Dryoscopus gambensis
CGCGCCCGCCGCGGCGCTCACGGGCTCGTGTCGTTCCAGGATCCTGGAGTTCCTGCCGCCCTTCCAGCGCGTGGTGCAGCCCGAGGAGATGTGGCTCTACAGAAACCCCTACGTTGAAGTGGACCGTGTTCCCACACTCCTCATGTTTGTAAGTTCGGGGGGTTCGTGCCGTGGTTTGGGTCGGAAGGGACCTTAGAAGATCATTTCGCCCCTCCCACTTTGGGGGATGCCCCTCTTCCAGCAGACCAAGCCTGGCAACCTGGCTGTGAACAGTTCCAGGGCTGGGATGGGCATCCACAGCTTCTCTGGGCAGCCCGTGCCAGTGTTTCCTGCATTTACTTTGATTTATTATCAAATTACAAGCTCTGCTTTCAAAGCAAAGCTGCTGTCTAAGGCTCGCACTGCAATACCTGCAGCTCCCGGTGCACGCTGCTGAGAGTGCAGGATATCGAATCCATGTGCATAAATAGCTGGAGGGAGGGGCTGAGGATGGAGCCGGGCCCTGCTCAGTGGGGCGAGAGGCACAAGCTGGAACCTGGGGATTTCTACTTCAACACGAAGAACTTTCCTGTGTGGGTGAGGGGGCACTGACACAGGCTGCCCAGGCAGCAGGAGTCTCCGCACCTGGAGATACTCAAAATCCGTCTGGACACAATCCTGGGTGATGTGCTCTTAGGACCCTGAGCAGAGGGGTTGGGCTCGATGGTCCCCAGTGGTCCCTTCGTACCCATCCTGTGAGATTAGAACCAACTAGGCTGAACTTAGAGTGACTTTTGTCACATTTTGAGGCTTTACCATGCAGGGTTGCCTTTGGGATTTGAAGTTTGTAAACTAGTGAGGACTTTGCACTGTTGTCCATAATCCATTCCACGTCTAAATTACCAGGCACGTGGAAGATAGGGTAGCTCTCACTATCAAGGAATGTTTTCCTTGCAAGCAGCTATTTTTAGCAGAGATTTATTATCATTTTATTGTCAAATGTTTTCCCGAGGGCTCCAGGCTTGGTTAGAGGAGTTTGACTAACTCTGTGTTGGATTTCCAGGAGACAGCAGTGTGCCAGAGGGACTGGCTCCCTCTGTGTGAGGTGAGGGGCTGTGGCTCTTGAGGTGGCAAGTGACAGGTGCGATTTTCTGCAAGAGGTGGCCACTAAACATTGACAAAACCTCGGGGTGGCATTTGGAACAGGCAGTGTAAAGCAGGACACGTGCCAGAGTCCAGGTGGGAACGGACTCATGGGAGCCTGGCAGCCGTGGCGTGGCTGTCCCAGGGTGAAATCCCCCAGGGCTGAGATGGGGATGATGATAACTGGTTGCTCCGAATCAGCAGTTCCTGCGGTTTTGCTGACAGAGTGCGGGTGCTGCTGACAGAGTGCTAATGCTGGGGCTGCAGGGAGGGGAGAGCTGAGGTGCTGTGGCTGGGGACTCCCCCAGTAACCAGCCAGAGCAGCTCTCTGTGCCAGAAGAGGTGTCTGAGAACCGATGGATATGCTGGGCTGACCAGGGCCTGCTGCAAATCCGGCTGGTGGGGGTTGTGTTCTGATGGAACTGCAGTCACTGGAGAGGACAGATCGCTGCCTGGCTTTGGGGAAGGGAAGTGTACTGAGAGTCTTCTTGAGTAACTGCTGCTGTTTTCTGGTGAGAGCTGAAACCTGCTTACTGACGCCTGAAATTCTCCCTGCTTTGTGCAGTTTATCGCATTTCTGTCTCCCTTGTTGCTCATCATCCTGGCGAGGCTGTTCATGAGCGCCGACCGCGAGGACACGCAGGAAGCCTGCCTTGGTGAGCTCCTCCTTGTCCCAGAGAAAGGCGGCTTGAGCCCTGCCCGTGCCTGAATGTGCTGCACGTTCGGCTGAGGACGATGCTGATGTGACCCTTTTGCTCCCTCCCAGCTGCCAGCCTTGCTCTTGCCCTGAACGGGGTTTTTACAAATGCCCTGAAGCTCGTTGTGGGGAGGTGAGCACTGGCTGGTTCCCAGCTGCGCTGCGCGGGGAGGGCAGGGGAGGCAGGTCTGCAATAGCTCGGGCAGGGCCAGGAGCTGAACTTGGACATGCTCAGCCTGGAAAGAATGTGGTTTTTTCTAGCTGTAAAGACAATTCAGTATTAGAAAAAACACTGGGGAGCTGCTGTCTCCGGCCGTCATTCAGATGAGCTCATTTAGGCCCACACTGCAGAGGATCACACTGGCACGGGCAGCTCCTCGGGGGCTGGGAGCGCCCACGCCCGAGGGCCCTGAGCTTCACTCCCCCGTCCCAGGCCACGGCCCGACTTCTTTCACCGCTGCTTCCCGGACGGCCGAGCCAACGCCGAGCTGCTGTGCACGGGAGACGCCCGCAGGGTGACGGAGGGGCGGAAAAGCTTCCCCAGCGGACACGCTTCCTGTGAGGTTCCACATCTCCTCCCTGCTGCGGCCCGGGGCAGTGGGGAGCGGGACCCACGGGGAGGGCAGCTTGGGTTTGCTTTCCTGCACCCCAGAGCTTTGGCTGCATTCGTTGACCTGGCCAGGGGACTCAGGTTTCCCTCTGCAAAGCAATGGGGTGAGAAATGTGGTCCAAAGCTGTCGGTAACCCCGGGAGGAGGGATGTGTGCCAGGTACCAGCTCCTGGGATCCATCATTCCCAGATGATCCCTCACTCCCAGCCGGTACTTCCCTTGGCTCACAGCGACAGGAGAGAGGCCTCTCACAGCCCTTCCACTGCAGCAGCAGAGGGTGAGGCTCTGGCAGCAAAGCCCATAGCTGTTCTGAGATGGCATTGTTCTGTTCCCTTCCAGTTGCCTTTGCTGGTCTTGCCTTCTCAGCCTTCTACCTGGCAGGGAAGCTGCACAGCTTCGTCCCGGGCCGGGGGGGCCGGGCCCTGCGCTTCTGTGCCTTCCTCGTCCCGCTCTTCCTGGCCACCCTCATCGCCGTGTCCCGCACCTGCGACTACAAGCACCACTGGGAAGGTGGGTCAGCGTCTGCCAGGGCACCTGGACGGGGCTCAGCAGGTGCCCTGAGCGGGGCACTCCGGGCACGGGGGCTGTGGTGCCACAGAGGTGTTCAGAGCCCCCAACAGCAACTTGGGTTGGTTTGTTTTTTTTTTTTTACTCCTCCAGTGGCAATTTTGGTACCACCTGCGAGGAACTGATGCTTTTCTCTGTGTTTCTGAAATATATACCAAGCTTGGGTTTACAGCCAAGTCAGGTTATGGATCCAGCAGAAAAGCTGCTGCTGGGGAATTCCATCACGAGGCCTGGGAGGGTGAAGGGCCATTAACTTTCCCCTCGTCTCGCCCACAGATGTGTTGGTTGGCTCAGCCATGGGCTTGGTGCTCGCGTACCTGTGCTACAGGCAGTACTACCCTCCCCTGACAGACCCCACGTGCCACAAACCATCTCTGTCCCAGCCCAAACCGCTGCCGGCGCATGAGGAGAAGCCTCCAGCTCCCAGCTTCCACCTGAACATTTAGTGAGGGGCTCTGTCCTGCCCGGCCCCTGGGTGCCAGCGCAGGGCAAGGCTTTGGGGAGGCTGCTCAGGAGAAGTGGCTCCAGTGAGGAACCCCTGGGCAGGTGTTCCTGCAGAGGCAGTGAGTTTCCTGCCCAGGCCCTTGTGTTGCTTCGTTTAATTGGTTTTGTAGGCCACCCCCTCTCCAGGCCCGCTGTGAAGCGAGGGAGGCACTCGGGGTGCACAGCTGGGGTACGAAGGTCCTGAACGAGAGCTGGGAAACGTCACAGCCCCGTGTGCCCAGACTGGTGGGAGCACCACTGGTCACCTCCCTGCAATCCAGCTGAGCTGTCCCAGCCCTTCTCCTGGGCAATGAACTGCAGGACCTGCCACCTTTGAGTTTTGTTCAATTTCCCTAATAAAGAAGTCTAATTTTTGTAATGAGCTGTGGTACTAAAACTTTACTTCGAGGCTTGGGTTGTTGCTTCATAAGCCATTTCCTCTGTTGTCTGCAGGGGTTTCTGGTGGGTGCTCATTTTGTATCTTTCCTTGCCCCTTTAGCATTGTTTTAAGGAGATGACAGCGGAAAATGAAATGGTGTCTGAGAGCATCCTGCACAGGTGCTCGTGCCCCTGCCCATGGTCTGTCTCTCAGAGCAGGAAGGGCAGAGTGCTTCAGGGCTGGCAGGAGCTCTGTGAGCAGTCGTTTGTGGCTGGTCCCTTCACAGACGGGTGCGGTTTCGTCAGGCGTGTGTGCATGCAAGCAGCACGGGCGAGGCTGCAGCAGAGCAAGGCAGGTGAGTCACTAATGAAACACCACCACCCCACCAGCCGCAGTTTGGACCCTCAATGGCTCTGCAGCTTCACCAGAATTAGAGAAATAGCTTCACTTTCCCCTAAAACTGCACATGTGAATTCTCCAGCCCTTCCCTCTCCCCCTAGACATGCACACACCACAGTCATCTACTTATTTATTTTGGCTTTTACTGGAAAAGACATTAAATAACATTTAAAATGTATTTAACTTTTTTTTTTTAACAAAGTGCATAACTTAAAAAGCTGATCATTAGTGTTCCATGTTAAGACTGTCCCTTTTCCTACTCCCGTAGGAGACTGTAGCCAGCAGTAGTTCAGGTGCCAACTGAGCAGCTTGGCTGTTCCTGCAGTCAGGTAAAGAACAGCTTCTGTTCCTTGGGAGGGGAGGAGGGATGGAGGCTGCAAATAAAACCCTTCCAGTAGTGCAAATAATGGACAATGGAGGAAAAACAAACCAACAGGCTGTGGGGAAAAAAGGCTCCTTACCCCATGCAGGGTGAAAGTCAGCGGGAAGGGAAGTGGTTTGGCTCTTCCAAAGGCTGCACAGCAACACCTCACACAGCACTGGAGCCCCAGCCCAGACCCTGAGCCAGCCCCGGGGCTTTGGTGGCCAGGGAAGGACCACGGAGGCTCTCTAGCCCTGTCCCCCTCAGAACAGAGTTCCAAGGCAGCTGCAGACTGATCTGCCCACAGAGCTGGTGTCATTCCTGCAGTGTCCAGACCCTACTGGATCTGGGCTCCACCTCTGCTGGCTGCATTTTGTACATTTAAAGCTAAAAACAAGGACTGGAGCGTGGTGGGCGCGAGGTCTCCATCACCACCTGACACCTGTGGGACTGCTCCGTGTCCCCGCAGGGCACAGAGGGCCCACGCTGCCCCAACACTGCCAGGAGCAGCTGCTGGGCTGGAGCTGGAGGTGAAGCTTTTCCTCGGAGCAGGTACAGCTGGGCACTGCCCTGGTCAGTGCCGCGGGGAGGCCCTGGGTTGGCCAGCGTGGGCTGGGTGAGGGTGCTGGGAGTCACCACCAACACACCGCGGCGGGGAGGAGCACGAGCACGCCGCTCTCACGAGGTGCTCCGTGGGGCAGCCCTGCCTGGCACGGCCCGGGGGCGCACAAACACGCAGCAGCAGCAGCAGTGCAGGGACCTGAGGGTGGCTGGTGGACAGACCCTGCTGGCTCAGCAGCAGCCTGTGCCCTGGGCTTCGCCTCCCGGGCCCGCAGTGCTGGCGTGGGTGTTTGTGTCAGCAGTCAGCAATCTCCCTCGCTCCAAGGCTGCTGCAGCTCTTCTCACGCTGTGTGTTTAAGGCTTTTTCTCTTCAAGGTCCCAGGCTGTGAGTGTCAGGACCTCGGTGGGTTCTGACAGCTCATCTGCTGCAGTGCTGGAGGAGTTGGTGTGGGACTCGCAGGGTTAAAAGTACAAGTTAAAAGTGCCACAGGGAGTCACTGTACAGGTGTCGTGTGTGTTGGAGCAGAAGTGGTTTTCCCTTGACAGTTTTCCCCCTACCCAAAATGGAGAAAAATCCATCCTTATCTCCAGGTAGCAGCAAGTACTTGGGAAGCAGCATGCAGGACACGGCAGCAGAGGAGAGAGGAAGGCAGAGAAGAGATCTGGACTTTCCTGGTGAGTACTCAGCGGAATTGGATCTAAGGAAGCAAAAGGAGAACAGAGGAACAGCTCCAGTGAGGCAGCCAGAACCCACCCAGCACAGCCTCCTGGACCCTCCTTGGTTCTCTCCTCATGCCTGATCACACTCGTGTGCAGGGAAGAGGAAAGAAACCAAAGGTGCTGACACGCCAAAGAAGGCTGAGAAAAGCTCCCTGCCTTAGATAATGGATAGTACTCCCCCAGACAAACCAGATCTTCTCTGAGGTGTCCTAGGAAATCCAGAAGGGGTTTGGGCAAAAGTGACTTACGGCCAGAACAGCACGGGCTGGTCACTGGCTTCCAGGTAAAGGTTGATCCAGCGTGATGCCTTGGGTCTGGTAGATCTCCTTCAGAACCAGCAGAACAGTGTCCTCTGACTCCCTGGAGGAGGAGGACATGGGAATCAGAAGGGAATGCTCCCCTGCACTCTGTCAGGGAGATGCAGTGCTCTGCAGATGCAGGAGCACAAGGCAAGGAGAACCACGAGTCCCCTTCCTCTGTCCCGGCCCCGCTGTGTGTCACAGACAGAGAAGATGTTGTTCCCTTGATCAGTTAAGGCTTTTCTTACTGCACTGGCTTTGAAACTGACGCCATTCTGCCTCCACCACAGTGAATTTGAAGCCCCGAGCATTACACAGACACTCACCAATAGCACAGATGCCCCTGGAGTGCAAACAAGTACTCGTTGAAGCTCTCTATTGGCTTCTCCTGCAGCACGTAGTCAATGCGGTTCCCTCCGTTCAGCCTCCCCACGTTGATGAGGGGGGTCTCTTCCTTCACTGCTGCGGGGGTCTCCTCTGGCTTTGTGTCTGGAGGAAGGAAGAGCAGCGTGGTTCAGCCACAGGGCACCAGCAGCCAGGACAATGCACCAGCAGGGCCATGTCCCCCCTTCACCACTCTGCGGCTCACACAGGGGAGAGGCAGCTGAAGTGCTCGGAAACAGCAGTGCAAGGAACAGCCAGAGGAGGGGGACGGGCGTTAAACGTGGTGTGGTGTGCTGAGACCCCCCAGAAAACCCCTTCATCAGGTGCTAAAAGGCCCCAGCACTTGGGCACCCACAGCCCGAAGGCGCTCCCTTTGCTGGGCACAGACGAGGGGCAGCGTGGCTGCAGGGGTCCAGCTGCTTCGTGGGCAGCTCTCAAGGTGGCATCCCCAGCTCCCCTCCTCCCCACCACTGACCTGGCTGCTTCTCCGTGCCGGCCTCTGCCTCTGCTTCGGCCTCGGTGCTCCCTGCCTCCAGGGCCGGCACCGGGGCGCGGGTGAAGGACTGCCAGGCCACGCGCAGCGAGCCCAGCAGGTTGTTCTTGAGGTCCACGCTCATGCGCGTCAGCCCTTCCTTCAGCTCTGCAAGGCAGGAGCGGGGTGGGTGTGGGGCCGGGGGCTGCAGCAGCGGCCCCGGGCCGGGGGACAGGGGCTGCCTGTGCCGTACCGAGGTGCATCCTCTTCCTGCCCTTGTGGTGGGGCAGCAGCATCGGCTCGAACTCCAGGTCTGGGACGATCATGGGCTCGATCCGATACGCCACTGGGTCAAACTGCGCAGGAGAGGGGGACAGTGGCCAGGGCTCGTGCTCCACGTGTCTCACGCAGGACAGCTCTGGTTCTTATACCTACGGGGTGGAAGATGTTGAAGAAGCCTTTGCAGGTGGGCAGGCTGTAGTTGGGGTCGATGCGCTTCACTCCTCGCACTGTGAGGAACATCCCGATGGGAGAGCCGAAGGCAAAGAAGATGGTGGGCTTGTAGTTCAGCTGGGGGTAGTTTGCCGAGACCTGGGAGAGGGGGATGTTCAGATTTCTGTGCTGCTGTTACGAGGGCTCTGTGGTGCAGCCAGAGCTCAGCTGTTACCTGCCCTAGGCCGACGTCCCGGTACTGGCAGTTCCTGCCCTCCTCCGGGCTGTCCCCGTGCTGGGACGGGGACCCTGGCTCGGCTCCGCGTTCACTGTGCCCGGGAGCTGCTGAGCTCTGACCCTGCAGCAGCACAAAGCGGTCCTTGTGTCAGAGGGATGGAATGGGATGGGATGTGATGGGATGAGCACAAGCCATGCAGAAAACAAACCTTCATCTCTGTCTTGGAGCTGAGGTAATGGAGTATTTTCATTCTTGGCCCTAAGGGAATTCCCATTTCTTTAAGGTTTGTCTCTGTGCACAAGAACTGGAAAATAAGCAAGGCCGGTGTTAGTCCAGGAGCAGAGGGGTGGTGAGGTGCCTGTTCTGTGGGTTTGTGTTCCTCCTCAGAGATATTTCCCGTGTGACTCAGTACCAGAAGATGTGCAGTGGTGGGATGGTGGGGAAGAAAAGCAAAGAAGAGCCACAAGAGCCAGTAAAACAAGGGAACTTCTCACCAGTGCTTGCCTGTCCATTTTCTCCTTCTCAAAAACATCACAATACTCAGACAGCTCCAGCTTCTTCAGGATTTCTTTTACTTCCTCAATACCCCCTGTGCTGGAGGTTGTCCTGGACCCCTGTGAACAGATCCAGAAGGGATCGTGCTTTCTGCTCACCAGTTTGCTCCTCTGCATGCTGGGTTCTCTCCTCCATCCCCACGCAGCTGCAGGACTGAGGGGTCAGCGGCCTCCCGTACCTGTGCACGGTGCTCGTCCTCCTCGGGATCAGCCTTCTGGTTCGTCAGGAGGTCAAACAAAATGAGTGAGCCTAGAAACCAGGCACGGGCAGAGCATCAGCATCTGGAGGGGAAGGGCCACCCGAGCCACCTCCTTCCTGGGATGGAAGAGCTGCACCCCGGACTTTTTCACAGGCAGACAGCGACAGGACAAGGGACAATGGCTTCAAACTGACAGAGGACAGGCTCGATTAGGTGTCAGGAAGGAATTATTCACTCAGTGGGGAAGCAGTGGCACAGGCTGCCCAGAGAAGCTGTGGCTGCCGCACCCCTGGAAGTTGGGACGGGGCTTGGAGCAACCTGGTCTAGTGGAAGGAGTCCCAAGGCATTCTGTGGTTGTTCCCTCCCTGCTCCCCTGGGGCGCTGCTGCTCACGGGAGCCGCGGGCGAGCCCTTACCCAGGCTGTGCCCCGCGATGGACACCCCGCCCTTGAACTGCGGGTTCCTCTGCAGGAAGAGCTGGTGCAGGCGGTTCATCTCCGAGGCCACCGTGTCCACGATGGTCTGGCAATAGGTGGAGCTGTTGTAGAAGAACACGTCCAGGATGGTGTCATTGATGAAGTGACGCAGGCGGTTGATGCTGGGCAGCGTGATCCGCTCCAGGTCACTGCGGGGAAAAGGGCAGAGGGGGTTGCAGCCGAGGAAGCCACGGAGCCCCCACCATGTTGCTAAAGCAAAATACAAGTTGAGAGCAGGCTTGACACTGTCTCCAAGGATGTACGTTGTAATCCAGACCCTCGGCTTATGCCCAGACCGAAGGCAAAGCACAGCCTGGGCTCCTACATTCCAAGAATAAAGAGCCTGCCCTTTCTTCCCCAGGAGCCTGGCCTGCTTTCTGCCCTTCCTGGGGCGCTGCAGAGCAGTGCTGCAGTGCAGGAACTGGCTACTCCGTTCTCAAGAGGCCTTTAGCAAGGTGTGGGTGTGCATGGTCCCTCCCCAGATCAGCCACGGAAAGGCAGAAGCTTCTGCTCTCCGGATGCTGATCAGCGCAGGCGCCTGCTGTGTGCTGCAGAACGGCGCTGGGGAGGTGCCCTGCGGGTCCCTGTCTGCCCCGCTCACCCCTGCCCTAAAAACTCACAGCTTTCCCTGTTCTATTCCAACAGGAGAAGTGGAGCTCTGAGGGGAGGAGGCTGCCTGTGCACCTTGCCATGCCCACGGCCCCCGGCTCTCGGACACTTACACATCCACGCCAGTGGAGTGCAGGGAGCTGTGCCAGTTCACGGGCAGGAACTCCACCCGGCCAACCTGCTGCTGCTCCTGGGCCTTCTTGAAGTGTGCTTGCAGCATGCTTAGGGAGACATTCCTGAAATCGTTCACTGGAAAAGAGAAGAACTCTTACGGAGATGTGCCAGGCTCTGGGGCCAGCCCGTGGCACCAACGACACTTAATACAATGAAAGATCATTGCAGAGAAATCCCACCGGGGTCTTTAATCTGCTGCTGCTGCTGCTCCCCTAAGTCCCTGAATCTTTAACTAGAGATTAGGGGAGGCTCCAAGTCCTGCCACGTGTGTTTGCTGCATTTCGCTGCCCCATCTGTACCTCCTTCACATGGGCAGGGCTTTAGCCTGGCAGTCAGGATAAAGTACATTTAGAAATTTATAGAAGATAACTCTCTTGTGAAGCAAAACGGATGAACAGCAGTTGCCTAAACCTTTTCCGAAGGCAGGATTTGGTGGGTTAGTGAGCGTTCCATTCACAGTACAGTCAGCAGGCTTGGCCGTGCAGCCTGCCAGCGCGTGGGGATGGTTTGATGCGCGGTGACAGCGTTTCCCGTGCCCCAGGGCGAGGTTTCTCCCGGCCGGAGCCCCGCGGGCTCCCAGCTCCCGCACCTACCGCACTGCACGATGCTGCGGAAGCGGATGTCGCAGGCGGGGCCGATCCCGTGCACCACGAACACCAGGTGGTCGATCTGCAGCGGCTCTCCTGAGGAGGGGAGAGGAGCTCAGGGCTGCGCCCAGCAGGGAACGGACCTGCCGGAGGCGCCGCCGTGCAGGACAGGAGCCTCCCGCCCTCACCTCAGCCCACGAAAACCCTTATTAGTGCCTGGCTTTACACCTCAAGGGTGGTGAGGTCTCTCGGTCCTGCTAAATTCGGCCGCCTGCCCCGGGATGGATCTGGACCGATGGGACAGCAGAGGACAGCACGGTGGCTCCATTCTGCCACCACCTCACTCCAGCGGGAGCGGATGCTCCGGGCAGTTCACCCCTGCCCGGCCGTGGGGATCGCTCAGCACAGGGAAGGTCTCAGCCCAGCTGCCCCCTGCCCGGCCCACCCTGATGAGCCACCCAGCCCCACGGAGCTGCACCTCCCAGGCAGGCCCCGGGTGGAGTCAGGGCTTGTTCTCTACTTCCCACACCCCTTCGTTTGCATACGTGCCTTGCTGAGGGCAGGCACGCATGGAAAATGGAGCAACTCCCTGACCTCCCCGCGGGGACAAGTCCTGAGGCCTGGCTGGGGGCTCAGGGCGGCTGGGAGGGGACAGAGCTGACACTTGGCTGCAGAGATGGGGAGAGCATGTGATAAACCGCTGTGTCCCCACCAGGGAAAGAAACTCTCCTCCTGTACAAATACAGCGAGACCTCGGGGGTGATTTCAGGCACTGCAGAGCTCCCAGCAGCTCTGTCTCTGTACAGGAAGCCCACCACCCTGCCCTGGATCTGCAGCTCTGCATGTTCACAGCTCACTGGGGCTAGGTAGGTTTCTGAAACTGTTTGGATCCTTTTGGCACAAAATGTTCTGACGTGAACTTCACTGAAAGGATCATGGGAGCCTCTGCCAGTCCTTCGGAGCGAACAGGTTGGAAAACACTCCACAGGGTTTTGGAGGGGTGGAAGGGAGAAGCAAGCTCACCACTGGGGATCTCGACCGCGATGTTCTCCACTCCTCTCTTCACAGTCCGGGGCCGACCTTGTTCCGTGGGCGTGGAGACCCAGTCGTCGGAGCTGGCGACGGGGTGGTAGTGAACCATCAGCTTGGGAACAAGAAGAGCCTGTCAGTGACCCGGGAGCAGAGACAGCTCTGGCTACAGCAGCTGCCGGGTGACACGGGGTGGTACCAGACTGTGCTGGGCCAAGCCCTTCGCCCAAAGAGGCGTTGAAAAGAAAAGTGAAGCTGCTGGCAGGCAGAGAGCCACTGCCCTCTCCTCTGGCACAGGCAGGTGAGTGGAATGCCACCGGGACAAACCCATTTGAAGGGAACAGCACGAAGAGACCCAAGGGGATGTCCTCACTGGTCGCCACAGAGATCACCAGGCCCTGCTCACCTTTGGGTTGTGCAGGATAATGACTTCTCTGTTGGGGGACTCCAGCTTCTTCTTCCACTCATCCAGGGTCACGGCAATCATGTAAGCTTCCTACAGAAGAGAACACTCTCTGTGAGTCAGCTGGAAGCATGCCCGTGAATGTTCAACCTCTTGGGACATTCCCCACCCAGTTTTCAGAATCTCTTATCAACACTTTGCAAAAGAAGCAGCGAAATCAGCTGGAGGAGCAGCAGGGTCATCCCAGGATCACATCCTGAGACTGTTTAAGAACTCCCCGCTTTGACAGCAGCAGCACCAGACTTCCTCATCAACTTCCAGCCATGGTTTTGGTACATCAGAATAGAGATTATTGCAAACATGTGCATTTTTATACATCTGTCTATATATCTCTACATCTGCATCTTCCCAAAGGAAAGCCTGGCACTTTAAGGTGCCGTGGAAGGATGCAGCGAGGCCGGACGAGGGCAGGGGAAGGGGAGGCCACGGCAGTGCTCACAGTTACATCAATCAGCCGCAGGAATGCCGTGCCAAAGCCTCTTTGGAGTTCACGTCCTCAGGCCTGACTGTGGTGCCAGCGGCCTTGTACGGGGTTTGGGACATCAGAGACAGCGTGTGACAAGGAGAAGCTGAGATGGACTCCAACGGGAAAGGTGTGTTTACCTCCAGCTCCTCGCTGAAGGACTCCGAGTAGGGAATAAACTTATTGTCCTTGTCTCCTTTGTAAAACCAGGTGCAGCGACGCACTTCAGACACCTCCTCCTCCCAGTACACGGCAACGCGCTGCCGCGTCCGCAGGCGCACGTCGTACCTGCCCCCCGACGTCGGGACAACCACGTCATCCTGGTCTCTCCCTGTGGGAACCGAGGCCTGCAATCAATCACGAGCGGCCTGGAACGGCAAGTTCCCAGAGGCAGGAGGCCGGAGCCTCCCGCTGGGCAGCACGGCGGAGCAGGTCAGAGCCACGGCCGCGGATGCCGATGCCCTCGGTGCCCACGCTCAGGGAGCGGTGTCGGGGTGTCCCGGGCGAGATGCCCCAAGCCAGGCTTCCCCAGAGGCAGAAGGTAAGATGAAAACGTTACACTACTCTGTCCTTCTCTCCAGCTCAGGCACATGCTTATGTGTCCTTTTCCTGCCTCGCTGGAGGGTAAAAGTGAATCTGTGGCCCTGGGAAGCGCTGGTGCCCAGCAGTGTAACAGCATTACTGCGGGGGTGCACCAGGGTCTCCTGTCTAAGCCATTCCTTTTGGAAACAGAGAGCTCCCTACAGACCCCAACACAGACCTCAAACTCTCTGAATTTCGCTGCCTTTTGTGTCTGCCTGCGGGCTGGGCTGGTGGCACAGCACCCCGTGCCAGGCTGGGCCAGACAGCAGCACCGGGGATGGGCAGCACAGCCTCTAATCCGAAACTTCCTGGGCGAGGGAGGATGGCAGCCAACCCTTGGGCAATCGGAGCTCTGCCTGTGGCAGCAGCAGGTGGCACAGACGGTGACATCTGGCACACAAGGGTCTCAGCACAGGGCTCAGAGCTGACCCCCAATCCTCGCTCCCATAGTAGGCACAGCTCCATGCCATGGGGAATCTCCCAGCGGAATTCCTGCCATCCTGCTGGCGTTCTCCCAGCCTCACCCGAGGATGCTTTGCAGTATGATTATATATAATTTAGAGCAGTGTCAGTTGAATGGGGTCAGACCATTTGATGCATCCAAACAGCTCAGTTACTGGGAGCAGGCACGTGGCAAAAAAAAAAAAGGTCTCAATTCAAAATTCCCCGAGGGAAAATCCAGCATCCCAGGGGGAAGCCATGGACGTGCCCGGGAAATTTCTCCCTGGTACCCAGACAGCGCTTCCCCCAAGCACACACCTGATGCTCCCCCGTCACCCCCAGCAGGCCCATTCCTTACGGTGATTCAAGAGCAGGGACGTGGGACGCGAAACCGAAGGGCGACT
>WEIT01039889.1:59406-72288 GCA_013389985.1 Dryoscopus gambensis
GGGGTCTCTCAGCCCCACGGGGGCCAGGGAGAGGTTTGGAGGGGGCCTGTGCACTCCGCGGAGGTTAGGGGGTGAGGAGGGGGCTTGTGTGCCCGCCGGGGGCTGGGGAGGAAGTTGAGGGGGGCCTCTGTGCCCTTCAAGGGCGTGAAGTTGTTTGAGGAGCCCCAGTTCCCCCCGGGATGTCCCCGTTCCTCGTGGAAACCTCTGTGTGCCACAGGCACGCGTGGATCTGGCGGGAGACCCCTGTGCCCCCACGGGACTCCGTGTGTCCCACGGGCTGGGGTCACCCTGGGCCCCAGAGCAGTGGGGGGCTCTGGTGGGGGACTCTTGCTCCCCGCAGGGCCCCCTGAAGCCCCATAAGTGCCCACGGGTGACCCTCGGAGCAGGGTCCCTCCTGCTGCGGGTGGCTCCCCATAGCTGGGGGCCCGGAGAAAGCTTTTCCAGCCGGTCCTGCCCGGTCCTTGGGTTTGATTTTTAAATGTTTTCCGTGTGAGTGCTGACACTGTACAAAGGAAGCAGCCAGCCTGACCCCCGGAACCTGCTGTCCTCGGAACGCTGCCTCCTTCCAGCAGGCCATGAGCGTGGGCTCCGCCAGCCTTTTATTTATTTTTCTTAATAAACACTTAACACGTGTCAGGGTGGATAATTCCATGTTCCACGGACTGACCCCGCTGCTGTCAGCAGACTCCGAGCCGGGGACGTTCCTGCCCAGCGCCAGCTCTGTGTCACCCTGGCTGCTTTGAACATAAACACTGGGGCGGTGAAACCCAGGGGTGGCTCCCGGGAGGGTTTTACTGGGAGTCAGCAGCCTTGTAATGCGCTGGTGACTCACCTTCCTCCTCTGCCTCACCTGAGCACCGGGATGGAGCCGGGATGGAGCCATCCCCGCTTGTCAAGGCGTAATTAGGCCGCGGGTTCATTAAGGCTGTGTCAGACACTGCCGTGTTTACACTGCGGAGCCCCTTGGCCAGCAGAGCTCAGGGCCGGTGCCTCGGGCTCCCCGGCGCGTTCCTTTGTGTCTGGGCAAAGGAGAATTGAGGGGGAGAAGAAATGAAAACACAGCTTTGGTACTCCTGGGGAAATTTCTCGTACTTTCAGTTGTTTCCAGCCCTCGATTTCCCGTTTGAAGCCTCTTTTGTTCCTGCTGCCATGGTGACGTGTAGCCACACAGGATTAGTTTTATTTGGCGGATAGATGGCGCGTTGATTGACGGGCGCTCGCTAACACGAGAAACGCCATTAATGGGAGATTTTGTGGTTTGGGGGGTTGTCAGTGCAGGATTGCCTTCCAGCTGGGGCTGAGCTGCCTCTGCTGAACGCGGTGTTTGCCGGCGGCTCCCGGGGCATGCAGGAACAATTGTGGCACCGAAGCTCTGCGAGCGCAGGATGCTCCTGGAAATCACGGGTTTGGAACAAAGGTGCCCAGTGCTGGCTCGTGTTAAAGGCAAAGGGGTTGTGATTCCCGGGCTGCTGCAGCTTCTGGGACTGGGCAAAGCCTCTAAAACCCCTTCCCTGGGTGTCTTCTAACTCCAGGTCAGAGCGTCTGGCTGTAGCTCAAGTGTTCATTTAGAATCACGGAATCCCAGAATGGACTTGAAAGCCCATCTTGTTCCACCCCCTGTCCCAGGCAGGGACAGCTTCCACCAGACCCATTGCTCCAAACCTGGCCTTGAACACTTTGAGGGACAGGACAGACACAGCTTCTCCAGGATCAGGGCCTCACCACCCTCACAGGGAAGAATTTCTTCCTCATTTCCCTCTGAAGTGTCTGTAGCAGATTCCTGAATCCATCTCCATCAGTTACCCCCGTTAGTTTTGAGTTTTCTCTGGAGCAAATCGCTGTTACCTGTTCTCTTTTGTTGCTCTCAGTACACCCGTGGAGGCTGAAGTGCAAATTTGATGGCAGGGCGCATTTGCATGCTCTGTTTGCTTCCTTTATTTTCCCATTCCAGCTGGTGAGGAGGAAGAACCCAGCAGTTTCCAGGCAGCCTTTCCTATGGGTTCTAGGAATTCTGCGGTTCCGTCAACAAACAAAACCATAACTGGTGTGCAGTGCTGATAATTCTCTTTGCTGGCTCAAATGTGGTTTGAGTGTCACCGAGTGGTGGCTGAGGGCGTGTGGGTGGTGGGACTGTGGTTTGGGATGCCCTGGGCCCTCCTCACACAGAGCTCGACGTTCTGGAGCCGCGTTTGGGGAGGGAGAGGGCCCTTCCTGGTGCGTGCCAGTCACGAGCCTGGAGAGGCGAGTGGAAATCCCCCGCGGTCTGCGAGGCTCGGGTTGGCTCTCTCGTGTTGATTAGGGGTTCCTTGGCTTAAGAGGCATTAAGGAGCTGGAATGATAGGTATGAGGGCGTGGGACGCGTGTGCAGCTCCCGGGCTGCTGTCTCGCTCCCACTTCAAAGCCGTGGCCTCTGCGAGTGTCAGGAGGAGAGATGAAAGGGCAGAGGAGAGCGGCTGAGCTGAAATACAGGAATTCCGTGTTGTGTTGCTGTTTTTTCTCTTTTTTTTTAACCCTTCCTGATCTGGGTTTTAAACCATATCTTACTAATAACTTTCTGTTTATGATAAGGAATGTTTTCCTTGGCACCTGGGGCGGTGACCGTGACGTTGTCATAAGATTAAAGTCTTTCTTTTCGTACACTGTGGGCCGATTTGATTTTTCAACCCTAAACACCCTCCGTGTTCTCAATTACTGGTGGTAAAAGAAATCTCCATGTCGCTGCAGGTGGTACAAGCTTCGCTCCAAACCGGGGAAGAAGGAAAAAGAGAGAGGGGAGATCGAGGTGGATATCCAGTTCATGAGGAGCAACATGACGGCCAGCATGTTCGACCTGTCCATGAAGGACAAGCCCCGCTCTCCCTTTGGGAAGCTCAAAGACAAGCTCAAGGGCAAGAGGAGCAGCGGGCTCTCGGACACGGCGTCGGCCATCGTCCCCAGCACCACGCACTCGCCCGCCGACAGCGAGGATGAGGCCGTCGAGAAGGAGAAGAAGAAGTCCAAGTTCAAGGCGCTGTTCTCCAAGCCCGGCCTGCAGAAGACGTCCCTGTCCCAGTCCCTGTCGGTGCTGCCCACGCAGCAGCCCGTGACCCCGAGGGTTCGGCTGCGGCCCAGCGACTTCCAGCCGCAGTGGGACGAGGAGGAGTCCGAGACCTCCCCGACCTCGGAACGTGAGTGCTGGCACTCGCTGCTCTGCTGGGCACAGAGCCTTCCTCCAAAGGGCTGCTGACGCTTCTCACGGCACTGGTTAAATTCTTCTTTCTGAACAAATTCGTAGGAAGTCCCTCCTGGCACTGAGGCTGTCGGTGGTGTCAGAGAAAAGGTTGTTCTTGCATCTTAAATTTCTCCCTGTTTTTTTTTTTTTTTCCAGGATCCTTTGAAAATGCCCTGGAAGAGAAGCCAGCTCCTTCTCCTCTGTTCAAACCTCGTAAACCAGCCTTTTTGGACAGTAGGCAGCTAACCCAAGGAACCACTAACCACACCAAAAAGGATGGGCTCTCTTTGTTCGGTGGCCTTAAACCCAAAAGCGATCCCGTTTCCAAGTCCAGTCTGTGCATCAATGGCAGTCACGTTTATATGGAAGAGACCACGACAAAGGACAAGACTCCAACCTCCTCCCCCTCTCCTCACAACCTCAGGAGGAAGCAGCTCTTTGCCTCAGAGGAGAACCTGTCCTCCAGGTCCAGTAAATCTCCCGAAGAGATGGGAAGAACCTCTCCTGGTCAGGCTTTCTCTGGGTCCACATCCTTGGAGACCTTCAAATCCATGACTCTGCCGTCGTACAAACTGCTCAGCAGCGAGGAGCACCTGGACACCAGCATTCCACCGAGCGTCGAGCCTGTTAGAGAGACCAAAAAACCAGACCACAAAAAGTCTGCCTTGCTCTCCCTGGTCACTGGGAAGAAGGAAACGCTGAAGACCGGCGATGCTGAGATTATTCCCGACAGGACCCTGCAGAGTGAGGAAAATACAATTCCAGAAGAGAAGAGTGAAGAGGAGGCCAAATGCCCGGAGCCCCCAGCAGATGTGGGCAGAGGGAGCCCGTCAGGAGATGCTCACCGTGCGGAGGACACCGTCACAACCAAGCAGCTGCTCAGCCCTTGCGAGGAGGAATGGAAGCCCGAGAAGGCTGCTCCAGCCAAGACCAAAGCTGTGAAGCCCAGGTGAGTCCCAGCTGCTGCCGGGGGTCAGGATGAGCAGTGGTGGTGGCAGGGGGCTGTGTCCTGCCACACCCGAGCTCAGGTGCTGCTCTGGGGGTACCTGCGGGTTTTACGCTGGCGTTGGGCGCTTTGATAGCAAATAACAACTCCCAGGTTCTTTCTCAGTGTGAAAAGAAGATGGATATAGGGGAGCTCCTTGTGAGTGATGCTGAAGTAGTGGTTCTCCAGTGCAGGCACCTGTGCAGGTTCTGTAGGGGTGATTTTTCTGGCTGGATCTCTTGCACGAACTAACTCTGAGCTGGGTGACTGCAGCCTCCCCAGGGTCTGAAATGCCCGTTCTAACATCTCTGCTTTCCTCTTCCCCACTTGGCTGTGGTCTTCCAGAGGGGAGCCTCGGAGCCCTTCTGCTTTTGGCATCGTTCGCAGCAGCGCAGAGGGAGTTTGTGTGGATTTGTACACAAGGCTTTTTCGGAAGTTCTGCTCCTTTATCCTTCATACACACATATATATAAATTCTGTTTGGAGTTTTTTATATATATGTATAGGTGTGCCCTACTAGTAAGGCTGTGTTTTGTGTGTGTCCCTAACTCCTCATTTTCAGTGCTTCTCGAGTTTAAATTTCTTGCCTGTGCAGTGTTTTATGTACTAATAAACCCGCTTGGGGCGCAGAGAGATGGTGCTTAAAGCAGCAAAAACAAGCTCTGCAGCAGAAGAGTTCTGACATTCCAGTGCTTGGTAAAGATGCAGTTCAGGACATAAAGTTTCACAGAGAGGGGAACCTCTCTCTGAGGCCTCTGTAAAGTGTGGTTCAGCTCCAGTGGCAGAGCTGATGGAGGCTGGTGCTAAAGCCTGTCTGTTCCTGCCTCGTGTTGCATCCACAAGTGACATGCGAGTTTTTTGTCCCTTTTTGCAGACTGGGCCTGTCTCCAGAGGAGGAACCCAAAGCCACGCTTCCTACTCTTGCACCTGACCCTCTCCCTGCTTTTCTCTCTCTGCACCATATCAGCAGTGCAAATAATCCTTTTGTTTCTGACGTGGGGCAGACGGTCCAAGTGCCAGACCCTGAAAACATCGCCGGTTCTCCTGCCTCTCTCGCTGCTCCTGCTTTTGCTGCAGAGCTTTGGAATGACAAGAACCCCTTTAGTGCTGAGTGGGACAGGGCATCCAGAGCCCTGGATCCCGACAGCATCGCCCGCGTCCCTTCATCCCATCACCCTGCAGCCTCCGTTCCCAAAGCGCCTCGGCCTGGGCCAGTCTCTGCTAGGGGCAATAATCCCTTCGCTGCTCACTGGGGGCAGGGTCCTCAGGGCTCTGACACAGAGGCTTCCCGGGGTCTCTCTGGCCCACCCACCCCTTCTGTCCCCTCTGACTGTCATTTCAATGACAATAATCCCTTCGTGCCCAAGCGCGGCGGGCAGGCAGTGCCAGGTTTCCAGGCTGCCGCTGGTTCTTCCCCTTCCTGCCTTCCTGGTGGCGAGGGCTGTTCCTCTGCAGGACGCCCTGGTCGTGGTGCTTCAGGTGGCTCTGCGGACGTGGCTTTAACCAGGGATGTCACAGCTGTGCCAGACCCTCTCGGCACCGTGTCTGGCCCCCCTGCAGGCCCCCCTGGGCTGGCTCCAGAGCCGCACTGTGATTCCCCCCAGCTTCAGCCCGAGGATTCTGTGGAAAGCAGCGAGGCAGGCAGTGGGAAATCTGTGTCCTTTGTCCTTGCAGGATGGCAGGGTGTTACACCAGGTGATGCGGGTTTGGGTGGGCAGGACGGTGGAGAGCGGCGCTCGGGTTCCAGTGGAAGGTTACGGACGGGTTCAGGGGCAGCAGGAGAGCGAGCAGGGTTTGGGGGTGAGCCGGGAGCAGGGGGTTACCCATCGACAGAGCTCTCTGGTGACAGCACACGTCCCGCCTGGAACAGGGATGGAACAGCTGTGGAGGTCACTGGTGAGCCCTGCACGAGGGCTGACAAAGGTTTTGTGTCTCTCTCCAAGTCCAGCGACAGCCTCGTGCCAGAGGCTGGCCAGGCACCGTCCCCCGAGGGCGAGCTCAGGGAGAAGCAGGAGAGCCGTGGTGGAGAGCAAGGGGTGGAATGTACGCCCGGGGCAGAGCCCCAGGCAACTCCACTTGCTGGAGACGAGCCACTTTCTCCAGTCAAACCCCCCCAGGGAGCCTGCCCGGTGTCCCCTCGGGAAGCGGGTACCGGAGGGGCTGGCAGCGAGATCCTCGTGCCACCGAGGCCAGCCCCACGGCTGGCTGTGCTGCTGGGGAAACGCCCACCCACTTCCCAGGCTGAGTTAAGGGGTGATGGTGTGGAATTACTGGATGATGAAGCCTTAGCTGCTCGTGGGTGCCTCCCTCAGAGTGGCTCCTTGGAGGCTGTCACCCCCCCAGTGACACCCAGAGGTAGCAGCAGTGACAGGCCTTTGAGAAAGGAAGGTGATGACGATTTATCCGTCAGTCTCACAAATCTCAGGTCTGCCATGCCCGTTCCCAGAGACCAGGGCTCGAAGCTGGCCAATCTTCCAGTGATCCCAGAGGGAGGCTCCGATGACGAGCTGCTGGGGGACTGCCAGGAGAGCTGTGGGGTCACTGCAGGTGGTAAAGGTGTTTTAGGGACTGGAGAGCAGCCCCGAGGTTTGACACCTTTGCTCAGAGAACAAAGAGAACTCTCTGATAGCTCTGCTGCAGCCCCGGTGGTCCCGGCTGCTCCGGGAGGAGCAGGAGCTGTTCCTGGTGCCTGTGAGCCAGGGAGTTTGGCTGTGCTGCCTGCTGGAGTGGGAGCTCCCAGGGTCTGTGTCCAGGGAGCTGACCCAGGCTTAGGGGGGACGTCTCATTCCAGGGAGTGCAATGGTCACTTTGAGAAACAAGAGCTGGAAAGGAGTGCAGGTGTTGAGGAGCGTGCAGAGTGTGACTTCTCTGAGCCTTCTGCTTCCTTTTCCTCCCTGTCAAGTCCTTGCCAGCCCTACTCTTCCTCTCATTCCCTTCTCTCTGACACCCCAAGTCATAGAGCAGAGCCTCCGAAAAAGCCAGCAGCCGAGGGCTTCGCAGATAAAGCGGGAAATTCGGGCAAGAAGAAACTTCTCCAGGCACGGGTTTCACCCTCTGAAACGTTCCCTAACCAAACCCCAAGGGGTGCTGAAACCGTGTCTCCCAAGCACAGGTGAGACCACGCGGGGATCCCAGCAGGTGCCTCCGTGCAGGGGTGAGCTTTGCTTTGCTTTCTGGGTGCGGATCTGTCTCTGCAGCTGCTGGATCTGACCGGGACCGGACAGCCCTGACTGCCTTCGGGGCCTGGATCTGTCAGGGCCTGGGTCCTGCCCTTCAGTGCGGGGCTGCTGCTGGCTCCAGGAGGATCTGTGCAGCTCCTCGGGGTGCTGAGGGGAGCGGCTGCTCCTCGCAGCTCTTCGGGGAGCCATTAGGGGAAGGGCAGGCGGAACAGAGCCATTTCATCCAGCTGGGAAAAGGGACTGGGACTGGGCTGCTTGTCAGACACGGGAGAATGGCCCCCCTGCTAAACGGGGATGCTTCCTTTCCTGGCTGAGCTGGGCTCCTCAGAGGGATCACCACAAGCGATGCAGCTCAGGCTGCTCCTGGAGCTGCAGCTCCTGCTGTGTGGGAATGCTGCCCCTGGCCTTTCAGCCCTCGAGGCTTCACCTGCACAGCTCTGCCTGGGGTCTAGGACACCTCTGGGCCACCGTTTGCTGAAACAGAAGTAAAATGTTCTTCCTGTGTTAAAATTGGTGTTGTAAGTCCTGCTCAGGCAAATAACGACAGCACTTGGCAGCTCGTGGTGGCAGTTCAGAGTGCAAGAGGCCTAGCGCTTGTCTTGGATAGCAGAAGTATTTGATATGTTGTAAGATCACGAATATGTTCTGATTGGCAAAGTCAGGCTGAAATACCAGTGCCTGAGGGATCAGAGTAGCTGCCCCGTGTTCTGTCTGCCCGTGCAGCCCGACCTGGCTTTTCTTCCGTGACACACACAGGATGCATTTCCCTTCCTGCTGCTGCTTTATCTCCAATGCCTTAAGTCAATAAAGATAGTAGAGAACTGGAAAGTACTTAGAAAACCCGTGTGGCTTAGAAATACCTTGTCTTCCTGAAGCTGCATCTCTTTTCTCTCAGGGCACAGAGCAGGGAGGGAATGTCCCCCAGTTTCTTGCTGTATTTGTTTTTAGTTTTAAAGATCTGTGTCATGCTGGTGATATGTGTCCTGCCTAAGTGACAGAAACCTGTCTTTTCCTGTTGCAGACTCCATCCTGTGAAGCCAATGAATGCCATGGCAAACAAGCCTCAGAGTAAGAACCTGAATGTCATCAGCACCATGAATGAAAAGCTGCTGGAAATGAGCGTGAAGGTATGGAGGGAAGTGGCACTTCCACTGCCTAAGCCTTGATTTAATGCGAGAGTTTGTGTATTCCAGATAGCTGGGACATGAACTTTCTTTTGGTCATCCCCCAAGCGTGGGGACAGTCCTTAAATGCTCATTTTCTTGCAGACTGATCTGTAATAGAGTCAGTGCCTCGTGTTTTGTGGAGGAGGTTCTCAGGCACGGCCACTTCCTGGGAGCGTGGTCGTGCAGCTGGGACCAGCCCTGGGACTGAGGGAGCTCTCAGCATAACCCTGGCCTCCAAAGAGGGCTCCAGGCCTGAGGCATAGCTTACCTGCCACGCTGATCTGAACGGCTGGGAGCATCCCCGGGTCAGCAGGGAAAATCCTGGGTCCCCTTGTGGTCTCTCAGGGGTTTTTGGGGAAACAGAGAAGCTAGAACTGAAATAACGGCAGTGCCTCCTCCTGGCCTGAGGGGAGAGGGTGTGAGCTGAGGGATTCAAACTGACACGCTGCTGTTTCAGGGGAGTTGGAAACTTGCAAGGGGTGTTGTGGTGCTCTGAGCCCACCCAAACCGTGTGATGTGCCCCGGGAGCCTGCTGTGCTCACACTCCCTGCCTGGGCAGCGCCCTGGCAGCCGCAGGAATCGGCAGAAGCTGCCCAGTACCTCTCAATTGAGCTCCTTAAGGGTTAAAAACGGACTTCCCAAAGAAATAGGAGGAAACACCAAAGGCCTGGGTGGGTGTTTCTTGCTGTTTAACCTGAATTTGGCTCTACCAGCCTGTATCCAAGCAGCTGGTTTAAGCTGCAGCAGGTTTGTTGGCGCAGCAGCTGAGGCGGTGCTGCTCTGTGTGCCCTGGTGCTGGTTTGGAACGCCCGGTGCCCGCACTGACCCTGCCTTCCCTCCCTCCCCAAGAAATACAATCCCTCAGACCCTGCCTACGCCTACGCTCAGCTGACGCACGATGAGCTGATCCAGCTGGTGCTGAAACAGAAGGATACCATTACCAGGAAGGACCTCCAGGTGCGGGAGCTCGAGGACTACATCGACAACCTGCTTGTCAGAGTCATGGAAGAAACCCCCAACATCCTCCGCGTTTCCATGTCCGGGAACAGAAAGGCTGGGAAGATGTGAAGGGCCTCGGACGCTGGGGAGCGAGGACTGAATTCCCACCAGAGGAGTGTGAGGAGCTGGTGTGGAGCAGGTGGTACCGGTTGTGCTGCCCACAGAAAATGACCTTTTTCCTGTTTCTGCCTTGAGCAACTCTCGGATTGATTAATAGTTCCATCAGGTGTTGTAATGAAGTCACCTTATCATATTTATTTCTTGTTTTCTTCCCATTATTTGGGAAGATCAGGCATTGATCCAAAGGCCGGAGGTGATGGGAAGGAGGAGGGTTTTTGATGTGTTTTGCTTCCCAGCAAGGCGCTGATGATCCTTTAGGAAGATGTTTTTAAATGGTTTTGTTTTGTAGCAGCTTTGATAGATCAGTTACTTTTCTTTCCACATCTGAAGTTGTAGTGCAATTTAAATCCTTGTACAGTAGAGCTTGAGGATTTGATTGTTTTTAAAATAATAATTAACTACACTGGAGAAGTCCAAAGATGTCCCAGCTTCAGACCTGGGCTGTGATTTAAAAGGAATTCATGCCCTGAATGTTGACCATAAGTTGACCAAATCTCAGTTCATCTCATCAAGTGGACATTCCCAGAGTTCTCCAAGGGCAAGGTCGCAGGTTTTTTGGAGTAGGAGACGTTGAGGTTCACGGTACGTTTCTACCATAGGAACGGCCTCCATGAATTTGGGCCAAAGGTACATTTTAAATCAGAAGTTGTTCTCTTGGTGTCTTAAAATTCCTGCTTTGGAGGTCGTGCAGAGAGGCAGAGGCCCCCGGGCTCTGCCCCCTCTGCAGCAGGGCTGGGTCTCACATCCAGTGCCCAGCAGAGTTCTGTGACCCCTTCCCTTCCACACTGCACTCATTAAACGTAAACACCTTGGGTTCTGCAGCTGGGGCTCACCTGGAACGCCCGTCAGAGGTGCTCAGCGCTTCCTTCTGTCGTTCCTTGTGCAGCCCAGGGAGGGGAGGCGGCGCTGGGGCTCCCCTCTGCTCCGGGTCCTGGGGCCTGGCTGCTCACAGAGGGGGGAAAGCCTCGCACAGCTGAGGGGCGCTGCTGCTGCTGCTGGACAATCCATGCCCTCCGCAGGGTCTCCGTGGATTCGGGGACGTTCTCCTCCCTCCCCGTCACTCGGCGGGAGCAGCTCCTGGCTGGCCAGCAGCCGCCACAGCTTCCCCCGCTGGAAACTGCACGGGGCTTTTTTTTGGTGAGCTCTTGTCAAAGATCAGAACATTCAGATGCCTTTTTGCACCTCTGGGATTTACCAGGGCAGGGAGAGTCATTAAAAGGCGTAGAAGGAAGTTGGAATACCAACAGAGCGGGAAGCAAAGGACCAAAGCTTCGTGAGGACCAAAGCTTAAAGCTTTCCAGCCTTAATTCCTTGGAAATAAACACTCTTACCTTCAGAAGCTGTTGGGTTATTGGGTCACTCCTGGCTCGGGGGTGAGTTTCTAACTCAGTTTTCCTACAGCAAAGCACTTTATTGAGGGACTGGAGCAGCTGGAGGGACTCTCACCCTGTGAGCAGTCTGCTTACAGTTGTCACAAACCACTGGAAGCTACTGGAGATCTCAAATACTGTATTTTTGTAGCAAAGAGCAGTTTAAAATATTTGCACGGAGCTGTAAACATTTATTAGAAAAACCAAAAAAGTGCTGTTAATGACATTTTTATTCCTGTGAACTGACCTGCTACCAAAGTCTGGAGCTTTTCCGGCAGAGCTGTCCCTCCTGGGCAGCCTGACCTCAAACAAGCCTTAGGAGTTGAGAGTCTTCCAAGACTTCAGGTGCTTTTATCTCCTTTTAGTGTTGTTTGAGCAGTGAAGGCGTTCTCTCCTTCCTCCTGTCCCCCCTGCTCTGAGTGAAGGGTCCGAAACGCAGGCGGCCTCAGTGGTGGTGGTTGAACTCTCCGTGGGGGTGGTGGGCCTTGCTCAAACTGCTGCTGCTTCTTGTGCCTTGCCGAGGGAGGAAGATGAAGGATTGATTTGTTTCCTCCTCGTGCCTCGGTGGGTCTCTGCACAGAGGACCCCGTACCTCACTGATAATCAAACTTTTATTTTAGACTTTATTCCGCAGCTTCCTGGTGTTCGGGGTCAGAGGGGGAACCCCGCTGTGCCCTGTGATGGGTGGGAGACCCACACGGGTGTCACTGGGCACAGGGGAGCAGGGCTGGGCTCGCTCCGGGGCGGTCGGGCTCCCACTGGATCCCGCTGGCAGCGCCTCGGGGCGCGGGATGCCCTCGGATCTCACGGAGGGTGCTCCGTGTGCGCTCCCGCTGCGCAGAACAAAGCAATAACGTGTGCTCATGTGTGCTCGGAGCAGAGGTGAAGCCTTCAAACCCGCACCGCCCTCCCCTGGCAGCCTTTCTGTGCCGGTTCCAGCCGCGGCTGTTGGGGTGGACCCCGAGCTGTGCAGGGCTCTTGCCCCGGGGTTGTTCTCTCGGGTGGTCTTCCCGAGCAGACCCAGCCCTGGGGGCCACGGGGGGGTCACAGTCCTCGACTTCCCCAGCCCCGAAAGCATCGCACAACCCTCGTACCTCGTTTTTATCGGCAATACTTGTTAAAGCCTTCCTTTGGTGTGGGGGGACCGGCATTTTGCATCCTCAAGGGCCTTAAGAATCAAATATATTGTTTTATTATTGAAGGATCTGAATGCATGTTCCCGGTTTGTACTCTCTGCTTTTAGCCCAGGTACTGTTTGTTTTCAAACACCTTTTGGTTTTACGGAACACTAAAATAAAAATACCTTAAACCCAGCGTTCTGGTCACCGTGTCTTTGTTCTGAAATAGTTCCAAAAGGGCCTCGTCCCCTCCTTGTGACCAACTCCGCCCATCCCCCAGGTATTCTGGGGCTGGTTTCGTCCCCGCAGCGATCCATGCAGGAACTTCCTGGTGAACACCTCGCAGGGTGGGGAAACCCGACGGACGGGCTCGTCCGCATCTCCAGAGCCGGGAGTTTCTGTAAAGCACAGGCACTGCCCGTGTGAAACATTCTCGGCCCGCAGCGGTGAATTGACCCCGGCGCTGGTCCCTGCTGGCAACACTGGCCTCAGCTTGCGGCGGTGATGGAAGGAGGAGCAGGAGGAGGAGGAGGAGGAGGAGGAGGAGGCGGCACTCAGCCTCCCGCTGGCGGGGCCGCTCCGCCTCCAGCCTGCCTGGGCTGCAGGAGCCCTGAGCGCGGTTATCGCCCTGATCCTCAGCGGCGATGGGCCCCGGGGGCCCCGAGCCGGGGTGGTTCGCGGTTCCCCGGCGAGGAGGACGCGCTGTCCCCTCGGGGCCGCTCCGCTCCAGCTCC
>WEIT01039890.1:5442-21486 GCA_013389985.1 Dryoscopus gambensis
AGATTTAGAAAGTTAGAGATGCTCATCTCCCCAAAGTTACTGAAAAAACAAATGAACACACACACAAAGGTGTTTGAGGGAAAAAAAGCTGAATTGGAGGGATAATCCAAGCAGCATTTTCAATACAAACCTTGACAACCCTGTGTTGTCCTACAGAACAATCTTTTCTTATGTATGCAGCTGATATGCAATTCAATGTGTCATTTTTTTGGATGTGATAGCAAGAAATTCCAGGAATCGTTCAGCCAAAGGTAACTGTAAGTACAATATGATGTGTGGGTATAAAAACTGAAACTCCTCATTTTGTGAAGCACTTCACAGAAGACTTGAAAAATCCACCTTTCATTAGAGCCAAATTCCAACCTCAGATCCACACTTGCGACTCTCATTAAAGGCTCTGGGAGCCAGAAGTACTTTGTCGAGGGCAGACTTCAACCGATTTTGGTATTTATTCTTACAGAGCAACTCTACTGAAACCTTGATTAGCCAAATGGAACAGAGACATGAAAGTAGTTTAGATTAACAGGGTTTGGATAAGTAGGAGAGGTTTTAGTGTTGTGTTATGTGCTTTAATAGACGTGACCTTAGGCCACAAATCAGCGAGGCTCCTGGGCACATGCATAACTTCAACCATATGAGTAGCTGAGTGCAGTCAGCAGAACTATTTGAGCTCTTAAATGCAGGCCTGTGTGTAAGGGCAAGGGAAAATAGTCCCTGATTTTGAACAAAAGGAGGACAGAGGCAAGTAAGGATTGTGTATTACTCTGATTTATTTTTCTCTTAACACCAGCTTAAAGCAAGCACTCTGAGAGAGGAGCTGCTTATCTGTGAACACACGACCCATTCATGCCAGCCAAGTGAATGGAACTAAACCAACCAGCTTCGGGTACAGGTGAGAAAAATCTCAGACAGCGACAGTTCAAAATCCCTGCAAAAGAGCTTAGGGAAGGAATCCCAGCAGGTCTGGAAGTCTGTGCTGAACTGCAAGAGAAAGCTAATACTTCTTCTCCTTAACTTCCAGATCAAAATAATGAATCCACACTGATTTTTTTTGCTCCCAGTTTCCAAGGAAAATGACGCTATTGGACAGTCTGTTTGTGTTCCAATCTCACTCCAATAACTTTTTCACCAAGCTGCAGAGATGGCAACAAGCTGTGAAATCCTGACAGTTTCACAGCGATGTCAAATGCTGTGGTGATGGGACAATAAAGGAGTTAGGATAACTTTGCAATTTAGTTGAAGTTTGTACAGTCTTTTATACTAAAAATACCATACTTGTCTATCCCATTATAAAACACTGAGGAGCAGTAGTTATGTGCTAGCAAAGGCACATGATAACCCTGTGAAATCTAAAACAGGGATACTACACAGAGCTACAACAAATCGAGCCTCCCTCCAAAACTAACTGGGACTTTTTCCCTCTACTGATTAATAATAAAGTTTCCTGCTTAATCACCCAGATTATTCACACTGACTGTCTAACACGTTGCATAGGTAAAAGCAGAAGCCCTGTGTGCTGCTTCACAGCAGAGTGCAGAGGGGTTCACTCCTCCCCAAACCNTCCAAGTTTTTCAACTTTATCTGATTAGTATGAGGGAAAGAGTTGAAAATAAAAAAAAGAAAAAAAAATAGCTCCTTGTGGATGTTTCCATTTGCTAACAAAGTAGGTATGTGTGCAAACCAGCACATCTGAAGTTTGGAGAGGTGGATTCTTTTTTTTCTGTTGTATTCTTCCAGTCGTACCAATGCTTTATTAGCAATTGTTTTAATAAGGCTCTGGGAAAAAATAAAAAAGATGACTCCAATATCAATCTATTTTAGAAGAATAAACATCTGGCTTATAGGGCACATGCATTAAGCTTGGTTCAGCTGCATGACAGCAGGATGGTCAATTTGCCTTTTCAATATTAACTCCCACTGTGGGGCTATTACCGAAAAGGAACTGGGAGGAAAAGCTGTTGCTTTATGAAGGGAAATAATACTGTATGTTTTAACAAATATGGGGAGACAACAGATAACAAGGAAGACTTTTAAGATTATTTTCTTAAATACCCATGAGCTGAGCCCCTGTACCCCTATATAAGGACATTTCCTTGAAGCAAAGTCATGTCAAGGGAATTGGGAGCACTGCAGTGAAAG
Organism: Dryoscopus gambensis; assembly: GCA_013389985.1. NCBI lineage: Eukaryota > Metazoa > Chordata > Aves > Passeriformes > Malaconotidae > Dryoscopus > Dryoscopus gambensis. The sequence goes on from WEIT01039890.1 coordinate 7,582, forward strand.
CAAGTCAGTTGGAGGATGTGACAAATTTGTTGGTAACAACAGAACCATAACAGAGAGACGCAATGCATGCCCTGTCTGTGTGCAGGCTGAATCCCTCGTGCCTTCAGCAAAAACTCAGTAGGAAAACACGCAGGAAAGCTTCTTGCCTCAGCTAAGATGAAAACTGTAAAATATCCGGTGCAAATGAAAGCTCCTGGAGCTGGAATGAAGATATAATGAACTAAAAAGGCATTAATGTGATGATAGCAGAGATGAAAAGGAAAAGGAGGTGGAGGTAAGTACAGGTAACATAAGCACCCCAAAAAACAACAGTACGCAAACAGTGAACTATTTTATCCCTGCACTGCTTTCATTTCAGGCCATCATTCTTCCACTAAGCTGAAACATCTGGATAAGCTGTCATAGGTGAGCTCCAAGTCTGTTGCAGGTCTGCAGCCCTGTGTCCTGTGCTGGGGGATAAAACAACCACGTCCACCTGTTTGTGACCTCTGTTCTCTGTCACTGCTCCCCTTGGGGCTTTTTATGTCACTGATTCTGACCCATGTTTTGGAGACAGCGGTAATGAAAGAAGAAAGAAGTCCTCCCAGGGTGCTGCAAAAGCAGTGCTCTGGGGGAAAGCAGGAAGTATGGAGGCATGAAAACATCAGTAACCCAAAAGCCATGTGTGTGAAAGGCTGGAAAAGCAGCTCATGACTATTGTCAAAGAAATTTTTGTGATTATCTAAGAACAAAGGGTTTCAATTTCTTCATTTTATGTATCAGACAGTACTTTGTGATGGAGAACATTGGTTGGGAAAGGCACAGAAACTGATGGTTTTTTTCTCCTTGGGTTTCTAAACTGGGATCTTGAGCAGTAATACTTGCAAATTTTATGGGGAACCTGATTCTTCTATCTGACTTTCTTTTGCTGCTGACAACACTTCACAGAAGAGTCACGTATAAATATAGGAAATTGACTACATAAACTGGAAACCAAGTAGCTCCTAATTAGATCTTGGTATAGCCTCACAGAAAATTAGTCAATTATTGGTCCATATAATTCTGTGACTCTATCTAAAAGGGAAAGTCTGTTAGCTCAAGCATTTATTTTTCAGTTAGGAAAAAAAATACAGCATATATATATACATATATATATACACACACACAGATATATATATTGGCTGGTGCACCCCTCCTGTGAAGACAGGCCAAGAGAGTTTGGGCTGTTCAGCCTGAAGAAGAGAAGGCTCTGGGAAGACCTTAGAGAGCCTTTCAGTACCCAAAGTGACTACAAAGGAGCTGGAGAGGGACTTTTNTATGATTTTTACATTTAGATAAATATATATACATATTTATATAAATATGGAGAGAGAAATACAGATATAATCTAAATAGGGTTTAGGAAACTGAAGGGTTAATGAGTAGAACAGTATATCAGAAAATATGCCAGTTGCAATGATGTTTTATGATTCTTGCACAACATGCAAGGTCCCAGACCTTCAGGCTACACCTGTAACATTTTATACTTTAAATGTACCCTGGACTGTGTTCTAGCTGAGGAGCCAACTGGCATGGGCTGTTCCACATCCATCTTATCCAAATCTTCTGCCCTCCACACCAGGATGGCAACAAGCAAACTCTCTGCTGGGAATAATCCTGCCTTAAGTCCCAGCGTTCCTGGGCATTGCTCAGGATACTGCTGGTAGGCATGAAAGACTGTCCCAGACTGCTCTGAGGAACACAATAAATGATAAAGTTCCTGGGTTCAGGGAACGTTCCTGGCATTGTTTGTTTTACTAGTATAGGCATATCCAAGGAAAGCCCAAATTCAAGACCTTATGTAACTTTACTGGATACAGCAGTTTCTAAGAAATGAAATATCATAAGAATCCTGAATTTCGCACTTGAAATTGTGCAGTTTCTCTGGGGCTTTTATGATCTTCAGAAGGCAAACTTTAATGTTTAAGGTTGCACTTTAATGGCAAATCCTCTGCAAGCATTTCTGAGGCCCTCAGGATCAAAGCACATCAATTTTTACCTAGCACCATGCTTCATGGATGTAGCACTGCACATTGCTGACCTGTGAGAGTGCAACATGTGTAGCCAAACCATAGTTCTTAAACTGGCCATCGATTTCCAGCGTGAATGTACAGCTGAGTAGAGTTCTCTCTGAAGGAAGTGCTATCAATTTCATTTTATTGGACAAGAAACTAAAGAACACACAAAACTTTGTGTGCAGGAATTTGGGGACTTTGCCTCAAACCCCAGTTCCAGCTGAGTCTCCAAAATAACCCTGTTACCTTCAAAAGTGTAATCCATGTCACGTACCTAGAGCATGTCAAACCTGGAAGCAGAAATGACAAGTCTCAAGTCAGAGCCTTAACCACAGGGCAAACCTCCTGCTATCTTAGTCTCTCAGAGAGTCTTAAAAAGAAAGCATTTGCAAGCCAATGCTAAAACACCAATATTTCCAGTGTTTTCTACCACTGGAGCAATAGCCCAGAACTGGTTTCAGTTCCTGTCAACTCCCATGAAGAGAATGGCACTGTTGAAACCAAGTCCTGCACACCCAGTGTGAAAGTCGAACTCCACACGCAGGATCTTTTCCAAATGAAGCTCTGTTCTGCCACCTCTCATCCATCTCACCCAAGAACACACAAGTAATATTTGTTATCCTCCTTTTCAGCCTGCACAACTATGTTTTTTCTGGCTTCTATCCACAAAGGGGAAAATATAACAAAGGAAAAGTCGAGGATGGATTATAGCTCAGAAAGAGATTTAATGACAAGCACATTGTATTCTCTCTTTTATTTTTAAATTTCATTTTACCAGTTTTATTACAGCATTCTGCTAGGTGACATATTGGACTTTGTTTGGTACAAATAGCCAAAACCTGTGATGTGCTCCTGCAGTACTGTGCTGCTCCAATACCTCTCTGTGATTTCCCCTCCATACCCTCCCTTATTGTTTCAAGCTGATCTCCAAAACAAATGTCCAAACTTTATAAAAGAGTTTGTGCTTTTTGTTAAATGCTGGTTTTAAAATCTATTTTCTCTTCTTTTCTCACATGCCAAATGCACTTGGACATATGAATATACTAGTGGGTCACATTAGTTTAAAGGGAAGGTAAAGAAATGAGATGTTGCTGAGTTTCTAGGAAAGGTTAGTACATCCTGCCTGGGAGGCTGGTTTTTTTCATGGAACTAGGATTATAGACTATTCTCGTGCATCTCCTTACATCATTTCAACATTAAAGTGAGATATCTAAATTGGAGCCTATTTTTCATCTATAACCACCAGATGCAGACAGACACGCTCGTTGCCTGTATAGGGAGCTGAGGAGTAAGAACCCCTAGGCAAGTTGGTCTGGTGCCTAAAGTTAGATGGAATGAATCCAAGATGAAGGCCTTCATCTTGCAGATTGTATTATTTTAATATGATTAAAGCATCTAAGTCATAGGAGATGTATTTTTTTCCTGACAATAGGAAAAAAAAATAATGTGAAGAAAAAAATGTGATCTTTTGAGATATAAACATGGGGACATGGAAGAAAAGCTCATAAAATCCTGGTGAGACCATCATAAGAGCATTAATAAAGGGGCAAAAAATATTTTTTTTTTTAAATAAGGTGTGGAAAAAAACTCTAAAAACATTTAGGAGTTTGGAAAGTCCGTATCTATTAAAAGATAAAACTTCACCAGTGAGCTATGCTACTCAGTTACAATGAGATATAATACTTATAATTTTTCGGGAACAGATTTGTAGCATTGTCACCAACACAAACGGAGGTTCTGGGCTTTAAACAACTCACCTGGTTGTAACTAGATACATGCAGACTAAGGGAGGTGCCAGTATGCAGTGGGATACCTTTGATCTTAAAAGAGAAAACCATGCCCTCACCATGGCACATCTGGGCTGGGTATCTGCCTCAGAGAGATTCTCCAGGTCAGCTGGAGATTTCTGCACTTAGTGATGGGACCACCCTGGGGGGATTTTACGGCCTAATTTATTCTGGTCAGACTAAAGTTTCCTTATAGTTATAATTTACATAAATGTGTGAAAATCCACTTTCCCCTCTCCCAAGCTTTTCCCACAGATATCAAGAGGAAAGAAAGATGGAAGTAGTACTGAGGCAATGCAGATGAAGCCACAGAGAGATATAAATGAAAGCACTAAGCACAAAGAATTTTCTTTTCAATTTTCATGAAGCGTTACTGAATCCACCCATCTCTTTTATAAACCACAGTGAATTGATTAACAGTGAGGTTTGGGTCCTTAGGGCAGAGCTATCATACAGTGCCTCAATTTATAGTAAACCACTTGAGTATCAACTAATTAAAACTACAGTGTAGCATGACGCTGTTTGCAGTTTGGCTGGAGTCCGCACTGCGCCTGGCTGTTGGAGGGGTCCCGGAACGGACCCTCGTTACAGCTGTAATTAACGGGAATCTCTTACAAAAGTAACAGAACAGCGCTGGCCCTCTCACGGGGAGCAGGCCGCAAACCGATGTGAAAGTAGCGCTGGTAAGGGCAAAGGAACAGAGATGGGTCCTCTGCAACTTCAGAACTTTAACAGAACAGGCAGACAAAGTCCTTGGTAGAGGAATGCAGCGCCTTTTTGTATGGGAGCCAAAAGAGGTGGGATAAAGGATTACAACCAATTGAGTTCTGTAAGTTGTGACGTGGCGGGGGCGGGGTGAACATCCAATGGGACAAACTCAGGGGAGGGTTCTATTTGAATGAACAAAGGAAAGACCGAATGTAACAGAACTTTCCAGAGATCATACATATTCCATAAGGGATATGCATAAACATAAGAGCATACATAAAACTGGGTGAGGGAACCTTGAACCTATAACAGAACAATAGGCAAAAAGCAGTTCCCGGTGAGGCACGGGAACCCACAGGAACCAGGATGTTAGATTCCAGTGCTCTGGGTGCTCATCCACCAGGAACTTGTTGGTGTGGGTGCTGCTGCCACAGCCACATGCACTGCAACAGTAGAGTAGTGAGAGGTTAGGTAGAAGGTTAGCATCTCTCACACAGGAAACAAAAACTGGACAGGGCACACCTGTGAAGATACTTGTCAAAGCATGAGTCAAGAAAAGTGAGTTATGCATGTATGAAATTAGGTTCAGACAACCATTCTCATTACCATATATTGCCATAGGTAATCTCATCTTTCTTGCCCACACATACACTTTCTTTCCCATAATACACCCACACCTGTATGATTTCCTCCTCTTGAAAAGTATTGTGGGAGAAGTATTCCTTCAAATTGTCACTTTAGTGAAGCATTCCTCCAGATCCCAGGTAACAGGCAACATGGCTTCACTAAGGGCAAATCATGCCTGACAAATTTGGTGGCTTTCTATGATGAGGATGGAGTGTTGGTGGATAAAGGAAGAGAAACTAGGGTCATCTACCTCAATTTGCACAAAACATTTGGCACTGCTACACACGATATCCTTGTCTCTGAATCGGGGAGACATGGATTTGCCAGGTGGACTCTGCTGAGAAGGAATTGGCTGGATGGTTGCGGTCAAAGAGTTGCAATAACAGCTCAATGCTCAAGTGGAGATCAGTGGTGAGTGTTGTTTCTCAGGGGTCAGTGTTGGGACTGCCTCTGCTTAATGTCTTGTTGGTGATGTGGACAATGGGATTGACTTCACCCATAACAAGGTTGTTGATGACATCAAACTGTGTGGTGCAGTCAATACACTGGAGGGAAGGGATGCCATCCAGAGGGATATTCTCAGGCTTGAGAGGACCATGAGAACTTTATGAATTTGAGCCAGACCAGATGAAAGGTACTGGACACAAAACGCCAACTATATGCTGGGCTGCATCAAAAGCAACATGGCCAGCAGGCCAAGAGAGATTATTTTCCCGCTCTACTCCACTCTTATGAGATTCCACCTGGAGTGCTGCATCCATCTCTGGGACCCACAACCCAAGAAGGATGTGGAGTTGTTGGATTTAGTCCAGAGGAGACCAAAAAGATGATCAGAGGGCTGGAGCATCTCTCCTGTGAAGACAGCTGAGAGAGTTTGGGCTGTTCAGCCTGGAGAAGAGAAGGGTCTGGAGACACCTTATTGCACCTCCCGGTACCTAAAGGGGCTCCAAGAGAGCTGGAGAGAGAGCTGCAAGAGAGGTGCCTTTTTACAAGGGTGTGGAAGGATAGGACAAGGGGGAAGGGCTTTAAACTGACAGAGTGTAGGTTTAGATTAGGAAAAAATTCTTTACTGTGAGGGTGGTGAGGCACAGGTTGCCCAGAGAAGTTGTGGATGCCGCATCCCTGAGAGTGTTCAAGGCCAGCTTGGAAGGGGTTTTGAGCAACCTGCCCTAGTGGGTGGCATCGCTGCCCAGGGAAAGAGGTTAGAACTAGATGATCTGCAAAGTCCCTTTCAGCCCAGCCCATTCTATGAGTCAGTGATCCCCTTGGAAAACTGATCAATGTTTAAGCTCTAATTGAAGCTGGCAGAGGTGCTTGCATGAAAGCTTTAGTGATATATAGAGCAAGGAGGAGAGGAGTGACCACAAGCTATGGCAACCCTAGTTTGGAACTTATTCTTTCCCTGACCTGTAAAAAACTTTGGAACACACCACAAGGCACCTTCATAGTGAGTTATTTACTCACTGGCTGTTAAATTGTCTTGCTTAACTTCACTTATCAGTATATTCATTTGTTGGAGTTTGTATATATTAAGACCACCTGGTTCACAGAGATAAACAATCTTTTTACTCAGTGCATAAATCTAACAAAGCAATTTTAACTTTACATTTAGCTTAAGTTTGTTGATACTTTAAAATCAGTAGTGAGTGTGGAATGAGAAAAAATGACCTGTATTTCTCTTTTTATTCCAGTAAACCTATTGAAGAAAGCAAATAGCTGTTCCAGAGGAATTTTCCACACATTCACATATATCATTTTAATTTGTTAATTCCAAAAAGGGCAATTTAGACCCTGCTATTCTGGCATTGAAATTAGATCTATGAAAAATAAAATTAGAACACAATGATAAATTTCAACACAAGTGATGAATTAAACAGGGAATGTGAGTTTAAAAACACCTTTAGTCTCTCTAACCTTGGACATCCTTTTCTTCTGAAAGGTTTTTTGTAAATGTGATCAGGCTATGTCCTTGAAATTCTCTTCCCAATTAAAAAATTGTGCTATGAGAAGAGCTTCTTTTATTAGAATAATTCATCAGTTCAGCATGGCAGAATTTTCATCTCATAACATCACGTAACTCTTCAAGGCTTTGGTGCTTAATGTAAGGCAGTTGTGCCAATGTATTCCTGGAAATTGCAAAGATCAGTGAAGGAGATTTGAAGACCAGATTTGAAGCTGGTTAAAGCTATGAAAAAAGTAGAACAATCAAACCCCTAAGTGAATGGATTATGTTATATTTCTCAGTCATTTTTGTACCTCTATAAAACTGTATCTCAACAAAGAATAATCATGAATGAAAAGATGTGTGAAGGCATGGAACAGAAGCTGAAGGACAGACTGAAATGCATGTGGATGTTTCTAAATCCAGTTATTAGAGACAAAACTCATCTATCTGATTATCAAATAAATAATTTATGGCTAAGGGAAACTTGTGCTAGTTATAACAGAGAAACTGGAGATTTCAGTAATTTTTATCTGAGCACTTGATTACAACTGGGGGGGTGAGGGGGAGAAACGAGAGTTGTCAGTCTTATTCTTCCACTGAGCATCCTCAAGGATAAGTTTTGAGACATGCTTTATTTCCAAGAGTCATTAATGACCTGAGCGCAGCTCTTAAAGCTGCAGGTGACAGGTCTAGGGATTTCACCAATACAGACTTTCCTACTGGGTGATTCTAAACAGTAGCAGAAAAAGGATGAAAGTTAGCAGGAACAAGCTTTAGTCACACACTCACGAGGGTGAAATTCTTGGTTAACTCAGGTTAACTGTCTAACTTGTTTAGAATCAGCTTGTGAGGCTGCAATTTCTCTTCATTCACTTTACAAAAACCTCATAGACCCTAGATTGTTTTCTAGTCTAGAAACAAAGCCGTCAGTATGATTATCACTGTTACAGCTGTGTAACTAAATCACTTGCTCGAAGCTGTAGGCCCATTGGTTGGGAATTATTAAGATGGAAAAGAGCTGGATGAATTTTTCAAAGGCAATATTCAAGACTTAGGATGTAGAGGGAAAGGAGGGAGATATATTTCATGCAAGGATGCAGAAACATAAACATCGTTGTCAAAAGTAGCGTCAAGACAACATTTTCTGTACTGTTTACAGTGCCACTGACCCAAAATCAGTTTTAAGTCTTGACAGGTAACCTATGACAGGAGAATAGGGTCATTGGGACATGAAGAGGAAAAGAAGAACCTTTCTTACGAGAGTAATTAAAATACGTAATTTGTTTAGTCTAGCAAATAAAGTTAGAATGGCCTGCTCCATAAATATTTCAAAAGAGCAAACACAGAGAGGAATAAGCACTATTTAAGTGGAAAGTCAGGGTTAGCACAAGAAATAATTAGCAGCAAATAACGTTACATTTGGCAAGTAGAAGGTTTGTCGCTGGGCTGCAGATCTGCAACAGTCTTACAGTAGCAAGAAACCCAGCTAATTTCAGGTTGAACTTGATGCACTCAAGAAAGGTTGGATAGACTATTAGGGGACGAGGCATCAGCAGCCAGCAGTTCCTTCCAAGCCTATTTCTTTATTTTTTCTCTACCTAAACCAGAAGTGGTTTCTCTAGAACTCTTTTGGCACAACAGCAAAGTAACGGGTAAAGAAGAAACAGCTGATATTACTTATTTGGATGAGTGACCTTTGCAAAAGACTAACATGTAAACTTTGTACTTAATAGCAAATGCTTAATAGTAGGATGTACTAAAATTCTGAGTTTCAGAATATAATTCCCCATTTGTGTTCTTTCTCTTTTATACCTGAAGTATCTGGCACAGACCCTTTTGAGAAACAGGAGACCAGACTAGATAGGCCACAACATTCATAGCACTTTGCCTATATGGCAAGTCCTACATTCTTGTTTCCAAAGGTTATACAGCTGAAATGTATTATCTTAGTCTTGGATTCTTTGCTCTTTCTGTTGTGATTTTCTCTGACATAAACCATAGCAAAAGAGCCTACATGATTTCAACACTAGGAGATTGCAAAGTAAACCATTTCTACATACCATGTCTGGTAACACTTTAAAATAATAGCCCAGTTAATTAATGATGAACTACAGTGAATATTCTTATACAAGTACATAGGACATTGCTATTAGTGCCAAATGAGTTCATCATGATTAATGTTATTACAGTACATACCAGCAAAATTCATAAAAGCCATTATGCTGGATGGTTACCCAGCACCAAAAAGTGCTCCCCTCCAGCGAGCAGCCCACACTCAATAAGGAAGATGAACAAAGTTCTATTCTGAGATCCACGGAGTTGCATTATTATCAGCTCGGTATGAAATACAGGCCTTTAAAGGAGATCTTCAGAGGAACCTCCATCTTTACAAAGTCAGACACAGTAGGGCATGGTGGCTAATGGGCTTAAAATTCAGGCAACTAATGTAGGGTTCCACAGGGCTTGATTTATCACCAGTGCAAGTAAAGGCTGTAGAGCTGCACGTGCTCATCCTCTTTAGATAGCAATCTTTTTATCTTGATGTAAAACATTAACCATGCCTGACTGAGAGCATGCTTAGGGCCTGTGGGTAGAGGGGTGCTGGGTCCCACTGCCCTTTCTTTCCGTCAGCAGCACGGCAGGGATAGGCAATATTGCCTCCTTAGGATGTGTGAGGATAGTGCTTAGTGCCCAGATTTCCCAACTCAAGATGAGCTCCAGAGGCACTATTTACACCAAAAAACTCAACAGGGCGAGCAGACTGGCAAACATCGCCTCATCCTGCTAACCACTGGCAGCACTTCCTGACAGACTTCTGGCCTGTGTCAGCTAAAATTCCCCTTGACACCAGGCCAGCCTGGTTTAGAGGATCAGCATAGCCAAGCACCATTCTTCATAGACAATTTGGATGTAGCCACTTTGTTTGGGGGGAAAGTCAGCAAGCTGTAGTGCATGCACACAAGCTGAACTTAGTGCCAGAGAATGTACCATGATTCATTTCTCCAGCTCCTTTAGATACAGCCAGAAAGGCTGTGCCTCCTCAGACCCAAGCCAACCTTGACTCTCTGCAACTGCAGAGAACACTTTTGGCCTTTCTGCTATCCCAGCTCATGGTAGAAATTGAAAAACAACCTCTTCTGGAAATATGGACAGCACCAATCCTGCTATGGAAGAGCAGGAGGCAACTGAAGGAAGAGCTAAAGTTGCAGGACATTGGAAATGGTTGACCAGCAAAAGTGCAAATTTGCAATATTAATACCTGAAGGGTATATTCTTCTGACTTATATAGAAAATTGTCTATTTAACTGCAAGATTCTGACCTCTCATAAATTTCACATGCTTGGATAGCTGAGATACGCTTTACTAGGCTCCAGAGTTACCCATAGAAGATTCATGTATGCAAGCTTTTAACACTAAAACTGAATCCATCATATTTAAATAATACTAGAGATCAATGGTTAACTTTCTTTGAAACCCAAAAGGAAGGACCGATTTTCTATCTCAGCATTTCTAAAGGTCAGAAAATTGATTTTTCAACTGTTCCAAAGTCATTATTAAAAGTATTCTGAAAATGAAGATGGAGGAGCTTGGAAATAAGGGTATTTACTTTTGAAAAATCTAGAATTTTTCAGCATTTCTAAGGGTCAGAAAATTGATTTTTCAACTGTTCCAAAGTCATTATTAAAAGTATTCTGAAAATGAAGATGGAGGAGCTTGGAAATAAGGGTATTTACTTTTGAAAAATCTAGAATTTTTCAGCATTTCTAAGGGTCAGAAAATTGATTTTTCAACTGTTCCAAAGTCATTATTAAAAGTATTCTGAAAATGAAGATGGAGGAGCTTGGAAATAAGGGTATTTACTTTTGAAAAATCTAGAATTTCAGAGAAAACTGATATTAAATCTGGTACATTTTAACTAGAAACATTGCCAGTATAAGTAATTGTCTCTATTATTTATACTGAAATGTAATTAAAATAATTATGCGGGGAGTTTTCTCACTAAAAGAAGCAGAATAAAGGAGAAAACCTATTAAGAGTATCTGAGTAAAGAGTCTCAAAAATTTTAAGATAAATTTAATTTAGAAGATAGATGAAACCTTTAAAAACAAATCCATTCTTCCTGAAACACCTGCCATTCACAACTTAAAAGTCACTTGTTCAATCTCATTTCTTCTGTTTTACCATAACTCCTGGTCTTGTGCAGAATGCCCTATACAGTCAAATATTTAAACAATAGTTTAGCTTTAAGCCTGTGAGTAGTTCCAGTGACATCTGTAGTTCTAATCATGCTGATTATGAGCATGTGCTTAAATACATGAGCTCCGATAAAGTTCTCCGATAAAGTTTCTCAGTTTTCTCTACAGTTCCTCTTTTCAGGCTGAATTAAGCCTTTCACTTCTCCATGCCCTGCAAAATTTTCTTGCAGGCCCAGTTAGAATATCAAGGGTTAAACTCGTAAGAAATAATTTTCCTGCCACCTTTCAGATAACCTGCCAGGACCTGTCAACAAAGACTCTTTAAATTCTCAAAACCTCAAAACACAGTGTTCTTTACATCGTAGATCTCATATCACCCATTTCAGGACCTCCTACATCAGGGCCTATTGAAAACACCCAGTGTCCTCTTTAACATCCTGTTAATCTCCAATTGTGCAGCACCAAAAAATGTGGTGTCTTGGGTCAGGAAAACCAACATAACTTAGTGCTTTATATGTCAAAACCAACCACTGACTTGCAACCAGAAATTAATCTGCAAGCTGTAGGGTTGGCCATGTATATTCCTGTGAGGCATTTTGGAACACAGATGTGAACACAAAACCTTGCCACACTTCATGCTGTTGGAGGAGATACATGTGCAAGAAAAAGGATGACTGCTGGGGAATCTGTTCTAAATTCTCATCTTGACTCCATCAGTGTTTCATTCTAGCCCATATGTGGCTCAGTATTCTCAAGGGCAAAGCATGGGTGATACTTTTCCATTTAAGTAAAATGTTGTGATAGAATGGACAATTAGGCAAATGTGTTATACAGCAAGAGGGAAGTCATAGAATTTCTCCAAATTGAAAGAATACTAGAAACTAAGCAAACTCAAATGAGGGGCATGCATTGTCACATTCAGCTCTGCATCAGGCTCTGAACAGTTGTGTGTCTGGTGCCACAGCCTCTTGGGAAACTTGCCCCAGATTTCCCATTTTTAATTACCTGTTCAGTGGCGCTCAACCCCAGCTTAACAGTTTTGATTGCTTCTTCTATGTAATTGGCGTACAACACAAACTTACTTTAATTTTCAACTAATATGGTAGCAATTCTGAAAAACAAAAATAAGGGCAAAAGTATCCGAAATCTCTGTTTCAGTGAAGCAAAGATTTCTTGTTTTCATTTAAGAAACTTGAAGTCCAGCAAAAAAGAAAGTTCTGTGTATTTGGTTTGTGATTTTGCCCTCTCAAAGAAAAAAAATTGTCAAAAATAAGATTCAGAAAACAGTCTGCATTTGCAATTTAATTAGCGAAAATCAGCCTCACGTTTAATAAAACCATCTTGAAAATCTCTATCCTCCATGACCATTTTAGTCTTCTCATAGCTCCTGGATAAAGAAGTAGGGTCAGAATGACCTATTTTTCAGCAGCATTACCATTCTTAGATTCTTTTTTTTTCTTACATCCTGCAACACATTTTGGCCTATGTCAGCTACAGGAGGCAAGCCTTGTATCCCAAGCTTTATCCAGGCACTTGCTGTTAGGGTAGTCTTCATTGTTTGAGTGTCCAAATGATTTTCATATCTGCTGGTGATTCAAAACTTTCAGTAAAGACAACAAGATCTGTATTTTGAACATAAACTGTCATATACATGGCTGAATCTTGCAATTAATCAGACTCATGGTGCCTCAAATTTGGTATTTAAATTTTGGCCTACAGTGTTTTACCTCAGTACCTCAAAGCTTTTGTGATAGTGCTGCCCTGGACCCAAAAGGGGTATGGGGAAGTTGATTATCTCTCATGAATTTTGGACATATAAGGCCCCAGATTTTGAAGTCGTGCACAGGACAGAAAATACTATGGGGAAATTAATAATTCTGACTTCATAGTTCAAGTAGATACTTAGCCATATGATAAGTAATAATCGTTCCCTAATTCAGTAACATCCACTCCCTCCCTTAAAAGTGGCAAAGGTCCCACTGAAGCAAAGCATATTGGACCATGCAATTAGTAACAGCATCATATGCACATGGCATTTTAATTCACATTGCAAGGGAGAGCAATTTCCAAGCACTTGAGTATTTGACATGAGAATCTGAATAATATCTTTTTAATATATCTTTGGGCAGTTAATTTGCATTTAAAGACTAGACCAGTTGGAAAAATGATGGATTGACACACTGATCAAGTTTTCCTTTGATGAGTGATATTTTATTTTCTAGTACATACATATTTAGTATTATGCTAACATTTTTCCAAACTTACACCTTCATGTCAAGCCACTTTTAAATTTATTTCCAGAGGAAAGCAGCCCAAAGTTCAACCAGAGAAAGCTTTATAAAAAAATTGTGGAAAGAAGAAATTAATTCTGACACATCCGATCAGCAATTTGTAACATCATTTATCTCAAACTCCCCAGACAACTGAAACCAACAAAAGATGATAATTTTTGAGTACAGCCTTCAACTGGAAATAATTTTCTATCTTCCCTAGCTCCTCTACTCCCCACCCCCAAAATATAAAGCATTTTACACAGTAACATCTTTAATCTTTTCTTTCGTCTCCCTAGCACATAACATAGATGGGCTGTGATAGGAAAACCTGGCCAC
>WEIT01039890.1:22791-91561 GCA_013389985.1 Dryoscopus gambensis
GTAAGGATAATGAAGCACTGGAATCAATTTCCTAAGAACCTATAGGATCCCTGGAGGATTTTAAGAGCAGGTTAGGTAAGCATCTGGCAGGAATGACACAAGTTTATTTGATTCTGCCATGAGCCACAGTACAAAATGACCCTTGGAGGTCTATCTCTCATACCTTTATTTTGTATGGGTCTGTATTTTTGACAGCTGGAACAGAAGTACCAGGTTTCAAATAAAATTTCTCTTTAGGCAAAACCTGGACATAGGTCTTTGATTTAGCCATAAAGTCTTCTTTTCAGTTTTGACTACCCCTTTGCATGGCATGGCTAGTTGAAGGGGAAACTTGACTATGATAAAAATCTATGTGGGAAAGAAAACCAACAGTTTTAAAGATCTACTTTAACATGATAAGTTCATAAGAGTCAACAGTAGGATGCAAGACAGATATTTTCAAAGAAGTGCATCTTGCTAAGAGTATGAATTATTGATCCCTGAAATTATCTCCCAAGGAAAATGATGGAATACTCTCTCTTGAAGACATGGATTCAAAAGTGCCTATCTTTCCAGAAGATAAATTTTAGTCTTATAAATTACTGGACTCAATATAGAAATAATACGTTAAATTACTATGGCTGCATTGTACCAAAGATCAGCTTTTTGTTATGTAAATATTTATTTTCATCTTTGTCTCCTAGTACTCTATTCCTGTTTGAAATTATTCATAATCTATAATAAAGTAATCTCTCTCTTACATAATAGAACAATGATGTTCTGATCTACTTTTTTTTTCTTTCCCAAAACAGCTATCTTTCGCATCTAGGCTATTCAAAATGCTCACCAGTAAAATTCTGAGAAGACCAAAATTTTCATAATTCTCTGGACTTTTGGATTCTGAGATGGGAAGAATATATCAATTTTATTTTTATAACTGCCTATTACCAGAATCAGCTTACATTTGAGAAAAAAATGAGATATTTTAAAGTATAAAAATGGCCTTTATGGTTTCAAAAATATTAGTATAAATTATATCAACATTTTCAAAAGCTAAATAAAAAAGAAATCAGTCAAGTGAAAACAAAAATTAACAGAACTTTGGTTCCACAAAGCAGCTTTTTCCAATTAAAAAACTATTGTTAAATGTTCCCATCCCACTTAAACTTTAATTTTTTTGTTAATAAAAACCCCCTGCTCTTTTACTTTAATTCTGTCACCAAAAGTCTTTCTCTCCAGCATTCTTATGACTTGGGGTTTTTTGTTGATTTTTTTTCCACAATCTCCAACTCATCATCTTTCCTTTCAGAAACAATAGGTTGGAACTAAGAACAGAACAAAGAGAAAAAATATCTTTCTATCTCTGGCTCAGTAAAACAAGTTTTTTCTAATTGGACCAAATGATTTGGATTACCTTGTGTAATCACTTTGACAGTATTTGTGTCTTTCAGAAATGTCCACAGGGAGAGATCCACACTTACTTCCATAGCACTGAGGAAAACTTTACATGGCTTTGGAGGCAGACACCACCATTCTGTAGCTCTACTGAAAGCATTTCAGTATTTAATGAAGGTACCCACTAACAAGTCTTTTAAGATTTTATCATTTGAATAACAATAGACTCCAAGATCACCTTGTTGATACCATGCAGTGCTGATCCTTTAGTCAGAATAACACTTGGTACAATTAAAACCATGCATAATGTGCCCTGTATGTGCTGTCACCAAAATCAAATTAATTTGTCATTCCAAAAAGTAAACTCCATCTTATTTACCTAAACCATTTGTTCAGACTTTGGTTACATTCATGTGACAATTAATTTCTTATCAAGAGAATTCTGTACCGGATTGTCCATTATTTGATGGGAAGGTGATGCCAGGTAGACCAGCCTACAGCTGTCTGAATCATCTCACTACTGCTGTTTGTTTTCTGGCACAATATTGCAATTCTTCCTTGTTCTGGAGTTTCCCCAAGATTTCAGGACTTATTAAAAATGAACATCTGTGAAACAGAGATGTCCTCAGCCAACTCCTTCAGGATTCTTAAGTGCAAGTTAGCCAAGACAGACGATATAAAAATGTTTATCCCTAGCAGATCTCTATTGTTTTCTTTCAGTACTGATGATCTAGGAAGGTGATAAAGTATGTCACAGTATATTTTTCCAAATGGAAATGAGAAATCCTTATTACTTCTGTCTTTTTTACTTCATCACTGTCAGTATTGTCTGCTTTCTCTAACATCAAGCCTACCTCCTCCCAAAGGTTTCTTCTGCTCCTAATATTCTTATCCCGTTCTGTAACCAGGGATTTTGTAATAAGTTTTATTTCTCCTCATGATACCACAATTTCTAATTTTTACAAGTTGTTTACAACTATCTCTATTTTTTCCCTTCATGTCAGATATTTGGGGATGATTGTAGCCTTGTTTTTCTACTGGACCAGAATTTATTTTAGCAAGTTATAACCTATGAATGTGGAATCAAGACTTACTAGCCAAATAATAAATTCTTGCTGAGGAGCTCCCTGCTTTCATTCAGATTTTTACATCTCCAATTTTCCTTGGGGGCCAATTTATTCATCACTTCTCCCTAACTTCCACAATATTTATTCATCACTTCTCCCTAACATTCACAAATGTGCTAGTTGTTGGGACTGTTCTCTTTTAATATATTAAGTATAAGTTACATATTACTTACATTCAGATTGTGATCATCAGACCCATAGCCACTAAAGGCTGCTGCGTTAAAATTAAAGTGTTTAATTCATCTATGTCCATCAGAACAAGATCCAACATAAAATTACTCATTGTCAAACCCAGTATGTTTTATGTTAGAAAACCATCATCTATCATCCATCATTTTTAGAGGCTTTTCTACCCTCTGCGTGAAGTGGAGCTTCCATCATTGCATCCTGGATTCAAGTCCCTCATGACAATTACTCTTTCTATATTAAAGACAGGTGTGGCTGGGGCTGGATTCAGAGGGCTGTAACTGACTTACATTAGTGCACTGTCCTGGCCTTTGTTAATTAGCGTAGATTCATGGCCATTCAAGACTGCACATTTCAGGTTTCCCACATTTCAGGACTCCCAGTGTTCAGAACTGTGATTCACCATATTCAGAATTTACTATTTACACATTTTCTTTCTGTATTTTTCATGTCATTGTACAGACAGCTTTACTCAGAGAGAAAGGAAGATGGCTCTTTCTTGCATTAATGAAAAACATATACAGAAATTAGCCTGTAACGCATTTTACATCTCCAAATGAGTTACTTTTAATATACTTCTACTCATAGACTTTCAGTCCTTAAAAGACTATTAAGATTCTCCCTCCAACTTGCGGAATAACACAGACTGTTAGACCCCACTGCTTGTTACTGGATCAAGTTTATTCCTGATTGAAATATTTTAAAGGGATTGATGGTCCTGGTATTGGTAAGGAACACTTTGCACCAACTTTATCTCCATTCTGACACAAAAGATCAGACAAGAGATCATGTTGTGAAACCTTGGTGTTATTTCTTTAGAGTTACCTCCGCCAAAAGCATACCTGAATATTCTGCTATGGATTTCCCTTCCTAAAAGTCCAAAGTAACTAGTTTAGATTAAAGATATCTCTCTTCCTTACATAATTCTAAGTATGAACCATAAACTCTACATTACGCTGATGATTCAATCCTCTAACAATATGGTAATGGACAACAAAAGAGTTCCTTTGCAAATGAGTAATGTTATCAAATTAAATGCAACTTACGACAATAATTTATCATAAATTCCCTTTAGTTTTTCTTAACTGGCATTACCATAATTCACATGAATGTTATTTAAATCATAATATAATTGTATAGCAAGAGCCTTGGATTCCTACATTCAAAAGAATTTATTTTTTTAAAGGCCATGGAATTGTACATTGGAACAGCATACGTATTTGACAGCCTCTTAATCTAAAAAGCCTGCAAAACTCCACAATTTCACAAGCTGAAGAGCAATTTTCCTAATTATAATTACACAGAAGCATGCACATAAACTTGGCAACCCCCATCTAGGCAACTAGCTCAGACTAAACTTAAATTGTTAATGCTCCTTTGCATTGAACCAAGCCAAAGGGAGCTATGAGACCTGATTTTGCTAATAAAGCTGATTATCTGAGATAACACCCACTAAACTGCCAACGTTTGTTGCAGCTACAAGGTTTACTAAGGGCAAAATTATTCATAAGAAATCTCCAGAAAGAAAGAACACTGCTAATGAACATTTTCCTCCATGTTGGAAATGGTGATGTCTGCCCTGCAGACAACGTACCCAGACCCTTTAAACCCAAGTTAGTGCCACCGATGAGACAGCAAGAAGTTATCTCGCTTTAGCTGATGGTAAGCAATGGGGCCAAACCAGCCACCATGAACTGGAGCACTGTGAAGGTGTTCGTGTCATGAGCACATGACTGCCTTGTGCAGCCAAAATCTGGGAAAAGAATGACACTGGAGACTCCACGCCAGCACTCCGTGTCTGAGAGCACCGACTAAGCTGATGTGACAGGCCCAGATACGCTGGCTGGAGAGTCAGACTGCACTACAGGTTCAGCACAAAACATCCAGAGCACCCCGGGGAGTCTGGCTGCGGTTATCCTGTCATGGGACTGAGTCCAAACCCTAATGCTATCCACACTTGTGCTGCGGGTAGGAGCACGAACTCCCTGCCCACTCATCCCTGCTAGAGTAGGTTAAGACAAAACCTAAACATTTGCAGGGCTCCAAAACTCTGTAAAGCCGCAAAGCTTTGGTGTATACTAAGTCTAAACTGCTGTTTCTGTATAACAAAAGGAGGCGCAAACCTTTGGTAGCAGTAGACTTCAGGTTTGAGACTCTGTTCTAGTACCAGTTCATGTTGCTCCCATCACCTATAAGGTAATGATGCAGTGTGAAAACCCCTTATACCCCGAGGTGACGAGATATGCAAGTACAAGTCTATCACTACGTGTCAAATATGCTATTCACCCTGAAAAATTGCGTTTCCATTTCCCTTCTCTCCCATGCAAGGAGTTCAGCTTGGCTCTCTGAATCCCTAAATTTCCAGTGAACTGAAAAAAAAGTATGCGATATTTTCAGAAAAAAAGACCCACAGCTCTCATTTGTACCCTGCAAGCAGAGCAAATCAAGGTCATGGAGCACTGCCAAATGACTTTTTTTTCCTTTTTTCCAGTTAGAATGGGTTTCAGCACTGATTTTGGAAGGAAAAAGGCTACCAATGAACCAAACTGAGGCCATAACTCATATTTGAAAGTAAAAGATCCTAAGCTACCATATATGAACTGTATTACCAAAGAGGATGTCCCAGACAGATTCTCTCTATAACAGGGCAACATTCCCAAATCCTTTTCTGACTCATATCCATCATGGACTATATCTACTCCTTTTCTTTGCATTGCCTTACTTCTGGAGCAGGCAGCCCACCTTTCAAGAAGCTATATTTTATTTTAAAACAAGCCAAACAACAAACACTTGTGCATGTTGTTTAGTTTTATGGTTGCAGGATGGTACGGAGCTTGTTTCTAACCTGTGAGTCCTCAGATAATTGGCAGTGTCAGTAAGCACTGAATGAAACTGCGATTTTACTAGAATACTGGTGTTGGAATATTCATTAAAATAATATATAGATGCTAATATTTTAATGACTTGTGTGATTTTCAATACCTAGAATTATTGCATAATACCACTATGAAAACGGTACAGTACACTTTTGAAGCAGATCGCCAAGGGATTTTTTTGACTTGAAGTAATCAAGTCAATGAAGTCCTGAAACATCAGCCATTATCAATAGCTCAGGAAGACCTCACTGATCTTTAAGGCATTCCCCAAAGATTTAGTCATTCTGCAAGGATCTGCTCCCAGACACGCAGTTCGGCTCAGTGAGGCTGCACTTCTAGGCCAGCAAGAAGTCATCACATTAACAAGCAGCTATGCTGTAAAAAAGGCTGAAGTGGAATGAAAAGAAAAACCTGTCATATGTTCACCTATGATAATCATGCAACAGTGTCATGGGAACACACACCTGGATGCAGCTGGTACTTCTTGACCTACCCAAGACTCCCCTGCATGTCACAGGGCTATGTTTGAATGATGCATGGGTCAAGATCTGGTTGAAGGTCTATAAAACTCTTGAGACCCCTTGAACCACATGCCTGAAATGCAGCAGCAGCATTCTAATACTACACATGACCTAGCTGAGTGATTTCTATTTGTGGTGATTTACCTAAATTCAGGGCAACTGCAATTTGTGTTTTCCTCAGCAGGTTTATGGGGATTGCAGAAATAAGCCTTCCAAAATGGGATAAAACAATTCTGAAATCTGTTTCTAGTAAATTAATGTGTTTCATTGCATGAAAAAGACATTTTAAAAGTTCATGAAGACAGAAATCATTGCAGAATACTGTTGGCTGACCTTCGTATGCTTCTTCTACTCTGTGCCCCAAAAGGCATTATATGCATGTAATTTCCAATATGGGAACAATTTGAGTTGTAATTAGGCAAATCTCAGAAGGTTCCGCCACTGATTTGTTCATTCTTTCAATATTATTCTATAGGACACACCAAAAACATTACTTTAGGTTCAAGCAGGAGACAATTAGGAAAACTTTAATCCTGTTACAAGGGTATGTAAACATATCATCACTTCATAATGGTGTTATTATACTTTACATATTGGGCAGATGGGTCATATTGGTGTTCTGGCATTTAGTATTGCACATGCTGTCTCCAAATATAACTTGCCATATTAACAGACACATTTCCCATTATAAGACCCGTAGAATGAGGGTTTTCTGCTAGACATTATAATAACAAATCTGTCAAAAGAAGTAGTGACAAAGTTAAGAAGAGACTGAAACAACTTTTTTTCAATAAGCCTTTTGTAATGAGGAAAAAAATCAACAGATTACTATTACATTGAAGACAGGTCTAATAATAAATAATTTTTATTTTAAAACTCAGTTCTATGAGGAGAGGAAAGCACCATTGGCCTTCTATGATATGCAGTATTTTTTCATTTTCTTTTCAGGTTTGTAATTTATGCATCATTTCTATACCATTCATAAATACATAGTGTAAGTATAAAAAATATGTCTATGAGCTTACACATATAAACACATATATATATATGTGTATGTGTGTGTAAGGCAAGGGATATATAGGATCAATTACTATAGGCACTAGTTGAAGACTAGTTGAATGTCAGACCTTTTGTACACTGGTTAATAGAGTTGAACTTAAAGATATTATGAAGCTTATAATATTTACTCAACATCCATTACTGTAGAATGCTTATCCTTTAAACTCAAAAAAGACAACTTCTTCTGCAAATTACATTAAGAAATAAGAATACAAGAAGCAAACTAATTGTATACATATATTATGTTCTTTTTGTCAGGTGATCAGTTACTATTATACCATAAAGTATAGAGAGAATCTTTCACCTTTACTTGAATTCCAAAGTGATTAATCTCTCAAGGTATCTATTTTAACAACAGGAAAATATTAAAAATCAGCTTACTTAAAACAATATAGAGTATTTTGGTATTGACATAAAATTATGGAGAAACATAAAAGAAGAAAATTTAAATCACAAGTTTTGTGTGAACTAACTGCTCACAATATGGAACATGAAATTGGCAGTGTTAGTACCCCAAATCTAGGATCTACTTCATGAAGCTTTAACACCAGTTTATATTCACTGCTGTGTTTATGGTCTTCATTTTGCAAGAAGAGCACAAAGATTGACCTGTGTCGGTGAGCGATAGAGGATGACTAAGAAATTGCAGAATAGGAGAAAGGACTCTTGATGCCTCTCTTGGCATTGCTTTCCTGCTGCTAGTAATCAGAGGCATAAGGACTTCCTAAGACAGAGATTATTTCTTCATGTTATTAGCTTTTGAGTAGCCTGTTTCCATGAATTCATCTAATTGCTTTCTTAAATTCACATAAACTTTCAAGATTATAAGTGCCGCACTTTACTGTGTGCTGTTTATTTTGAACTTGCCATCCCACAATCTTCACAGAAGTCCCTTCATGTTTTACGTTATGATAAACAGTGAATAAACATTCCACATTCACTAAAGTCATGCCATATCTGATTCTTAACATGTCTTCTACCCTCCTCAATCATCCAGCACACTAAATTAGGAAAACTGCATGTTAGAGCACCTGAATACATTGAAGTCTTAAAACTAATATTCCCTGACTGCTTAATTAGATTGTCTTTTAAAGTTCAAAGTATTTAAACTTCGTCTCTGAGAGAAATACATATTTTTCTAAATTGTGTTTCAAAAAGATGTGCCTCTGTTCTTTGGGGCTGTGCTGGATGATCAGACTACTGAGAAAACTGATAGCAAAAACAATTAATAGCACCACAGCGTGGTTATAATTCAAAGTGTGTAAGGCAGATGTCAGTTCATTTATGCAGCACGTTGTATGTGACAACTGTCAAAAATACTTTTTTAGAAAGAGAACAGGTTGTGTAGATTTAACAGGTGAAACCTCCTCTGTAGCAGGCGTCCTTCAGGCATAAACCAGGCAGTGACTTAAACAAACAATTCTCTTCCTCCTCTGCAAAGTAAGTCATATCACACAGCTGGTGTATGGGCACCACGAGTTAAAATGCATCTGTTTTTCTGGCTGAATCTGTCAAAGTCAATGTGATGGTAGCATTAGAGACCCAAGCCAGCACAAAATGGTGAGAACAAAAGAACATGTCCTCCCTACCAACAGAAACACAACACAAACAAACAAACAAACCTGTTACTCATTAGGCTGATGCATGATTTCCAGCTTGAAAAACAAAAAATATTTACTTCAGTTTTCATTGCTGAACTTTGACATAGACTGTCATGTACAATTACACTCTGTAGGTGTTTGACTGAGCATTATTTCTTTGTGCAAAAAGAAAAGACTTCCTAAATCTGCCAGCCTGCCTTTGAAGGGGCTTTGCAACTTCTCACTTTTTTCTTTGTAATACACAGCTCCAACTAAAATGTATTTAAAACAACAGTCTTCTCTTCATTCATTTATTTGCAAATGGGCTCAGGCTAAACTCTTGACTGGAGCAGAGGCAGTATGGAAGTGATTAAACTTTTGCTCTCATTCAGGTCTGTGGCAGAGCATAATGTTGAATTACCAGATTTGAAGAGCAGAAGCCGAAGGGAAGACAGTTATTCCCTGAAATGCTTGGGACTGGGGCCTCATGGGTGTCATGGAAAAGATGTGCGCTGAACTCTGGTCAGCAAATCGCTGTTGCTTCCTTTGGGCTCTGCTTCAAGTTAGTTGGTGTGAGCTGAAAATGCAGATGAGTGAGATGAGCTCTGCTGGAGAAGACATTTGTTGTGTGTCATCCACATGCCCCTGCAGTCCAGCCTGTCCCCTTTCTCATCCGTGGCTCCACATGCCAGAGATGCTTGCTGGTGTAAATTCTCAAACCAACCAGCATCATCAAGCCACTCAGGAGCCCAAGAGCAGTGTATTGTCCCTCAAGCCCAGGAGGGTGATTCCTCCATAGCTGCAAGTTAATGCTGTCAACCCTCTCCTTTCTGCTGCCTCAACACCCACATTGTTATCACCCGCAAACACACCCAGGAGCCATCATATGAATTTTCAAATTCACCAAAAGAAAAGAAAAATTAAAGATGTGCCTCAGTCAGATGGTTAGGCAATACTGATGGGAAGAAGGACAAGGTCTGGCAACTCAGACTGGAGCCTGTTCAGGGAGCAGACTCTTTGTCTGTCCAGGTCAAGGAGATGTGAGAAGATAAGAGACAGCTTAGAAGCACTATCCAAAGTTTCAGACTCTGAGAAACCATTATAAATTTTACCTGCCTTCCAGTCCTGGTGGTTCACTTTGCAAAAAAAGAGAAACTCAACAGACAGACCATATCATGGGTGTACCTTCAACGTTGTCAGAGTAACACCATGGTCAGGTTTTACAACTGATGCCTTCTCCAGCCACCTAGAAACAGAGACTAGACCAGAGTAAGGGAATAAAGGTAGGTATTTATTTGAAAGGCCTTCAAAGGTACACCCTGGGGAGCCAGAGGCTACATCCAAAAAGTACCCCAAGATGGACAGCAGGTCATGAGTTCTTCACACTTTTATGGGTTTGGTCCGTTTGCATATCAGCATGAATCCACCAATTAAAACTTTTAGCTCTCTTCAATTTCTCCACCTCTCTAGAGGCCCTAGTTTACACCTTTACGCCTAGGACAGTCTGAGTGTCCTTGAATACTAAGCTCAGAGAAGCTTTGTTGTGTCTGTGTGGCCTAAGAGAGCAGCTAACGAGCTACAAGAAGCTTCAGAGTTACACACTAGACAGTACAGGATTTTAAAAATTATAAAAGTTAAAACCTAAGGTATCACAACAAAACTGAAGCAATACAGCAATGACCTAGTTGTTAGAGTATTTTGGTCAACATAAATGTTCCTGACTGATAGTTACAGGCTGCTGCAAGAACACTATTTCCTCAGGCCACAATAGTGAAGTCATTTTGGTGGGTTTTTTTTTCCAAATAACTGAGTATGAAACCATGTGTTATATACATTTAGGACTTGGACAACAGAGACATATACTGGAAACAGATCTTAATTAGGATTACACAGAGTGTGAGATTAACAAATGCAGAGGACTTAATGAACCTATAATACTAAAATATTATTAATTTCATATTTGAAGAGTTAACAATTACCTGGACTTTTACAACAAACCTGAGAGGAGTCTGTAAGCATTTCTGTGTACAATTCAATAATGTGCCCTACCAATCTTATATTAGATCAATTCCATTTAAATTAGTGGGGTTACTAACAGAAGGCAACACACATATAGTAAAGCTAGGAATTAATAAATATTGGCTTACCACTTTTATACCTATTCATATGAATATTGAGAAGATATTAATTTAACTGACCAGAAATTTCCATAAGATTTCCAGATCTAGTTTATCAAGTGTGTAGACTTTTATACATTGACTTTTTGTTGCTTCTACTTTTCTGTAGCTTTCTTAATTTTTTATATACATGTAAAATTGTATTGTCTGATAGTCAAGATTCACTTTTCTTTGAGTTCTTCTGACTTCTAAATTTTTATGCCTTGCTCTCTACTTAGGAAAAATGCAACTTTTAAAGAACATATATTTTAAAAAATGTCATCAGTGCCTTTTTTTTTTCTTATTTTATGTGCTCTTTGCATCACAGTAGAAGAAACAAGAGTCTCTCTGTTGCAGGAGGCTCTCAGACACAATGACTACATCCCTACAAACAAACCAGGCAGCTCCAGGCTCTGGTCTCTGGCCCTGAAAGCAGAAGCATGCTGTCATAACATGGCTACATGCATTTATTAAACTCTCCTGGCCTCTAAAATAGGGAGGTTGTATCCAAACTGCCTTTTTGATGGTCTCAGGCCCAGGCTAACTCCTGAACCAGGACCAGGAACAGTATGAGAGACTTTCAGTAAGCCCAAGCCAAACGCATGCCAAGGACAGCTCTAACATTTTAATGACCGGAACACCAGCATTCAGGGCCAAGACAAGACCTCTGGCACCGCTGATGTGCCAGTAAAGGCACCACAAAGGGGTATGGATAATTGCCCAAGAGAGATGGGTGACTCTTGGCCATACCCCGCAGCCAACATTAGCATGAGTAGCCCCTCAAGAGCAGTGTAGGATCCCTGGGAGTGCTGTACCAGTAGCCCACGGTTTCCTCTGCCTTTGGCATGCTATGCCCTCAATCCCACCTCAAACATGTTATACAATCTTTTAAGGAGGGTATAACAGCACCACAGCCTTGCTACTGTCCCATTTTATTTCTTGGTTGGCCCTGCTGCTCCCCCTTTTCTCCACAGTGTCCTCCAGCCCATGCAATTACCTGCAGTGCTCTTCCAGCATCCCTGCACCTACAAACTTAGGCTAAAAAAGACCTGACTCAAGACAAAGATTAACAAGGCTGAGCATATTCACAGTACATGGCCACGTGTCCCACTAAAGCCAAGAACTACAGGAAAATAACCAAAAAAAGAATACACTCCAGCAAGATTCACATCTGCAGAATGCTCTATTAGGGCAACATCATGAGATTATGTTACTTACAGTGCCTGAAATATCTGCTGCTGAAAGATAGATTCATATTAACAGCATGTGTCGTTTGTTGGGAGCATTGTGATAAAAACAACTATCACATTTCTAGAAGTTTGATGCTTTATAAAGGCTATGTGTCATGCAGCAGCCTTTTGTCATCAGTGGTAGAGATTGAAATGATACTTCTTGGCTCCAGAGAGGCAAGTCTAGCACTTAAACTGGAAAAGGTACAAAGTCACAGCATTTTACAATGTAGTATCTACTTTCTTCTCTTTGTTCTCCTGTCTTTCCCTGTCTGCAGGTGACACCTGTCTTTTACTAGCTCACAATGCCAGTCTTGGTGAGAATGAGCCAGATGAAGCTGTTGTTGATGTCACTAAGGGGTGTTATAAGCCTTGCCAAGTTCCTGACATATATGAACTGCCCCCACCACTCCTTTCACCCAGGCGCCATCACCTCTCGGGCTAACCTGACAACTCACTTGAACCCTGCAGCTCAGTTCACACCCAGAGGCCTCAGAGGGGTAGTACTGTATTTGGGGACAGCATGGGGATTAATGAGTGTGACTCTCGAGCCCAGCAAGCAGGGCCATTTGTGTGTAAAAAAGGTGAGTTCTGGGTCTTGGCCACTGCTTGTGAGCTTCAGCATAAACCACTGCAACGGCCCACGGAAGAGCAGGTTACACCACCTGCTTCCTCCCTCTTTAGTCTTTTCCTGCTGAATCTAGCACTTTTTTCTACCTCTAGGCTAGGAGCCGTTTCAAAACCAGAGAGAAGTAGGACCTTCCATTCTTTTCCCCTTTTTTCAAACAGCCTGATGGGGAGGACATTTTCAATAAATGGAGATATAGGATACTTCCCAACGTTAAAGAAAATCTTTTTCTACTAAAGCCTATCATATTCACATTTATTTTGGTAGTAGTAAATAATTCTGGCCTCATCACTAAATTATTTGGTTTGCTAATCTAGCAGTTTGCTCACAGGATTATTAAATAATGTTGCTAGGTATTTTTAACACAGCGAATTACTTCTCCAGGGGTGACCATTTTAGGACTATCTTCTCTATAAGAACAGGGTAGATGTAAAGCTTAACTCACTGCAATGAATCCAGTTGGTTTTGGATCAAGAACCAGCAGCCCTTACAGCAGTCAGGCCAGGCAAACAATCTGCTGAGGAAAGTGCTTTCAAATTAAGTGTCCTCCCAAGGACTGAAAAGAAGTGCTCAGTAATTTTCTTCAGAATTGCCAAAATACTACCAATGACAAAGGAAAGTGGTAAGAAGGAGCACTTGTTCAGAATAAACCAGAACTGCCTAACTCCTAGAACGGCTTACATTTTTGGTTTTCTTACCCAGATCAGATCCTTTTGGATCAGATACATTCTGTTGTTCAGACGCATCTCAGAACCTGGGTCCTGACTGTTGTTCTTCGACACGCCACAGCTCTGTGCCATAGGCAATTTCACGGTTCTTTTACAGTAATTAACGTAACACCAAAGGGCAAGGAGGGGTTGTGGCTGAAAATTAATGCTATAGCAAAGGCCCATTAATCACAGCTTTCTGCATGCCAAATTAACTACAGAAGGTAGTGCTGATAACATGACAAAAATTAACTACAGAAAGCTGCTAAAAATATGTAAATACAGCCTAAGGTTTTGGAACATTTGTCTTACAGAGACTTTAAAAGAAGAAAACAATTATTGTGGTTTAGACAACGTGTCAACTTTTTTCTGTGCAGTATTAGAAACAGAAGATTATCCCAACAATATCTTAGAGGAATTTTTTTTCTTATTTTCTGACCAGGATCTAATTTGTGAAGGAAAAAAAAAATGCTTTCATTTCTGATGCAATCCTGCTGCCTACAGATGTGCATTTATTGTTATTAATGAACAATTATCAACTACTAGTCATACGAAGGTAGAAGAGAAAAAAAACAAACCAACTGTCCCAATATAATTAATGGCACTACTTTTCAGTTAAAAATCACAATGTCCTTAACACTTGACAACAGCTTGTGTCTTCTGAATAATGGAAAAATTCACTTTGGGGTTTTTTGCTGAAAAAAATGCCAAACACTTTCGTTCATAATTCAAAAGTCACTGAAGTCTTTGTAAAGACTTGGACTTTGAATCACATTGCAGCATTTCCCAGAAGGATTTCTTTTCTTGAGATGGAAGGAAGCAGTCCCAATGTATAAAATTAGCTTATAGAGCATGCATAAAGAGAGTAGGCTTATCTCTAAGAAGAAACCACAAGAGGCACTAAGAATTTTTAGTTTGCAATTCTATGTTTGCAAGAATTTCATATAGTAACTAAATAAACAATATTATTCCATCATGTGGAAGATTTAAGCTGATTCTTCCAGGAAGCCAATTAACATTTCCAAGGACTTTGTGCAGGATTCATCTCCCATAGTTTACAAGCCTGAGATTTAGGTGTTTAAGCCTGAACTAACACCTATGTTCCCTTTAGGGTCAAAGAGAGAAGGAGCCACCTCTAAGAAACTATTTATCTTATCCTACAGCAGGCACAGCAGGCAGGGCTATGTGCTGGAGATACCTAATTCTCTGAGAGGTCCAGGGGAATATTTCCTTTTTCAGATGCAACCTCAGGTCTCTGCAGCTGGACTTGATGAGTCCCACTGTAATAATGAACACTGATGCTTAGATCAATAAAGGATACAAGTATAAATCAGCCAAAGGACAACAGATCTGTGTTTTCCATCTGCGCACAGAGTGAATGAGAAACTGTGATTTAGCTCAAAACCTAAAAACCACACTCTTCTATGCTCATTATTTTTATGCACCATTGTGAGGAAAATATGAAGAAAAAACGTGGAATGGAAGGGGGAAAAATTGAAAAAAGACAAGAATTTCTACAGAATATCTTTACTTTTGGAGTGAAACTGAGTAAAAGTCCATTCTCTGCTGAAATGAAATTCATTATTCAAGAAAAAAACTGGAAACATTCTTGATACTAATTCTTCATAAACATTAAAATAAAGCTAATTTCTTAAATGGAAGAAAACAATTTTTATAAAAATTTCTTCAAATTAAAAAAAAAAGTTTGACACAAAAGTTTCCAAAATTCAAAGCAGATAATGTCTGCATGTGTGTGTGAGAGAGAAAGGGAGAAAGACAGTCCATCTGCCTTATCAAAAATTATGCAAGAGATTCAAATCAGGCCCTGATATGTGAGGCAAAACCAGATGTTTCAGCCCACAGAAAGCTTTTCATATAATGCTTGAGGTTTTGTTTTGCTTCCAATGCAAAAATTAAAATAAATAGTCATATTTTTTAGGAGGTAAGCAGAATCCACCAGAAAGGCTTTTTTTAGCCTGAACTGTTCTGGTTCTTAGATATCGCAGGCACTTAAATACTCACAGCCACAGGGATGGGGAATGGCGGAGACGACCAACCATCTCTGGAAGCAGTGCAGCATTTAATGACACTTTTTTCTTAGGGTTATCCAAGACAAACAGCAAAAGGAGGAAGAAGAAGGGGAAACAGCCTGGCAGAGCCCTCGTCACCCACCCCAGTGTGAATGCAGAACAGCTCCCCTGCCCTCAGAAACATTCCTCTGGATTTACACTGGAGTAAATTAGAGAAGAATTCACTGCAATAATATAAAACTATTTACAGTTTTAATAGGAAAAAAGGTTAAAAATACAAAGGGAACAGTGAAGCATCTTTTTCATATTACCAGTGTTTTTAAAACTTTATCAGACTGAAATTTAGCTTTTAAATGTAGGTCAGAATCAGAACCAGGTTTCAAATCCGCCAAACCGCCCATGTTTTGTGCTTTCTGCTAAAAAAGAGGGGTAAGTTTATTAAATCAAAGTTCATGGAACTGGAATCTAGAAACCCAAACTTATACATCCTGCTCATTCTTCTGTGTTGATTTGTTTTGTGATGATTTAGAATCACCACAAGGCAAAACAGTGTCTGAAAAGAGAAACTGGGGAAAAGGGAGTGGAAGGAAAAAAGAAAAAAAAAAGGAAAGAACTTCTTAGCACACTCAAATGCTTCAGGAGAAGAAATGTGTAGAAATTTATCTAACTCAGAGTAACTTTATTAGTCCTTTGAGAATGCAACACAAGTGCTATATTCCTGTAAAATTTGAAGGTGACTGAATAACCTCATGCTGGACCAAATACAGGCCTATTAAAATCCCTGGAAATCTCTCCATTGACTACAATAGGCTTTACATCAGGTCTTTTCTCCTTTTTTAGGCAAGGCAACACAAGATGGGGTGAAATTCTATCCCTAATGAAGTCAACGGGAGTTTTGCCACTGACTTCATTTGGACCAGGATTACACTCCTCCTCCATTATCAGAATATAGAGTGTGTTTTCCGGATATAATCTGCTGGTTGTAAAAGAAGACAGGAACAAAAAAAAGTGCAGCACCATCTAAAAGATAGCAGATATTATGATATTACAATATTACCATGTTTCCAAGTGGTGTGAGATACTTTAAAGAAAAAAGGTGATGCAACATGAAGCGGCACAAGTGTGTAGTAAAGGCTACATTAGCCAAATTACTTGTCAATGCTTTTTTATATTGCAAGCTGTAACATGAAAGTTTTGCGACGAATAAGAAGTCAGGAGTCACATTTCTAAAAATCCTGCCCTACCTACACGCTTCTGCTGGCATTTCTGTGGTTGGTTATCTTGTTAAAGTTACACAAAAAATCTCAGACACAAAATGTTTGCGCCTGATTTTCCATTCTAGTTCTTCACTCTCCATGGCCAAATAATTTTTTTTAAAAAATCCTCCAACCAAACCCTTTTTCCTTAAGTTGTCTTAGGTGTGGATACATAAAGAAAAACACTTCATGTTTTTCTGGCTCATCCAGTGTTTTGAGTTGTCAGGACTTGTGCTTTTTGAGGGTAACAGTGGGGCTGCTCTTCTCTCAGAGCAAGCCTTGCACTGGCTCATCAAAGAGCCACAAAGCCATTGGTCTGGGACAAGGGATGCAGGGAGTGAGGGCACCTCTTTCAGAGCTCACCCCTATCAGTGTAAAGCTCTGGTTAAACCACAGCTCCAGGTGGGACCCACGTGCCATTCAGGACAGATGAGGAGGTGCAGCAGTGCCTGCCCTGGTGGACACCTCTCCTGACTTCCCAAATGCACTTGAGCCTGACTCTCTTATTCTCTCAGAGCCAACCTGGGAAACACCTCTGAAAGCAAAAAAAGGCACATCACAAAATGAAACATCTGAAATTTCTGTCAGTCCAGAGGCAGGCACACAGAAAAGGAAACAGTGCAGAGGGCTGTCTCTCTCGGCACAGCCTGCAGATCAGAGCCTGCAGACTGGGCCCCAGATGAGCGCAGTGGGATGCAGCTGGCGATGTACTGACTCATGTATCCACTGACAAGTAGCAGTATTAAAACAGGGCGTAAAGATGCCACAACTCTGCGTGAGTGGTTCGTCAGCCAAGGCAGACACAAGCAAGAGCATCAGCAAAGCCAGCAGTTCCCAGCTGGAAAGGCATGATCCTAGAGCAGATGCATGGCTGTGTTGAAACCAAGGCTCTATCCATACCAGCAAAATAAAGGAGGGCTTTGGCTCCTCCCACCAAACTGTGCCATGGGGAGATGGTCAGCACATGCCAGGGACCACACTGCCAGTTTCACAGGAGGAACTGGGTGGTCTCAGCCCCACAAAGTCCTCCCAACTCCCTCACAGGCCACCATCCCACTGCTGCTACTACCATATGGAATGGCACCACCTGAGGCTGATGGCAAAAGAAACAACGACAGACCCCTGACTTTCAGGGCACAGAATCTCTCTGAAGGGAGAGCCAGTGGCAGCAAGTCTGGGAAACACTGAACAAACTCAGGAGAAGAGCAGAGCAGAGAGGCCAAAACAAAACATGAGGCAAGAGAGAAGAAACATGGAGTCCAGGAGTAGCTTGAGGTCAGGGTACAAGTTGTGCTGAAAACAGAGTCACTCTGAAATGATTTTAGGATTCAAGGGCAAAACCTGGAGTCAGGAGAGCATGGTGGTGACACCAGCTGGTTTTCTGTGACATCCTGGACCCTTCAGGTCTCATAGCAAAGCCAGACTGAAGAAATCCGCAGGGGAAAAAGCATTAAACATTTCAATCTGAGATGACAAGTGAAAAATGGAAAAAGGGGACAAACTATACTGTTTGTCAGAGTTATGTCTTCATTGAAAAATAGCTGGTGGTTTAAATACCAAGGGCCAGATGATAGTGGGCACAGTTTTGCAAGTGCTTTAAACTGCATCAAGTATTTAGGTCTCCAGCCTTAAGCATGATGCCCTCCAGCATCTCAGCTAGGAACAACCCCAGCTTAGAGCAGACTCCTCTTGGGGGCAGCACGGGGGCTGCTGAGAAAACTGCCAGCACCTGATCCCTCCCTGCCAGGCAGCAGACACAGTGCAGAGCCCTGGGTTTGCAGTGCCCCTGGGAGCAGGGTAAGCAAGCTTGTGAGACCACATTTCAGCAGCTCCAAAGCTGGGCACAGCGTTGGCAGTCAGGTGACAGTGCTAGGCTGTGCCTCTCACACAGGGCCATCCCACACACACGGCCCCAGTTCGGGAGATGCAGGTGGAGGGTGCATGAGGGTCTGAGGGACACAGAGGGCTGCACTAGTCCATCTGAGAATGAACCAACATGCTCAGCAGTTTGCCAGTATCACTAATTGTGGATTGACAAATATGCAGGCCAGTCTGAGTTTTTCTCTCCCCACACTTTTTTACTGGATATGATTTTGGCAGCTAGTTCCCTGGTAATCATATCTCTTAGTCACTGTCTGTCACTATTAAGCCAGTGTTCTTTCACACTGTAATTGCATCCCATGTATAAAGTTACTCCTAAAAGCTGCCTTTGAAAATTGCTTTTTCTTCCTCACACCGGGTGAACATTAAAGACCCAGGCACAAGTGAAACAATAGACTGTCAGGATTCCTTTCTGACGCACTCCATGGATGCGATCCAGTTGGCCATTCACAGTATATTTACCCACCCAGCTCAGCTCCAAGGTAAGCACCTACACTCATTGCTAGAGTGGTGACAGGCTTTGTTTACTTTTGCTGTAATGGAGTGAATTCTGCCACAAAATCAACCTTTGTTAATAGTGGGGGTATGCATGGGACAAAGATTGACACTGCCGAGGTGGACTGTGGAACAAAGGAATCTGCTACAGGGATCTTGATACAGCAACAAAAAGTAGGGAAAATCACTTTATTGCATGCTAAAAATAGTAGTGCTTTGGGTTAAACATAACAGTATTGCCTCCACACATGGTTTGGTAAGAACCTTATGCAAGGTGTCAAGCTCTAGAACTTGCATTTTAAAGCAGACCAAAAGTTAGAAAGGTTCTAGAAAACACATCTTCCATCAAGAAATTTAAAGAATTCAATCAGTTTAGGCCCTCAAAGAAACAGAATTTTTAAAGCTTCTGAAGTGGAGAGTCATGTTATGAGCCACCCCTTAACGGTATCAGAGAAAGGCCCTAGAAGATCGATTGGCTGAAAGTGCAAAGTAGAGAAACGTAAACTGAAAATAGGACACAAATTCCTTACAGTGAGAGAGTAATTAATCACTGGAACATACTACCCAGGGAAGAGGTAAATTCATCATCACTTAGAGCCTTTAAATTCAGATTGGATGTTTGAGTGACATGTTCTAGTAGTTCAACAGCAAGTCAACAACCACAGCATCATTCATTTGTCTAAGCGTAAAATAATTCCAGTTCCTTACACTGCAAAACTCTTGCCTGGAATTAGGTGGCACTTGTCACAGAGTAGGTCAGATACACTGAGACAGTGGCCCCATTCAGCCTCAAATCTCATTAACCCATGAGCATTTAAATTGTGTTGTTTGTCAAACCCCTAACTTGGCTGTTAGGTATCATGCACCTTTAACATGTTACAGCAAAAGCACATGTACAAGCAACAGAGTTAATTTGCAACAACAATTGGAGCTCTGGAATGTCTTACCTTCTCAGCACCAGCTACTCAGTCTCAGCACTTGAGTAATTAATTATAGGAAGTTTTTGCTTATTTTATTTTTTAAACCTATGAATCATTTGTTGGTGAATTCATAAATCTCAATGCGTCAGCCAGTAGAATATAAAGATTTCTGTACTTTGTTAATCAGAGAGACCCAAAAGGCTTTACAGATTAAATTTAGCTTTCCCTGGTTGACTGAGTGCATTGCCATAAATGGGTATTTTCAATAGGGAGCTGCAGTCCCTACTGACCACACCAGAAGAAAGTCATTTATAATGGAAGAGATGCTGGGTAGTATTATAAGGTAAATCAGATAATATTATAAGATAAATCAGATTAATAAATTAACTCGGATCTCTGACAACTCATGACTGAGTTTTGGTATGTCAGAAACGCAGGAACCTGAACATCCATGGTTCAATGCAATGAGCAAAGTCCCAAAAGAAGTTTTTGAGGAGAGAGGGCAGAAGGTTGTGAGCCACCACAAATGTCCAAGTACAAAAGCAGATGATGAAGCAGCTGCCTGTTAAAGAGAAACAAATCCATAAAGTATTGGAAACTCTTTATATGGATAAAGATGAATATTGAATCCTGAACAATCAACAAGTACTGGGTTAGGAACTGCACATCATGACCAGTTTCTATTTATTTCATGAAGGCAAACACAGTACAGGCCAAATAGCAAAAATATTCAGGTATTTCCAAACAGTTATACTCTGGCACTGGGAAAACACAAGCAAAATGTGATAATAGAAAAATGTAGACAAAAAATTATTAAAGATGGCAGAGAGATCTTCAAGAACTTGTTAAGATGACCAGGCTGCACATGATCAATGGGAAAAGACAGCAATGCCTCAGAGCTTGCCTCAGTTCAGTGAGGTACTGAATGCTTGGAATTTCAGAAGTTTTATTCAAGAAATAAGACATCAAACACAAACCAAACCATAAAGATTAGCAGTTGTAAAGAGTGGAAGGTGTGTAAAATGGGCAAAAGATCCTAAAGGAAAACATCATGGTTGGCAAGACTAGTTGAAAGTAGAACTTTAAATATAATGAGAACAAAGAAAATGAGTGCAGATTCATCAGTGAAAAGGGCAAAATTTTAAATAGAAATAATAAAAATAAGAATTAAATAAATATGTTTTCTATTTGACCATGATGTGTCTTAATCACCCAAGAATGATTAGTCAATTTTTTATTTCAAAGAGGAAAAAAAAGGTACAAAACAGGGAATTAGATAACGTCTTGTTAGAATGTACATTTCAAAGCCATCAGCTTGATAACTTGAACTCAGGAGTCATAAAGGACTTGCCCAAAGAAATCACTGCTCACTTGTTGCTTATTTTTACTAAATCCCAGAATACCAAACAAGTCTGAAAGCATAAGATGAATGATCACCTAGTGCAAACATTTGAGAGGAGCAAACTACCTACCAGAGTTACATTACTGAATATCCTGACATCAACCTCAAACAAAAGAATAAAAAAGCACATATGGAATTTAACTGATAACAAAATAAAGGAGAACAATATAATGAATACCAGACAACATGAAATGGGTTATGGAAAATAATGTTACTTAAAAAAACCTGAGTTCATTCTCTAAGAAGTTTTTTTTTGGATAAATTTAACTGTGTAGTTGTAATAAAATTTTATGGGGTGTTTGACTTGGTACCACACAATATTCTGATACAAAAATCATCAGTATATCGTACTAAGAAACTGTATACAAAATATATTGAATATTAGCTAACGGTTATAAGCCAAAGTATTTGTAAATAATGTAACAAATAGGGCTGTTTCTAGGGTGGTCACAAAATGATGGCTATAAACCTGAGACCTACACCCTGCTAGTATTTGAAAGAAAAATTTAAAATTATAGCTGATATTTTTTATGGATGATGTAAAGACAGTGAATGGCAGACAAAAGTGAGGAGAGGGCAAGCAGAGTGAACTGTAGTGTGCAGTAACCTGGGTCTACTGAAAAAAAAGGGCTTTTCATAAACTCATATGTGCAAGGAGAAAAAGAATGGGCTCTTCCTATACAGCAGGAATGGTCGTTGGATAGTAGCAGTTCTGAGATGGATTTTAAAGCTGGAATGGGCCAGGCTGAGGTCCTGCCATCACGCAAAAAGTGCTGCTGCAGCCCTGAGAAACCTGGTAAGGTGATGTTATCTAAGATAAAATTCGTCCTGTATCTTTGGTAGGGGCAAAGCCACCACACTGAGTAAGATTCTGACATTTTTAAAGAACGTTGGTTTACTCTTTTCCCCACTCCTCCCACACCCAGCAAGCACAGGCAGAGACTGAAGAACTATACTGCATATACCACCAACACATTATTAATGATGATTAAAATTTTAATAATTTGATGGTCATATACCACAACCTTATGAAAATAAAATAATGGTTTTCACAGGGGATCCTTAACCTATCCTAACACACACAGAAAATTATTGTCTACAGCCAAACAAAAACAGATTTTCAGTTAAGTGTTTGAGTAATTTTAGATAGATCTAACAACAAAGGAAACAACACATGAAGAAGGTGAACCACTCTTGAAAGGAAAGTGTAGGAGCTTTGCTGTTCTGTGATTCAGCCAAAAGTGACTCCTGGGCTCCAAAAGGGGTTAACTGAGTTATATGTGAAGAGGCCAAACTAGATGATCTCATGGTCTCTACTGACTTTAAACACTATGGAAAAGGACTTTGTGATTGGAATGAGATGTTCTCAGATGGGCAATCCCAAACTGAGGCATTAAAAACACATCACTGGAGAGGTTCTATTAAGCACATGAAAAGCTGCTGAATTTAAACTTTTGTAACTTCAAAATTACTGATCCAAATTTCTTAGATTTTTGTCAGTTTATTTTATATTCCCTTTGAGGCAGGATTATTCTTCGCCTATCTATAAAATACCTCATGCTGAAGCTACTTGGAATTTTCTTTTCTCACCGTGGAAAATTCTGACTTTTCATCAGAAAAATGAAAAATAATAATAAAAAAATCTATTTTCAGCCAAAATGCTATTTTTCAGGGGAAACTTTTTTCCCAAGAGTGATCATTTCTTCACCAAAATAAATTACTCTGTCAAAACTTTCATCCAAAAACAATTTTTATGGAAAATTTTCAACCCACCATATCTACAATATCGGTGGTGCTATAAATAAACAGACCAAAAACACATTCACTGTTATCAGTTACATGCCAGATAAAATAAATTATTCCTTCACTTTACCCTGAAACTTATTAAATTTGACCTTTGTGGGATAGTTTTAAAAACATAAAGATTATCTCTGGTTTGTATTCTGTAGCTATGAAACTGGCCCACCTTTTTATCTCCTGTCTGTCCACAGGATGATCAACAATTGAACTTTAGCTTAATCTATAAAAATACTATATGTGATTTGTTTCCTACATGGGGAAAAGCTAAATAATCTAAGTGTGAAGATCTCACTTGTGATATCACTATTGATGGAGCAGTGGGTTTCCTGGGGAGCAGGAAGATTTGATGTTTTATCCCACACCACGGGGATGACCACAACTTGGTGCCAGCCATGGGCACTGACGTCAAATGCATTTCCTGGGTCAGGATGTTAAGAAATATGCTGCAGG
Source organism: Dryoscopus gambensis (assembly GCA_013389985.1). Lineage (NCBI taxonomy): Eukaryota > Metazoa > Chordata > Aves > Passeriformes > Malaconotidae > Dryoscopus > Dryoscopus gambensis. Next base: position 46,469 of record WEIT01039890.1, read on the forward strand.
GTGAAAGTATGTACAGTCATCTGCAGAACGGAAATATCTGCACTAAATTCCTCCAAACCAGTTTCCTACTTGATTTCTAATTGTCTTGCTTTGACTAATTTGTGTCAGAATTCATATTATTTACTCTATGGTCAGCCTTCCATTTCAGTCACTGCTAAGGAATAATACTTTTATTCTGCAGATTATCTGGTGACAGCACAGTATATATCCAGATCAGAGTGTTTATAATAATAATTTTACTCCTGCTAAACAGTACAGTTGCCTCATGACCTTTTCTTCTATGTAACAAAAGCTTTTTGACTGAAGAGTGGTAAGAATTTTCCAGGACAGCATCTCCTTATCTTTAAGGTCACATATTTTGGCTATGCAAGTAAAAAAGAAAACCACATAGGTCACATGTAGCACAATGCAGTGCACACAGCTGTCACCTGTTAGAACTCACTTGACCATCATCCCTCTAAACCAGTCTGGATCCCAGTGGTTTTGTTCCTACAGGACAAAAGTCAATGCAGTCTAAGAGTCATTGTTCCAGGCTCGAAGAAAAAATGACAAGATAAAAGAATGAAAATCACATGTAGACATCTCTAGGAGCACACGCAGGAAGATAAAGTGCTTCAAGATCTTCTAAGATAAGCCTATTGCAGTTGACTGGCAGAAAGAAAAAAGAAATTGGGTTTTGCCACTCCTTTAAGTAAAAGTAATAAAAAGGCTGAAGAAAACCCAGCTCCTTTCCAAGGTTAATCATACCAGAGCACAGTTTGTCATTCAGTGACATGTGATGTCTGGGGATTTAAAAGAAACCTCTAATTGTCCAGGAGGAAACAGGTCTGGGCTGAGGATTTTTGAGGTCCAGTATGGAGAGGTGGAGGACTTACCTCCAGAGGTAATTTCATCCTGCAGATGAAGGTCATAGCTCTTGTGATGGATGAGGGCAGGCAAGCTCCAAGGGACTCCAGGACAACTGTGCTCTCTGAAGAGATGGCCCTGAGCTCTGTCCTCTTCTTTCTTACCCTCCTTCTCTAGTCTTTCCTACACTATTTCCACATTCTCCTATCTCAGCTGTCCACTGCAGAGATCCATCAGCCTGCAGATGATTGACATTCCAGACTGGGTTCTTGTTGGCAACACGGGCTTTAAGCATTAGCTACCCACAGCTGCAGAGATGCATGCAGCATGCCCTGAAGGCAGAACCCACATCCCACCCACAAAATAATCCATCTCTGAAAGGGAAAAGAGAAAGTTTTGGAGAGGCAGCAGAGAAAAAATGGAGGGAAAAGTAAGGGGTGAAACCTTGGTCCTTTCATAGTGGGAGCCTTGCTACTAGTTTCAGCTCTTTCCTGAGCTGGGCTTTGTCCTTTTGAGGACACAGCTGCCCACAGACAAGTGCTGAAGACCACAGAAAATCTGGTCATATTGCTCATCCCAAATGATTTTCCAGGTGGCAATTCATGAATGATGATATCCTGAGGACACAGACATCAGTATCCAAGAACTCCAAACAGTGCACAGGACAATGACAAGAGACACGGGAGGGAAAACTGTGTGGCAATAAGTAACTGAAGTGTTTATGCCATGGGATGGCAAAAAAAGGAGCCACACTTGCAGCAATGCACCTGGCAAACCCCACTCCTTACACACTGGCTATAGGCCCAGCACAGCCCTGAAATTCAGACTGTCATTGTAAATTCAGGGAAGAAAGCAATCCTAGTCATCAGCCATGAGAGTTTGGCAGCTAGGACAGAAACCTCAATGGTACCACTGATGTCAGCCTGAAGGCTTGGAGAGGTGCTTTCAAACCAACCCACATCTGTCCTTCACAAGCAGCTTTCACCAACAGCCCAGTCTCTCTGAAACAACACTTTTCTTGGCTTCTGTCAGAGATTTGTTTGCCTCAAGAAACCTCAAGGTTATCCTCAAGGATAAAGTCAAAATTTTCTCTGCAGTTACTCACTGCCAGTTTATGCTCAGTACAAATTGCAGACCTCAAAATTCTGGATGAATCCAAGGAGGCAAAGTCAAAGAAATGGGGGGGAAAAAAAATGTTCTGGCAACCATCCAGTCACCAATGGAACTGGAGGAAACCCTATCATATGAATCATTTAAAAATAAGATCAGTCTGGACACAACACTGGAAAATGTACCGTTGGGAACAGGCTTGTATTGGCGAGGGAATGAACAGGATGAGATAATCCTGTAGGTCTCTTCCATCTCTAGTTTCTGAGGGCCCAGTCCTCAAGGGACCTCACAGGTTCGGCTCTCGCCATGTCAGATGCTTCAAAGAGCATGAACGAGCACTCAGATAAAGCTAGGATCACATTATCACAGATTAGTAAGCACCTTTGCCAAGGTCTCCCAGGAAATAAGACCTGATCTAAAAAGTGAGAGTGGTTTTGAAAAACACTTGATGAAGGGTATATGAGAAAGCATCTCTTCTTTGACCAGACAGAGGCTGAAGGCTCAAAATCCCTATCTGATACGGTGCCTGTTTGGAGCTGGGATTTTAGTTTAAAGTATTGTTAGAGACAAGGCCCAGCTGTGAAGCTTGGATCTGGAGACAGTCTACTATGGTATCTGTTTGCATCCAGAAATTTGGGTTGAGACGTTATCTGGTCAGAAAACACTGGCAACCTGCCTCATCCTATTCAAAAAAAAAAGCTCTGGATATTGCTAAGTCCAAACATCAATAAGACATCTTTTTGGGAGAAGATGATGGAGTAGAAAAAGACTCTGAGTCTTCTCCCCAGTCACCACTTCAATAAACTGAAGTGTCAAGGGATTGCTGTGATCAATATCAAAACCTTCTCTTCTCTTCTCATTTTCAACTCGCTGTGTGTAAATTTGACTGGAGAGGTGAGAACAGGCTTTTATCTACCAAGGCCATGAAATGAGCTGGGAGATGTGAGTTTTGTGTCTGGTTCTAGTCAACACTCACCTTCCCTCCCAGCTCCTTAGCTTCGCTTCGCAATGGCTTTAAAGGAAGCACTAGTGCCTAGGTTTTGCAAAACACTTGAATTCTCAGCTAACTGGTGCTTTCTCAGCATGGAGTGTTATTGCTGCTAACGAGGAGGACGGAGAGGAACTGTGGAAGGTGGTGCAAGTGGGTAATGAGAGAAAACTAGCAAAGGGATATTTTAGGCTGGAAATCAGGAAAAAATTAACAGTGAAGACCATTAGACTGTGGAATAGTCTCCCAGAGGGAAATGCTGGCAGCCCCACCACTTGAGTCATTTCAAATAAGACTGGACAAAGCACTAGAAAATACACTGTAGGGAACAGCCCTGGGCTGACCTTCAGGGAGCAGAGAAAAGGAAGGGGGAGAAATAGACCATGTGACCTAACAGGTCTTTTCCATCCCTAATTTCTATGAATCTGTTACTGGCTAGTGAGAAAATGTGATGTAAGGGCAGCCTGCAGTGATTGGCAGACTAAATGAAGGTCAGGAGTAATTTTTTGGATGCCTTGAGCACAGTGCGTGTCCCAAGCACTGACCACACTCACTCGGCATGTTTAGCCACCTGGCAGCTCTGCTATAGCCAATCCAAATAGTTCATATAAAATTGAAGCGAAACAGCAAACAACCATCATTCTCAGAAATGTTCAGTTTTCCTGGGATTTCTTTTTCTCTCATTTCCTTTTTTATTTTTTTCCCAGACAAACCAAAAACAAGTGATTGAGTTGAGGTACTTGCTGAGTGAACTCAGCCTGGTCAAGGCTGATTGGTGTCTGGTGGAACCATCGTTGGAAACAAATAAGCATTTACAAGAGGAAAGTCCACCTGCTGTACTTGGATGCCAGCTCAGGCTGCTCCTGGGGCTGCAGACAGCTCCTCAGACTTGATAGGCCATCGTAAACATGGGCTAGAAATCCTGCTTCTGCCCCCACAGACAGACATGCTCTGTCCTAGGCTATCCATGTTCCCTCCTCAGTGCCTTTTTTTCAGAAATGGAAATAAAGCTGCACCTGGAAAGTCTTGACTAGATCTCATTCCCCTACACTGCCAAAAACCCTCTTGTCTCCTGTGATTACAAGTGCTCTCTTGTTCCTGGGCCCGAAGTGATATTCACTGATCCCTATGTGCTAGCTTTGCGTGTTTTGCTGGTGCTGCATTCAGATTGCCATTCCTGATCTTGCCTTGGCCTCTTCCAGATTTGTCTGCTGGAAGGAGGCAGGATGAGTGTTGGGCTTAGCTAATATAAGAGAGCACTCAAACTGGCAAAGGATCTTGATAAAGCACCAGAGAGGAAAGATGGGAAGAAAAAACATGGGCGAGAGGAGGTGAGAAAAGTGGAATTGGCCAGTAGAAGAAAAGGAGGCATGACTAACCAAGGTAAGCAGAGCGGAGAGAGGGGATAATTGCCAGTGGAAGGAGGATCTAGTGAAGCAGTGAAAAAGCCAGAGGTGTACAAGTGGTCGCGCACAGTTGAAATGCAGCTCTTCAGCCTGTGAGGATTTTCTTTGCCCTTGCCCTGGAAGGTTGCCCAATATTATGCCAGCTTTTGTTAAGGCATTTTTATGGCCTCCAAGCAGTAAAATCTCACTGTACTGGAAGCACTCAGTGTGGGACCTGAGGGACCTGCATGGTCCCTGTGTGCAGCCAGCCCGTCGGGCCCTTGGCCTACGCTGGAGATGCTCCGCGGGGAGTCAGACCTGAGGAGGAAGAAGCAACCCCGGGCCCTTGCTGCGCAATCCAAGGACATCCAGGAGTGTGTTCCCTGCTCCATTCCCCATCAAAAGCAAACACCACAGCTGGCTCCACATCACACCAGGAAGCTGATATCCCTTTCCATGGTCCTCAAATACAGACAGGGCAATGAAATTGCCCCTTTGACTTTATGCCATAGGGTGCTTCCCTCTGCCAGTTCACTTTTCAGTCACAAGAAAAGGAAAGTGGGAAACAGGGCAGCTTTACTTTCCTCCTTTGCTTACCTGGCAAAGAATCCACAGGTTTATTTTTCTTACCTGTGGTTTTATTTGTCAGTCCAAGTATATCAAATCAAACATAGGTTTTGGTCTGGATGGACCTTGAAGAGAAAATGATACTTTCTTTCAACATTTTGTAGATCAGAGGAAGTTAAACAATGGCTGTAATTACAGTGGTATAAGCAGCAAGTGATGTGGGAAGAGGGATCAGATGATGACCGTCAAAATTAATTATGTGCAACAGGACCAATTGACCAAAGGCTGCTATAGGAAAAAATGAGCCAATATGCACTGCAACCTGCACAAAATAGAAAGCATACTCTTCAAATCTGGGGGGGAAGAAACTATATTGCCTTATCGTTGATGGATTCTTCAGAAGGACACATAAGGGGATAATGTGTCAGAGTCTTGTCCACCACCTGGTTTTCACTATTTGCTTGTCAGAAAGGAGCCAAAACAACTGAATTCCATATGAAGGCATGACCTAAAGTTCATTTAGTTATTGCTTAAAATTAAAAATGCCAGGTTGTATTCATGCTGTTAGTCTGGAAAAAAAAAAGACCTTTCAGAATCCCTCATGGGAACAGAGCATGAAGATACCCCTTTTGGTGTGGGCCTGTCTTTTACATTTATGCCTCTGAAGTACAAAAGGAGAAGTCTACAACCACACTAACAGTTTTCAAGTTTTTGTGACTCAGAGATCTTTCCCAGCAGAGATCCCGTGGATCTCATCTAGGAAACACACACTTAATGTGTGACCTGTTGGAATCTGCAGAGAAGAGGCTGAAACCCAAATGCTTTACAGTGGGGAAAAATATCTCTTCAGCAAACTACACTTTCAGAGTTACAACATTCCAATATTGTGGTCAGGTTTGTTGCTATTCCTAAGCTTTATCTTCTTTTTGTCAGACAACTTCAACATCTTTGGCCCGCACCTCAGAAAGCAGCTAACACCTGCTTTCACACCAGACATGGTTGGACATCCAAACTTGGGGCTCCAGGGAGCTCATTTGGCACCAGTCTTGGCCCTGTTATTAACTTTCCATGTAGTTTCAGCCAAATCACATCAATTCAATATCCCCCTCCACAGAAGCAAGGATATGATTTCTCCTTTTGGTCATATCTCTGCCACCACAGCTGCTACCAGCACCTCTAATAACCCTCTCTTCCCAAAAAGCCCTCCCCTGGATCAAGGCTTCTCAAACAAGGTCAGGCTTTCACTGGAGAGCACCTCAGGTCTTCTCACGCACCTTCTGTTTTCTGCTCTCGAGCACAGTTTCCAAGCAGGACTTAAATTATGATTCTGTCAGGCGAAGAGCAGGATATGAGAGCAGACATGAATCCCTGTCTGCCCACGATTTAATGAGCAATTCAGTTTTAAACTTATTGAATATCAAACAGGCAGAGGAAGAGGCCACTGAGCTGTTTCCCATGGTGTTCTCTCTATACCTGAAGACAAGGCTTATAGATATTTTGATAGCAAAACTCCCCTTTTTCCTTTTCAGTCAACAAAATGTAAGTCTCTTGCTCATCAGTGAGCTATGTTGGAGCAGACTGTTTTGCATTTGGTAATGAATTGCATACCATCTTTAGATAGAGATCTTCTGGACTCATTTTTGGCATCTCCAAGGAAATATGCTCTCCACCTGCACTCTGTCCAGTGCAAACACCATTCCCACAGCATGTTTCACTGCTGCAGACAGATTCTGCCACCTAGTGCATCCAGATGTGTACTAGCCCCACGGCACACCTGGAACAGCTGCCTGGACCCCCACTCCTCACCAGGGATGACCTTATTTCTCCATAACACCCCTTTCCTTCAGCCACTGAAGGAAAAGCACTCCCACCAGAAGCAGTTTTCTGAGAGATGGACCTGGGCAAATATTATCCCAGGACCTGGATCAGTTCTCAAAAAAGCCATTTTGAATTTCATTTCCATTTAGAAAATGGTATGTCTGTATTTCTCCGTTAGTAATGGCAAGGAGTAAAAGGTGAGACCTCATCACAGTCTGCAGCTTCCTCATGAGGAGAAGTGGAGGGGCAGGCACTGATCTCTTCTCTGTAGTGACAGTGAGAGGACCTCAGGGAATGGCCTGAAGTTGTGTCGGGGGAGGTTTAGGCTGGATATTAGAGTAAGATTCTTCACACAGAGGGTAGTTGGGCACGGGAACAGGCTCCCCTGAAGTGGTCACAGCACCAAGCCTGACAGAGTTCAAGAAGAATTTGGACAATCCTCTCAGGCACGTGGTGGTTCTTGGGGTTGTCCTGTGGAGGGCCAGGAGTTGTACTCAATGATTCTTGTGGGTCCTTTCCAACTCAGCATTTTCTATAATTTTATGATAAAAAAGCAGGTAAGCAGATGCAGGGGCACCCTATTTTGTTCTGCTCTCCTTCTAAGGTTATATCCCTTTCCTCTGGCTCGCTCAGGCTAGCATTCAGCAAGGAACAGTATTGTCTGGTTTTATGGTCTCTTTTGCCCCCTTATTCTGTGGGGTTTCCTCTGTGTCATAAAATGAATGGCCTTTCAGAAAGTCCTCAGTGCTCTAACCTTGCTTCCAGTCGTAGGTTAAGTAGTATGGCTCCTGGAAAAGGACAGAGTGCACAGCCCAAGGCTGGATTAGAGATTGTTAGGAAAACAAAATGGGACTTAGGTATCCATGTGTGGCCTGATTCCCCTCCATAAGACTGAGCTACTCCCTGTGTGTGTGTGTGTGTGTGTGTGTTACACAAAACACACTGTCTTCCTCTGAGAAATCAGGTCTGGGCAGTGTCAGAGAGGGAATACCAAACTGGACACAAAAGATATGATATTTGACAAATTCTGTTTATCAAAGGAAAATTCTGCTTTCATTTTGCAAGAACAGTTTATAAATCTTCAGCCCAGGTTTAGAAGTCTTAACTCTTCCACACTTTCCTCCTCACAGAGCCAATGATACTGTATTCTGACACGACAACCACCAGCTTTTTGCACTCTGTGCTGAACAAATATCCACTTCTTTCCTCATCTCTCATCTCTGGGAGGAAGGTATTTGTTTTCCTCCACAGTAGCAGTATAATGTATTGCTTCAATCCTTCATTAGCCGCCTAATCCAATTCATGTCAGCTTCTCTTTTTTCTGCCCTGTGTTTCTAACCTTGCATCTAGAGAAAAGCTGTCTTTGCTATCCTTTTTTCAAACTGTTGACCAGCCTTGCAAAATTTGCACTTTTCTTCTGCTCGGTTTCTTTTTCTTCTATGCTTCTGATGGTAAATAGCTTCAAACCAGTAAAGAGGCATATGGTTTTTGTATCACTCATTGAATTGACTTACCCAGAGCCTTGGTAGACTCTACACCACTTGTGTGGCTTTTATATAATATCAGAGCCAAATCATAGCAGCAGGTGAGAGGGACTGAGCCCAGAGCAGTGGGAAGGGGGATCCGCAAGCTGCCTTCTCATGCAGTGCCAGGAAAGAGGTGGAGGGCCCCTCTGAGCCAAAGCTCAGCACAGCCGGATGCCAGGGTAATGCCCTGATCCTGCCCCAAGGGAAGGATTGGGAATAGTGGTGGGGCACAGCTGGAGTGGGAAGCAGCTTGTGGTGCATCGCAATACTCCTGGCAGCAGAAAGGACTGTTGCCCAGGTGTCCCCTCCTCAAGACCCTTGCCTACCTGTAGCCCTCTTCCCATCCATTTGTGTTAGTCCCCTGACGCACGGTAGGACAAATAGGAATGGCACAGAGGGGGGCGTTTCTTGCCCCAGGGGGTCAGCTGGGGCTCAGGCTGTGGGGCTCGCCCTCCTCTGAAGTATAGGAGCTGTAAATCCAGAGGGGAAGTGGTTGGATCAGGTGAGGATCCCTACCTCAAATGAGAGTTCCCTCAAACGGCCCATGTCGCTCAAAGCCCTCCTGCCCTCCATTCAGACCTGTCTCAAAAGTTTCATCATTTCCATTCCGTCTCTGGAATCCATGACTTTTCTTCTCCAGCTTCAGTTTTAGACTGCCTGGCCCTGTGACCTCCTTCTGAAACACACCTGCCAAAAAATAACCTTAATCACCTCGGTATCTTCTCTGCAGTTGTCTGTGATATTTCCTGAGCCTGTTTGACACTCGTGGTCTCCAAAAGCTTGCTGATCTCACACTTGCCTACTGGAGTCCTCCTGACTGATCCCAGCATTCTCATCCTCATCTCCTGAAATCCCCTGGCCCCTTCCAGCCCTTCTTCTCTCACAACCCATTCTGCTGCTGCCCTGAAAAGAAATTTTTGCCTACACTGCCAAAAAGCCTTCAGCCATCTCTGATTACAATGGAAAACTTTCTTCAAGCACTCTCTCTCCCAGCTGCAGGAAATCCTGAGGGGGCTATTCAGTGACCTCCATAATGAAATAGGTCAGATTAGATAACCACAATAAGCTTTCCTGGCCCTGAAGGCCTCCTGCAAAACAAATTGCATGATCTAGCACATAAGAACACGGATTAATAAGGACATTCAGGGAGGATGAACCGCGTGTTCCTAAAGCCTTTGAAACTCCAGATGCCAAGAGCAGTCTAAACCTATAGATCTAAAGAGGGAGGAAAACAAGTGTAAGTACAAAGGAGCAATCTATGTAGCCATGATAATGGCAGCATTACACCCGTATCATTTGTTTTGTATTATTAGACAAGTTACTCAGACATCCCGTATTCCCCAGTTTGAACTAGCAAAATGCCAATGGACAAGGAAAAAAACACAAAAGTTTGTTTTCGTAGGAATAATGTGATGACACATTTTTAGCAATATATACTATATCATCAAGCCCTCATTAGACAAGCCAAATATTTTTGTGTAATTTCTGCAATAAAATATGAAAGCAGCAACATTCAGACGGAGAGGCTGGCTTTTGTTAGAGTGGGGCTCCAAGAATAACAGCTTGTGAATTACCAACACCATTGTTTGGGGAGAGAAAGTTGCTTGATATTAACAAATTCATTAAGCCCAAACTGACACGCCTGTTAAAGCAGCCATAAGTCTCAATCTTTATGGATTTGTGTCCCAAACATACTAAATAACACCAATCATGGGTACTGTGTTGGGGCACAGATATGTTTTCCAGCAGATGTTAACAATGATTTATGACTCACATTTCTTCCATGTACTATGGCACTCATACAACTCATTTGTGCTACGTGCTTGCAAGAGTCATTTCACCCACCCACAATGCCAGGGAAAGGCGATTGTCTCCACGGATCAAAGGGAGCGAGGCTTGGAGCTGTTACAGGAGCAGCACACAGGTGTCTGGAGCAGGGGGTGAGGAACACACTCGTCTGCTAAGGCCCACCTCACCAAAGAGGCTCCGAGCCTCTCTGTAATTCATTCCCTGATCTCCCATCCCAAATTATCATCCCGGTGGACAACTGACCTGCAGCACATATCAACGTTCCCTTTTTCAAGAAGGGACCATGCACAGGGACAGGACGTGAGCCCCAACCTAAGCACAGTGCAGGGCCTCAGCACATGGCAAACCTTTCTTCTTTCTCCAGTAGAAACTGCCAAAAGGATCTAGGAAGATGGATAACAATTTGCCCAGGAGAAATTTGGCGAGGACACCAATGTAAGTGTTCCAAGCCCTCTGATAAACTTCATATGATATTACAGCTTTAGGTATGCAGCAACGGTGTCTGACTACACAAAGTTTATTTATTTGCTGCTTGATCTGGGTTTTTTTTCTATCTGAAGGACAGTTTCTCCTTGTCTCCATCTTGTATCTTTGGGAGATCTGATCGAGGATAACAGAAGCAAAAGCTGGTTTCCACAGTATTACCAAGACAAATTACAGCAAAACATGTGGGAATCTGTATTTGAAGTACCCACATTGCTGAACATTCATTTTACTTATCTCCTCCTTTTCCAAAGGAAATGGTTCTGCTTCCACCTCAGCTGAAAATCCCATTTGCACAGCAACTTCAGAAATCTCTTTTATACTGTGTAAGGCGATCATGTTAGACATTCAGATTCAGATCTGGAAGGTAACAAATTTGAGTGAACATCAAGATATGACACCATTATGGTGGAAATGCTCTTTACATTCCTTAAAAAACTGTAAGAACAGTAACAGATATAGAGATATTGAAAGATAAAAGTTTTTACAGAAGCAGCAAACCCTTTTAGGCTCAGGCTAGCCTAGGTTTAGCCCAGTTCACCAAGAAATCTTTCTTGAAGCTCACATAAATCAATTTTAGACAAGGATCATGCTAATTTTCACCTTCTTACCTGTCCACACGTTTCATTTATCTCCAAAATGACACTTCATTGTCAAATAGATCTCATGAGTATTGTAGAGATGTGCAACTCCCATCACAGTTAACTGACATCCTACCACACCATTTATGGAGCACTGTCATCTGGAAAATGTTTCTTCCCTGCAGTAGTTTACAGCCTATGTAGGAGAAAAATGTTAAATCTGGAGTGATGGAGACTTTCAAGTAAGAAAGAAACTCAAGGTTCACTTTAATCCCTATGTCCCTGGGAAACTCAGCTGCCAAGTATCTGTCCTACCCAACAAAGAAAGCCAAAGAAGCCCTACTCCTACATGTCACTGTCTTTTACCACAAACAGAGCTAAGCTTTAGCTGGATTAAAGCAATACTGCACAAACCACCAGAGAGACATTATCAAACATACCCTTAGACAGCATGGAGACTACCATGGCAGGATCAGATAGGAAAGACGGATCAGTGTATTATGCTTTTGTGTAACCAAAGAGTAGTATGAAGTAGCAGCAAATCATCTGTGTTATTCCTCCACCCTCCTCAGGGAGTGCATGTCCCTGTGAATCCAAATCCACTTCCGCGGACCTTTCAAAAAACCCATGGAAAACCTGCTTCCTCCTTGCTCTGTTGCCAGTAACAAAACTTGACCCCAAAGCCCCCAGCCAGCCTGTGGCAACCACAGGACAGTAGTAGTAACCACAACACGACATAGATTTCCGTCATGTTAAGCCTGCCCTGTACCAATGCTGATCAATGATAAGTTAGGTGCTGTGCCTGTCACCTGCATACAGGTGCCCACAAAAAGTCAGTGCTGTATTGACAACTTCTGCTGCCATTCAAAAGAATGACGTGGGACCAAACACCAAACCAGAGTAGCCACCAATTAAAAGCTACTCTATTTTGTCAAGAAATGCTTTGTCTCAATTGAGAATGGAAAGACAAGTAGATAATAAGCCACAGGCCCTTGTTCTGTGAAATATTATGCTGGTAAACACAGGAAAATGTTGTCATTGGAAGGTTGCTCAGGCAATCACTGCCTCTCTGTTGCACTTGTCTGTGTTCATTAAAGCTTGCAGCACAGGATGCTCACTCTAGCTCATCTCACCAGCGTAAACTCCCACAAAATAACAGCTATATTCATAGCGGAAAATAAATTAGTAAATTAGGTGACTTTGTTATTTGAGAGGGCTGAAGACAATGTTCTAGAATATCTCAAGGGCATACAAGCTATAGCACTGAGCTGAAACAGCCCCAGAAAATTCTATTATTTGGGAGTGTGGGTAGAGTTCGTGGTTTGTCTCACACTTTGCTGAATCCCTCCATTTAATCACTCTCTCTTCTTTCAGTCCCACGTGTGGTGACTGAGATCTGGCACCCTGTCCAAGTCTCCCCATCCTGGGAATACCAACCCCATTGGTTCTGGAATCAAAATGACCACACGGCACTTATAACATTTCCAGACAGACATAAATACACAGATTAGTCTTTTCTGCATTTTTCCTCATAAAAACAACAGCAGCTTCGAAGCGCATTGGCACAAGCACTGAGATTAAGTATTGCAACCTGCTATTGTTGGCAGGCTTGCTCTGGCTTCTTCTGCTTTCCCCACCTCCTTGTAATCCTCTCTCCTCTTGGAGAGTAGTTAAATGCTATGTCCATTCATGTCACCACGGAGTAGTTTTGGCAGATGCTTGCCCCAAGGCTGGGATGTTTTTACGAGAACCATTTTCATATTTCACTGTTTGCCTGGCTGATCCTTTATCTGTTCTAACAGTTATACAACTAAACATACTGAACCTTCTGTCAGATGATTACATATTCCATGTTGAATTGCAGGATATGGAAATCCTGCCAAACACAGTCTTGATCTAACTCTGTCAACTTCAGTGCACAGCTAAGAATGATTTCAGACTTTAAACTCCTTCACACTGGTCTTTCAGAATAAATAGAAGCAAATCATCAGTAATATGTCTTTGGTTTTGTGCATCTATGCCTTTCTAGATCTAAAGGCTCCTGTGGATGCCCTTTAGCTACGAGTGATGGGCTTGTATATACCACCCCTCTGTGCGGAGGTGTCTGTTGAGGGTGTTAGAATCCCACAGTCTAAAGCTGAAAGCATTTTGGTCTAGAAGCAGAGGTTGCCAGGCTCCTAATGAAAAAGAAAAGATGGCAGCAGATGGAGTCCTTCCCTTCACTCCTAGCTGTTGACACGGCAGAGCCAGGAGGGAGGTGGAGGTGAGGGAAGGAAGAGCAGAGAGGAGCTCATTTCCCTTCTCCACCTGGCAGCATCCTCCCGGTGCTGCCGGCTCTGGCTGCACAGCTCCCAGCGGGCACGGGCTGCATTCATCTGCTTCCGGTAGTAAAATTCAGGAGATTTTTCAGCTTGCATTTAAACATTCCTGAGACAGTTAGGTGTTTGGGTTTTTCTATGAGGAAGACCTCATCCCTTTTTGAACTCTTGATTTCCCTGCTTCAGGTGGAAAAAAACCTGATCTTATCTATTCACCTATCATTCAGCTATTGCTACTGACTCAAATCATTAATATAGCCTGAGGGTCTGGGGTGCATCTGATCAGAAGTGAAGCAGACAATAGATGATTGTAGCAAGAGTTCAGGAAGGGATTTTCTCCACAGGAGAATCCTAAGAGAGAATGGACACATGGAAAGAAGGAAAAGCAAATGTATGGTTTATGTTTAAAACGTAGCTGTCAAAGTGTTCTGTAACTTATATTTCAAGATTTTTTTCACAGAGTCTCTGAGTCCTCCTATTAATTTTGCCACCTGGACACCTCCCAGACATTTTAGCCAACTTATCATGTGTTTATCTTACATTTTCAGTGCTGTTACTCTGATCACAGCTGCCCACACACAATCAGCATTCTTTTGTATTAAAAGCAGAGAAGGATTGTTTATTTATTAGTTTTTTTGTTTCTGTGTTTTGACAAGTGTGGCAACCTCATTTCCTACCAGTGTCAAAACAGCATAAAAGAGGCCAAATCAAAGGAAAACTCAGTCATAAAAAGGTGGGAAATTTTCAGCAGGAAAGTTCTTCAAAGGTGTCACAGAGAATAGCTGAATAATTGTCCTCAGCATCTCTGGGTGACACACACTGAGTTTCTAAAAAAAAGTCATGTCCTGTTAATATTAGCATTTCAGTTCCTTGGTCCCCAAAGTTGGGGGACCACAAAGCCATTCTTCTCCTCAAACCATTTTTCCCTGCATGACTTCTGTGCAGCCCCTCGCTATCCCAGCTTCTCTGGACCCTAACAGCAATTTCTGCTCACAGCACATTTAATGAGGACTGCATGCTGCTGGCTATTTAGCTGGTTGCAGCTATAATTAGACAGCTGACAAAGACTGGCTGGTTGTGTGCTCTTTTTTTCTGTGATTACATATCATAGTTGGTCTATGTGCAAGACAAAAGATGATTTTTCTTCTTTGTCACTCCCCAAACTCCTCAAGGGAGTTGATAAGAGTACTGGCTGCTTTCTGCCACTTACCTCACTACTAGCAAGAGGACATTGCCATCATTTCTAAGCCAATAAGTGTGTTGAAGTGACATGTAGAGGAATTCAGTCAGTCTCCTGCCTATAGCAACACTTTTCCCTCTTTTTGCAGAAGTGCTGGGGTTTGGGGTTTTTTTGAGGGGAGGGGGAATATAAACAAATATTTTAATTTTTAAATGCTATGCTTCTTGTTTCATGAAAATAGTTGGTTGAACTGCACATCCCAGTGCACTGTGATGTCCTCACACAGCAAAGGGAAGCAGTGCAAGCTGGCAATTCTGTGACTACAGGAGGACAGAGAGATGGGGTCAGGCCCACATGAGAAAGTGTGGACATGAAGATGGCCTGACATAGAACTTTCTAATAATATCTTTCACCTGAAATATTTCTTGATTTTACTCAAACATTTCTATTTTCCATCCAGAAGATTCAATCTTCCCATGAAATAGCCTTTTAAGGAAAGAGGCAATGCAAATGTTTTTAAACATAATGTGCTAGTAGAACACTTGTTAGTTTATTAAAATAAACACATCATCTTTAGTAATCACTCACAGTAAAAGCCTAGACTCAAAGTCAAGCCAGAGCATATATTTTGAGTGAGAAGACGGCATTTCCAAGACAGCTACTTTTCTAATCATAGTTCAGGACCCTATCAGCAACAATAAAACTATCTGTAAAAGTACATAGAGCCATTCTTCATCTCCAGTTCACTGAGATGAGCAAGCAGAGTATTATTACCAAGATAAATGCGTAAAAGAAACTCCTGAAAAATAAAGACTGATTAAAAAAAAAAAAATCAAGGAAAGACTTTTGATCCCTGGTCTGTGAAATCTCTCAGTGAAGGCAATGGAAATTATATTCGTGTTAGGACAAGGTTTCTACCCTACCAAAAAAGGCCATAAACACAGAAAAGTCAAGTGACAGATACTGGCACTCCTCATAACCTGAATTTGCTGTGGATAACACCACATCTCTCCAACCAGAACCTGTCCAGAAAAAGATGGAATTTTTTCTCCCAAGAGAAGCAGAAACCTCCTACAAGCATCATACTCAAACATACAGAATGGAAAGGTAGCCCCTCAGTGGACACTGGCCAGAAATGCCACTGCTAACACTAGGCTTTATTTCATGGCATCAGAGAGTGCAGGAGCAGAAGTAAAGCTCACGAGGCTGCAAGAAAAGCTCCATCCTAACTATACTGTGACCAACCCAACTCCAGCTGCTACACATTTTCTATCAGGTTGCTTCTGGCAAGCGAACAACAGAAAGTAACTTATTCATTTTAGCAGCTACCACCAATTTCTACGTTTCTTCCTCTGTCAAGAATGCCCTGGCTATTGCTTAGATAGCACACGAACAGCTTTCCCACTGTCTCTCCTGCTTCCTTCCACTGTTCTATAATTCAGCACAGCACCTTGTAACGCTCAGAAATGATACCCCAGGGTATCATTCCTAACACCTTCCCAGTCCCCTCCAGCAGCTGCCCCCACTTGCCTTTTGGGCAGACCTCCTCACAAGCCAAGCGGGTTGGTAAAAATAGTTCTCCCTGCCTGCCCCACTTCTGATTCATGGTCCACTTAGGTAACGTCTCTTTCAGCTACATGGAATGGCTGGGGCCTCCTGGACCCCAGGGACATTACATCCTCATAAATAAGGAGATTTATTTACAGATATAAATCAAGACACAACGTTTAGAACATGCTACAGGGAAACAGTAAAATGCAAGGAGAAGGAAAGAAGAATAATCAAAAGTCGAGGATTCTGGCCAAATTCTTCTTAAAATAGCTCTTCCAAGACATAGTGAACATTGTATCAAGCTCACACAGGATCTTTGCTTCTTCATGACTCATTTCACTTGAGCTGCAGAGTAACAATTTCCTCCCTAGCCACCAACTCACATGGCTAAGACTAGGTAGATAGAGCTCAACCTGTTGTGATTGATCAGGCCCCTCTTTAGGGTAAACGATGCATTTCATCAAACACTACCATACATCAAGATGTCAGCATCCAGAAAATCGTCCTCTTTAACACACACTGACCTCCCTGCACACCCACACACACCCGTGCACACCCAGCCCGGTGGTCAGATCATCACCTGCTAGTGTTAACATGCACACAAGCAATTACAGAGCAGACATCTGTTCAGGATGTTGCTCACTGGATCAGCATCTTTGCACTGAGATGGCTGCAAGCCTCTGAAGCATTTATGTTCTGACTCTGTGCTGTCTACTAGTGCAGGACGGTTTATCTGTAATGTCCCTCGTGCTGGCACAGAATTCACTGGTGTGAATTATGCTGGTTCTGATTCAGAGCTAAAGCAGTGATACTAATGGGGGAAAGTCAGCTTTGTGCAGACAAGATGAAGCCTACTTCTTTCATTTATCACTAAGTGGGAATTATGGAGTCCTGGGTGGAAGAAGGTTTTGCAGATTTTCCTATAAACAATAAATAAACAATGTCAATACCATGTTCAGTTTGACAAGACAGGCACCATCTCAGAGAAATCAAATAATGATTTGGAAATTAAAAACAAAACACAGGTCAGTTACAGGGTCTCATCTCAATTATACTAAAGTTTTAAAATGTTCCTCAGAATGAATGCCAAAGCAAAGTTTGAGTTTTCACTGTGATTTCTGAATACAGACTGACACAACTCCCTTTGAGGGCACTGGTAATATCTTGAGATCGGCCTCCAAGGTAATTAAAAATTAAACTGGACAGTGGTTGCCAAGAGGTGGTAAATGCCCTTGCCAAGTCCCTGGTCCTCTGTCCTGACATGTTGGTAGCAGAGGAGCAGAGCCCCGGCCATGACACTGCAGAGGTCATCATGCCCCAGGTTCTGCACCTCTGCACCATCACACAAGTGCCAATTCTTCCTGTGTCCATCCGCTATTAAAAAAAAGCAAAAATACATTTCAAATGCATGTGAGCTAGACATTACTCTGGACTTCACCATGCCTGACCTCAGGTGGCCATGAATAACCCATGGTTATCCCAGCATCTTCATACATCCAGCCTAATGGCCCCTTCTCTTGTGGGCTAAGAGCCAGGCAGAGTGGTGTGATTTTCAGGATGGGCTATGCAACGTGTTGAACTTGGACCCCTTCTCCGTGCCACTGTCACTAAATATTGCAAATAAGGGGAGAGGGATTGGGAGGAGAAAGACAGAGAGGCAGAGAGAGAGAGAACAAGCACTTTTATGTAATACACACACAACAAATTTTAACTGCACGGTTGTCTAATGTTGCCCACACCAGCAGCTGGAGTCCATGCACCAGAGCTGGACACAGCAGAGGCTGCACCCCGCTGCAGCACAGCCCCAGTGCCACAGCCACAGCCCCTCAGTGCCAGGCGGGAGAGCAGCACACATGGCACCCACGGGGGCACCCACTCATCCCCAGGCCGCCACGGGGATCAGGCTGATCCCAAGTTCTTGGAGGCCTTGAGGCCACAATGGAGAGTGCCGTGGGGACGTGTGTTTGCCCCATGCTGAGGTGGAGGCGAAGTGGGGAGCCAGTGCCGGAGCAGCTGAGCTGGCTGCCGCAGAGCCCCCAGGGTCCTGCTCACATTCAGTGTCTGTGCCATATCCTTATCCTGAGCAGATATTCCATGCCTCCTCACCCCGGCCATGGTGCAGCAGTGGCTGAGCTCGCTGGGCTGCCGTGGAGCCGGGAGCAGGGCGGGAGGAGGGAGGGATGGCCGACACTTCATTCAGTGATCGCAGCCCTCCTCCAAGGCTCAGACTTTGAAACAAGACATTGGCAGGACTGCTCAGAGAAATGATTTCATCCGTGTACGAATTAAGCCAAAGAACACAGTATTGTCCCTTTGGTGTTTATTTTAAAATAATTATTACATGTTCCCTTTTCTTTCAGGAACATTAAACACGATGCTGCACATGATTTTGTTCAGGAGGGCTGCAGATGGCTGCGACGGGGGAAAGTCGGTGGCAAGTACAGACGTGCACTATGGCAAGTACTCAAAAATGAACTCCTCATTCCCTTCAGCCTGAGGAATGCTGAATTCCGATACCATTTTGGGGAAATGAAGATCAATAATAGCTAGCAGATTTATTTGGTTGTTGATTTTTCTAGTGCTGGGCCACCAGTCCTGTTGTATTTTTACTGTTTAAATCGAGAGCAGACCTTTGCAACCAAGTGCCAGCATTTGGTAGCAAGAAAGGCTTTCCTCAAGCAGCTGTCCTCTGAAAAACATGCCGTGGTTTGAAAATGTGGTTGCAAAATGTGGACAATGTGCACAGGAGTTATTAATGTTTGCAAGAAAATGTGCTGCTTCATCTCCGTTATGGTCATTAACCTCAGCTGTGGTTTTGCAAGCAAAGAATTCTGGACTCATTCTTAGAGCTGAGATTTGGATTTCAGAAGCAGAGACACAGGTAATTTCTAGAGTTCCTCTCCCAGCTACAATACGAACATATGTAGACACTGGAAAAAGACACCTTTATCTTAAGGGACCTAGCACACAGACTGCAGAAGGAATTTAAAACAGGGGTTTAATGTCAGATGTTTCATATGGACCATATTTCTCACAGCGAAAAGGGAATTTATACTTTCTTTTTTTCTTCTTTTTTTTTTTTTAAGGGAGACAATACGCTGTCCAGGAAAACAAAGCAAGCCAGCCAGCTCTACGACCATTTGACTGGGAGACAGCTCCAGAGTCATTCCAGTACTGGCAGTACAGCTAAGCCAGAGTTCTCCTATAAGCCAGATGACACACTTGGAAAAATATATTCCAGAGCTTGTTATCCATCCCCTGCACCTGCCAAATTTGCCCATATGGGACCATAGGTGTTGGCTCAACCCAAGGAGGAAATGGATGAGAAAAGGCAGCAAGATGAAGAGTATCAATATCTCAAGCAGTGAGTATCATCAAGCCAGTGCTGAAGTTGCTACAAGCCAATTTCTGATGAAAGGATTGTGATCTTCAGAAAGTCCAGTCCAAGGAAGAGGGTGCTTTTAGATACTTGCATGCATGGGCAGATATTTAAAAGGCCAACGTATAAAATGCCAATCCAGCTTGGGATGCTCCATTTTCCCACATGTATGAACACAATAGTTGTGAAACATTTGTGGGCACAGGTGCTGGAAAGCTTTGGTGGCACAGGGCCTCTTTTGGGCAGTTGACCATTAAGTGATTCCCCAAGCACTGTTAACATAACTCTCCTTACAGTGGTGTGAACAGGCCAACGCATTCACCCCAAATTCCAAGCTGCTCCTGTCTGGAAGTTGTACCTCTGTGCTAGTGTAGCAGGGTGCCCAAATGAACCACCGCACTGAAAAGCAGGATATATGATCCAGAGAGCACTGCAGTATTAGCACGGCTGTGTGACTTCTGGAGCCGAGACCAAAGGGGCTGAGGGCTCTCTGAACCACACAGATGTAACCAGGGAGGAATTTGTTTAGCACCTGCACAGGTCTGATCTTTCTTCCAGGACAGTGAATTAAAGCAGAGTTGTCCTTGACTAAGTGCAACATACCTGAATTTCAGTTCCAAAGGCTGGCCCCAGGCTGCTGGCTGCAGATGAGTCAAATCCTGAGCAGCACACGGATCAGCACTATATTTGTCATTTGGAAAAAGCTTGGGAATTTTAGCATCAAAAGTACAAAAGCCCAGCACTTGAACAGGAACAGCATCTCTTACACTGCCGGCTTGAGCCATCCAAAAGTTGCAGACAGGTTCCCATACTCATGAACTTGTCTTTAGCTAAAAATCACACCGCAAGATATGATTTTAATAACACATTTGGGGTTGATTGCATTTGCTGTCTAGGGGGTTTTTTTACCACTAGGGTCTACTTCCAAACACTTCCACAACAGGAAGGCTCAGAATGTGTTATTTTATGCTATTTTTCAAATGAAAGCTGAGGTCTTATGCACTCTTCTAAACTCCAGGAGCTGTGTTTTTTAAGGCACACACCAAATGTCAAGGGACTCACAATAAAATCTCAAGAATTGGCAAGATTGCCTTTGCTGGCTTTGGGGAATGAGCAGGTTGTTGTTGGAGCCACACATTAGAGGGAGACACGCTCACATGTTCTTAACCAGTGAACTGTGCACCGAGGTATAATGGCAATCCGCCCAGCACTGACATAGAGCAACAAGAACAGGATGCACAAAATTCCCAGGCCTCCTAAGCTAATGGAGAAGCTTTGTTAGTTTCACTAACAAGGGAACCAATGACATAACCTGTCATAAACATGTTGGGGCCATTATATACACAGACATGAGATATATTTAAACTATAAAAACCCATTTAATAACCAAAAAGACAGCTGCGTAATCTGCACATTATACTCACAAAAAGGAAATAAAAGTAAAATGAACTGGAACATGTGTGTCTGGAGAGAAAAGGGGTGAGAGAGGACCGAAGACCACTCAGAGGAATCTAGGACTTACTTTAGCAGGAAAACACTCCTATCCTCCATTCTCTCTTGCTCTATACAAACCCTATTTTTACAGGGTTTTTTGATAGTTTTTTTAATAGAATTGCACATACACCAACAATGGGACAATTTTCAAGTACGGAGGGTAAGCTGGGAGCAGGACTTTTTCTCTATTGACGGTGGAAAACAAATGTGTTCTCATCTCTGTGTCCAAACGATGTGGGTACTATACTATCACTCAGGATCCAAGGAGCACAGTGAACTAGTCCTTAACTTTCTTGCATTGAAGTGCAAACACTGACACACAATATGGCAGAAAAGAAAGGGACCTGCTCTCTTCATCTATCTCTGCCTTTTGTCTTAAAGGCATTGTAGATTTACGTGCAACAGGAAAACTGACTCAAACATATTTAACTAGGACTATGCTCACAATATATTTGGGGTATGGAGGTTTTTATAAATCATATCACTTATGTTTTGCCATCTCTATGAAGGACAGGTTTAGCTCTATAATAACTCACTGAGGTTTTATCAGGATCAATTTACATTTGTCAGATGCTCTGCAGTCTTCAAACAAAAGACAGAAAAACCAGCACTGCAACAGTATTTCATCTTTTAAAGGTTATGATTTATAGTCCATAGAATGGGAAGAAGAGGCAGTGGAGGGGTGTATTTCTCTCCCAGCTGCAAGCACTGATCTTCTCAAGAGAGGAACCAATGTACAAAACTCAGCAACATGTATCCTTAATACTAAAATAGAGATCGAAAAACCCCTCCGAGGTGCCTAAATGTCTGTATCTAATTTATGGGTAATTTACAATGGAAATAGATGATTTAAAAATTTATACAAATTGTATCCTTGCACATCAGGGCAGATAGATAGTTTAACTACAAAATAATGAACATGAAGTGTCTCTTGTGAGCTGCCAGGTAGACATTTTGATTGTCCAGATTTCATTAAACTCAAACCAGAGAGAGCTTTAAGTCTTCCAAACATTCTTTAACTCTATCAAGTGTGTCAGTGCTCTGCAGCCGATGACAATGTATTTCACCAGAGTTGCCAAAAAATTGTTTAATTTTAAGCGATGCCTGTACTGCATTACATTCACAAGTTGAGCCAGTACGTAGGGCACGATCAGCTCCACAGAAGAATAAACCCATTGCCATGTTTTCTTTGCATCCATAAAACCAATTTCACACAGCCATTCCTTAACCAAGGAGAAAGACGACAAAAACAACAATAGAACCCCTGTAATGTCCTTGTCTCCTCTAGCCCTCAAGTTAGCATTGCTTTTCCCAGCTTTGCCAATCAGACTCAAGCGAGTGAAGAGTTACAGAGAATGTCTGTGCTGCCAAGAGCTATTTCCAGTGGACTTTGATCAAATGATGCTGTAATCCCTAATGGGAAGCATACTTCATTTATAAGGTATTCTTTGGTGTCATTCCCAAGGAGCAGGCATACAAGTTTTTGAGCAGCAAAGCTCTTTCCCTGCAGAAAGTCTGTTTGAGGGTAGCACTGCCGTGGCCAGCGCAGGTGTCCAGGCCTGCCCATGGCCAGTCAGTGTTAGCCATTGGTACAGTCAGAAAAGGCCAAGGGGGTCAGAGGCAAGGCTTAGCTCTGGAATTCCCTCAGCCACAGGCCTTTACCTGGGAGCAACAACAAACACACAGCAGTGCGCTCCGATTTTATCTTTTCCAGCGAGGAACATGACAGCAGGCTGTTCTGACATTTGTACTTTCATGCAACTTTGTTGAACTTAAGAGACTGGGGTTGTTCAGAACAGTATTTTATTTTCCCTGAAGGCTTATTCTGAGACCAAGGACAATTAGCTCACATTTTAACAAGGAAGCAATTAAAGTGCATTGCGTTCATAAAAATGATTTATCATGCTATTAAATTAGGATGAAAATCATCAAAGTTCATAATAGCCAAAGAAAAACAAATATAAATTAGCTTCATACTCGGCTCATACCCCGATGTTTATCAGCCTGAAACGCGTGTATTTATTCTCCAGTGCTGCTGTACAATTTTGTCATTGTGTCTGGCCATTTGGAAAACCTACCATTTTCACTCTGTGCTGAATAGCAGCCCTTTAAATTGAAAAGGCCTAGACAGCCCTTATCTGCTTAAAATTTCCTCAAAAAAAATAGGCTAGGCTTCTAGAGTTAAAGGCCTTTTGGGCATCCCAGGAAAACCAGGCAAACCTGCTGGAGTCAGGTGTAGCACTGGACACAAGGAGAGCTCCTTGCCACCCAAAACCCACTGCTTCTTCCATTTATCCATTTGTCCATGAATTTACAAAAAAGTCTACTCTCATAAATAATAAAAAAACTATTCCTTGTTATGTACCTTCACTTTTTTGTTAGGTTTTTTTTCACTGTTTTTACATTCAAACCAAAAAAGGTTTTTTTCTAAAATGTCAGTTTCAAACCAGTACACTTTGGTCCCATTTTCTTCCCTAGCATATGTGGAAATTGCAAAGATATCTATTTATTATGAGATATAAATATGTTAATAAGTCCTTAAGAAAAGAAGAAGCAATGAGAATATGTCCCAGTGGTAGCAATATAGAACCACAGAGGAGTCTTTCTACTACTGGCTGCCTCTGTGATACTAAGAAAAGTTATCTGTGCCTTTGTTTTGTTGGTGAAATTACATCATATTAACTCCTTTGTAAGACTTTTGTCTGAAAAATATTTGGGCACTTCTATAAAGAAGCATTATGTTCCTTTAGGCAAGGTTTCCCAAGCAATCAGTGTGTCCCTTCCACACCAGTATGCACGAGCCCCTTGTAGCAGCTTTCTGCTCTTCACTAGCATCTTTCGTAAGAATCCTTCCGGTGCCTCACTGCCAGCGCCTCAGATTCTGACCAGAGAGCATCTTCAAAGTCTGGAAAAAGCTGCATCCCTGCAAAGGTCCAGTTTGCACAAAGTTTAGGGATCCTGCCGTGCTATCAGAGGCTGTGAGCCTGCTGGCCCTTCCTGAGGTTACAAAGCAATGAGAAGATACACCTAAGAATTACAAATAAGGCCTCCTGGGCAGTAAAATCATCAGGAAAAATCTATCCCTCAATAGGTAAGAGCCAGTTCAGATAACCTGCCTTCCTATCCTAAATTTGAAGCATGTGGGAAATTGAGCGCCTTACTTATTAATTGCTGGAAAGATTCCTGGTTTAGATGTCTGAACTCCATGTCAACAACAGAGTTCCTTAGCGATTTAATTTAAAGGAATTGTTCATCTACTAGCTACGTGCTAAACTGATTTGCTGAATAGGGACCTGTGTTTTAAAGTCATAATAAATTTCTGTTACTGTGGACACTGTTTCCCTTACTATAACTTGGTAAACATTTATTTATTAAAACTTGGATTATGTAATTTGCAAGTAATTTTCATAGGTTCCTTAAGAAGGCTCCTTCATGCTTGAAAAGCATCATGCATTATCACATTAATGCAAAGAGAGCTAATAAGAGCTTAAGTACATCTGTTTTCTAGAAAGTAAAATTTAAAAAAAAAAAAAAAGTGTTTCAATTCCCCATTTCCTTAGCAAATCATTCTTACTTTTTTGAAAAAGGGAAGCATTAAATGCTCTGTCTCCATGATGAGTTCTAAATAGATATTTTCAATGAATTATCCTGATTGAGCTGCCTGTCAAGATAATGATATAAATTGCTCCTTCAATCTACATTTACAAACTGATTTGAACAACCGCAGTAAAGACTCAGACAAAAGTTAAAGGAATCTGATGCAAATCAGCAGTGAGATTAGTGTTCAGATCTCCTGTCACAGACAGGCTGTGCTGCAGCTGAACAGACTCATGTTACAGTTTCTTTTCTGTTTTGCTTTAGCTTGCTTATTTCAGCTCTGTTTAAATTTTAAAAGTATGAGTGGCAGGCTAGAAAGAGTGTTCTGAGATAGAAAATGAAATATTTCCAGAACTTCAGGTACTGCATCTTAAAAACTTGCATTCACCAAATGAAGGACTGAATTTTACATGTAGGACTTGCATTCAAATGTTGAAACACACACCAAAAAAAATGCATTTTAGAAACTAGAAATTTTGGAGTACTTTACATGTGATATGGGCATAAAAGGCAAAAGTATTTCTGGTCTTATTAATGAACCTCAATCTCATATAGAAAATGTTATTTTTAGCTTTTCACTTCCCTGCTATAAAAAAATACTTTTTTACTGTGTTTAGTTTAATTTAAATAACTTGATCATTAGAGTGATCCCCATTTTATTTCGTTTGTAGTTCAGAGGATTTAGGTGTTCTAGTACCTTTTAACAGCATGTTCCAATACTGTTTTACCTTCTCGATTACTTTACAGCCATTTATAGAAGAAAAAGGAGTAATGATAATTTGATATAAATTTGCAGTATTCATGTTCTGAAAAATGATTAGAAGCCTTGAAAAATGTTGACATACCTCACTGTTCTGTTTTGCTCTGGTTTAAATATCAGTGTATTTATTAAAGCTGGTTGGAAAATTTAATCACATATAATATTTTCTTTTTCATCAGATGTGAATTCTTTCCAGGTTTTTCAAGACTCTCATTTTTCTATACATCTCAGAAAATCTGTATTAAATGAGGTAGAGTTTATTCCAAGTTATCCAGTGCATATCTTCAAAGAAGTATATTATGCATATATCTTTTAAAATAACTTATTATGTAAGAAGTCATTAATATAGAATAGCTGGGGAAAGATTACTTTAAAAAATGTTGGTCTTTTAAAATGCTATGTGAGAGAGATTTAATGAACGTAGTGAATATCCTGAGTTATAGTTCTATAGTTATAGTTTGTGCAGTATTTCATCAGATTTAACTCTTGAGGTTATTTTCTCTGTTTTTTTTCATGGATACATGTTATCTGTTGTTTTCCATAGCCAGAAACTAATTCCTGAAGGGTAAGATTTTTTTCTTTTTGAACTTGCTGTGTGATACATGATTCTCCACTGCAAATAACTCGTACGTGTAGTGGAGAACCATGGACGTGTGGATGCTCAGACTCTGATCTCACAGCTCTGGGCACAGAGGAGAGACGGCTGCAGCCACCCGCGGCTCCAGCACACGACCCACGTATGGAGCTGCCACAGGAGCAGGACGAGCTCCGTCCCCTTCAACAGCCAGCTCAAGGTCGGGGGAGTTTTGGGTGCAGGGACTTCAGAAATAACCTCACAGGTGGTTCTTAGGCATTAAGAGCTGAGGGTATCCCCTCCTTCCCCAGCTTTAGGGATCTAACTGAGACTAGTTTGGAGTGCAGTCACTGTAACTTCCGAGTATAGTCCTGGAAGAAAGACAAGCTTCGTCTCCACTTGCAGAGCAGAGCAGAGCTAAGACTGGACGCGATGTCTGGAGAAGCTGACCTCGTCTGTTGACTGCTGTGGGAGTGCGACCTGAGGAGATGCTCACTAAGGCACTTCCAGAAATTTCCGACAGCTCGGCAGAATGGATCCAGGAATAGAAGTACTGCAAGAAAAGTGGCACAGCTGGGTCATGGATTTTGCCAAAGATGCTTATTATAGGAGTGTTTATATAATTTAAGCTTGGAATGAAATCCTGCTAGACATACACTCCATTATTTTTTTTACCCTCTGAGCAGATTTCCCATCAATGTCTGTGGTGGTAACCCAAGGTAAACCCTTGATTTGTAAACAAACAGAAGTTGAAGTACATGAGCAGTCCTTCTGAAGTCAATGGAGCTGGCTTTTTCAAGAGGGATTACTTGGCATATGTGTAATGAGCAGGACTTCAAAATGGTGATGCCCAAGCAAAGGCCAAAGGCTTTGAAAAGAGAGAGGCAGGAAGCAGAAGCAGTTCAGTTCCTCTCGGTGAGAGGGGAGACAAATGATTGTAATTGCTGCTTGAAACTGTTCTTGCTACCCAGGAAGCTGCCAACTGCCTGCCATTGCCTGAAGTTGCCCAAATTCAAGGAACAGGGGAGAATATGGCCAGTCATTATAATCATTTCTAACTTGCCAAGGGAACTGAACTACTACAGCTTCATATGGGCTCGCACCAGAAAAGAAAATACTCTCAAACTCCTCAAAAAATTGCTCTGAATTGCTATTACATCAATGGGAGTTTCACTTTGGAGCCTTAATATTCTTCAAATACAAAAGGTTTTGTGCCACATAGAAATTATATTATCAATGCACTTTTCTGGCAGCACAAAGATATGTTTGTCACTTCTTTGCATCTCCTTCATTCTAAAATATGACTGGAGCCATGGGGGAGGAAGGCCATCAAGAGACAGATCCCATCTCAAGGCTACCCATCACCTTTTTGCAGCAAGTAGAGCTTGCTAAACCCACCTTCCTCTAGCCTGAGGAAGGACACTCACCTTGACAAGTATGTTCCTCATCAGGCCATTGGGGGGTTTGTTAAGCGGCAAAATCAAACAATCCTTTTTCATGTAGGCTGTGCTGAAAAGTGACTTAACTTTATAAACTGGGCCCGAGTCTCTCTCAGTCATGTTTGTTTTCTGTCCGTGATCATTGCAGGGGAGGGAGGAGAGTGAAAGTGATTCAGCGCTTGGAGCCTCATCCAAGACTCTGCACAGCTTGGATCACCGTCATGTTGGGAGGCAGAAGGATGACAGGAGAATCTGCTAGCAGAATGCCTGAGATTGTTTGTCCTTGCACTTAATTCACTTTATATTTCCTCTCATGCCAACACTAGCAGCAACCAGCAATTTTGAGACACTGGAGGTTTTGTGTAGCTCTTGGACATTGTTTTGCTTCAATTTTTCCTCTCAGTGTTGGACTTCTTTTTTCTCTTTTGTGATATATGTGGTGGTTATGGAAGGTGTGCCTGTGAAAACAATACTTACAAAGGGTTCTATTCAGTTCACCCAGGAATACAACAGGAATTATACTGAAGGTATCCAGCTATTGTAAAGTCATGGAATAAATTAGGTTGGAAGTCATCTGGTCAAAACTTGTACTCAGAGCTTCAAAATTAGATCAGATTGCTCTGGGCTTTGTTCAGTCATGTTTTGAAAATCTTCAAGGATGGAGATTGCACAGCCTCTCTGGGCAATCATACCAGTGGTTAACCACTGATTGTGAATGTTTTTTCCTTGTATTCAGTCAGGATTTCCCTTGCTGCAGATTGTGACTATTGCCTTCTGTCCTTTTGCTATGAACATCTGAGAAGAGTTCAGTTCTATCTTCTCTGCAACCTTCCTTTAGGCAGCTGGACACAACAGTGAGTAGATGCTCCTCATGCTGAGAGAACCCAGATGTCTTGACCTCTCCTCCTATCTCAAGGAATCACCATTTCCCTCAGCCTGCTGGCTATGCTTTGTTTAATACAGCCTAGGGCACAGTAGACTCGCTGGCACAGGGGCCCACTGAGGAGTTCTGTCCCATTTGGTGTCCACCAGGACCCCTACAGATGTCCTTTGTTGCAAAGCTTCTTCCAGGCACTCAGTCACTCCCCAGCCAGCAGAGGTGCATGGGGTTGGTCCATCCCAGGTTCAGGACCTCACATTCCTTTTTGTTGGGCTTTCTGAGGTTCCCGTAGGCCCCTTTCCCCAGCCTGTCATGTCTCTCTGGATAGCAGTCAAACCTCAAGCACACTCAGTGCTCCCCTCAGTTGGCATTATCCACAGAGGTGCCTGCCAGGCTGTCACCCGGGGCAGTGGTGAAGGTGTTTGACACCATCCATCCCAGTACCACAGCTGAGAGACACCACTCAGCACTGACCACCAGCCAGACTCCAGCTCATTAACCACTCACCTCCAACCCAGACAGATTTTCAGCCACCTTTGTATTCCATGTCTCCCGAGTTTAGCTACAGCACCTCTCTTGCCTGTGAACATTAGTGTTGCTCTGTGGTTGAGGAAGCATTGCAAAAATTCGAGTGTGGAGATCAGAGGCAGGAGAGCTGGGCTGTTTCCCAGTCTCTGCTGTGTGACCTTCAGTAAGTGGCCCAAGCCACAGAGACCAGATGCCAAATGTTGTTTAAATAAGTCAGCCTATACCAAAGATTGTAGATGCAGCTGCATCTGGGGCAAAACTCTGCTCGTGAGACAGCTGAACTAACATCACTGCCAGCAACAGGAGCTCATGCCCAGAATTAATAAATAAATTAAAATCAAAATAATTTTTTTTAAAAATACTTCTGTAAAGATATTCCTCTCCAGCATCTAAATCTTAGCATAATGTTTTAGGCTCAAGCTTAAGTCCCCCTCTCTACAAAATAGTGACAAAATAACCTAAACTCATATGCTGCAAGAGTGCCATGGTGCCACTTCAGTGTTGCATGTGATTTAAGAATAAAATGTGCAATCAGCTATAAAACTTTGAGTGCCACAAAAAAGTCCCCTTGCAAGGTGATTTCAGATGAGGAGCAAGCCATGGCAGTGACTGGATGATCTCTTTGAAGGCTGCAGCATGCAGGTATATTCACAACCTGCTGTATTTTGAGTACCAAATAATATCAGATGAGAAGAAATTCACGTCCAGTGCCAAGATGCACAAAACTTGAATAACTTTAGACAGCACCATGGGATGTCGCAAGGGCTACACAGGAGCCAAACTGATTAGAGCAGAGGTAGGATCAGAAATCACCTGCAGAGAGAGAGGCAAAAGCCTCCCAGCCACTCCATTGCCAAAAAGGGCCTTTTTCTCACCATGTAATGTCTCCGGAACATCATTGCCATCATTTCACATTAGGATTCAGGGAGGGGGCCAGGCATGTTTGTGCATGGCTTGCTATCATGCATCCTTCTTTGCATGTGTTTTCTTCACACATTGGTGACGCAGGGGAACATCCCAAACAGGGACAGCACATAGTACCTGTGAGTAGGCAACAGCCCTTCTCTAAGCCTCCCTCCACCTTACTGGCCCACTTTCCTGACACCAGGAACTCTGGGTTCAGCCTGAAACCCCATGTACATGCACTGAATGAAGCTTCAAAGCAAGTTGTATGGATACAACATAGATAAAGCTCTGTATCTGTGGGGGTTCCGGTGGATAAAAAGCTGAACATGATGCAAGAGTGCCCTTGCAGCCCAGAAAGCAGATCATGTCCTGGGCTGCATCCAAAGCATTTTGGGCTCCAGGCCAAGGCAGGGGATTCTTCCCCGTGATTCTTCTCTCATGAGACCTCACCTGCAGTGTTGCATCCAGCTCTGGGGTCCCCAGCACGAGAAGGATGTGGATGTGTTAGAGAGGGTACAGAGGGAGCCACGAAGGTGATGAGAGAGCTAGAGCACCGCTCCTATGAAGACAGGCTGAGAGACCTGGGGCAGAGAAGGCTCCGGGGAGACCTCTAAGCAGGAAGGTCTCCAAACAGAAAGAGACCTCCCAGTAGCCTTCCAGTACTTAAAGGGGAAACTTAACTACTTGAACTATTTATCAAACAGAGGGAAAGCAACTTTTTACACTGGCAGATAGTGATAGGACAAGACAGAATGGTTTTTAAACTAAAAGAGAAGAGATTTAGATTACATATTAGAAAGAAATTCTTTACTGTGAGGGTAGTGAGGCACTGCAACAGGTTGCCCAGAGAAGCTGTGGATGCCCCAACCCTGGAGGTGCTGAAGACTGGATGGGGCTTTGAGCAACCTCATCTAGTGGAAGTGCCCCGGCCCAAGGTAGGGGCTTGGAACAGGATGATCTTTAAAGTCTCTTCCAACCCAAACCATTCCGTGATTCTGTGACACTCAGCGCAGTTTGTCCCTGCCTGCTGACACACCTATCCCGAGCAGGGATGCTGTCTGCCCCGAACAGGCAGGGAAGAGGAGCCCCAAGGAGCCCCAAGGACCACTGCGCAGCCCCTGGGAGGTTGGAAAAGGGGGATACACTGCTCTGACAGCGGTGCCGGCGGCAGGATCCCGCTCCCTGCCCTTGCCAAGGAAATTTCCCGGGCAAAAATCCCGGCACAACATCCATCAATGTGCCCTGAGCCAGAACCGATCGCGGCGGGCTGCGGTGCCCCGATCCCGGCGCTGAGGGACGATCCCAGCGCTGCCGCCGGCACGGACCGCGCTCATCCATACGGAGGGGAAGGGAGACACCTAACGGGAACCGGCGCTGAAAGCGGCGCGGCCAGCGCGGGGCAGGGCTTTGGGAACGGCTGGGCAGCTCCCCTCTGAACACTGCTTTTGGAAAGACATACAGCCAGGTAGGCTGCTGTTCCACCCCCACACCAAAAAAATATTATGTCTTTGGGTGACAGCAGCAAAGGTGCACTAGATCAGCCTGGATACCTGGGGAGAATCGGCATCAACATTACTTTCCTCAAGAGAACCAAAGGACACTGCATCTTGCTCTCCCCTTCACTGTGGGCCGTGAGCGCCACGTGCTACTGAGAGGTGGGGAGACAGGTCCCACAGAACACGAAGACTCAGTTCCTGTAGTGCAGCACTAATTTAATTCACCAGTTTCTGACGATAGAAAGAGCACATAAGGAACCAGTGACATGAGGCAGTGACCTCATAGATCATCTTCCCAAACAGACCTCCACTCACAGGGAGGCTGAACCTGGTGAGTTATAGATAGTCTCGAGTTACCCAGAAAACATTCCCTACTAATCCCTTGCAAGGGTCCCTGGCAGCAAGTACTGTTCCCATTTTACAGGTTTTACATCCCCGAGGGGATGAGGGGGGCTGCAGCTCATCAGACTGATGGAAACAGCATTCACCCCCTGACAGCAACATGACAAGAAGAATTAGCCAGTGAGGCCAGGCAGTAGATCACCTCCAC
This sequence comes from Dryoscopus gambensis, assembly GCA_013389985.1. Taxonomy (NCBI): domain Eukaryota; kingdom Metazoa; phylum Chordata; class Aves; order Passeriformes; family Malaconotidae; genus Dryoscopus; species Dryoscopus gambensis. The sequence continues at coordinate 78,234 of WEIT01039890.1, forward strand.
AGCCACACAGGCAAGTGTGGAGAACTCACAGAGAAGAGAGCAGCCATGCAAGCCACCGAGTGAAATCGGGAAGAAACCTCACAGATCACTGTTAATGACAGCTGCTCAGCAAGGAACAAAGTGCTTCACACTGGTCATGGGCCGAAGCCCATGGTTGTCCGCACTGGCCATCATCTTAGACAGATGTACAGCATTAGCTTGCCAGGGATTTCAAGCTTTTGTAGTCCTAACCCACGTTGCGGTAACCCGAGACAGGAAATAAAAGCGACTTCTTGCCAGCATTCCTGGATGCGCTTCAGGGTAAAAGCTGTCTGCTCCTCTCTGGCCAAGCTGTGCCTATAACTGTGTGACTCTGGGGAAGCACATGAGTGTTTTTCTGGTGAAAATGTGACTCAGCAAGTTCTGTGCTCAGCTGGATCCTGGAGGCAGCCGTGGGTGTCTGAGATGGAGGTGAAATACCACCAACAGGCTGATGACAGCTCCATAGGAAATGGCTGCCCTCTGGTGCAGGTACCTGTGGGGAGCAGGATGGGGGATGCCACAGTGTGTGGCAGAGAGAGCAGAAATGCTGTAGAAAGAGATGGAGATTCATATTACAGGTATTAGGGATAGTCAGGGAAAAGGGTAGAGAAAGAAAGGAGCACAGGGCTCCTCTACAGGAGAACAGGAGAGGGGGAGGACGTACTAACGTATGTCCCCTTAAGAGGGAGACAGGAAATTATGCTGATGATAGGTCAATACCTGTTGTGGAACTGACTGTAATAAGCATATCAACAAAATACCTAACTCTTTAATACAGTCAAGCTTTCTTCTTGGTTCCTGCCAGTGAAAGGCCTGTCACCTTTAGCACAGGACACCGGAGTTAGCAGCAAGGGGAGACCCTTGGCATGCCCAAGGTGTGGGAAAGGTTTACTTTTGTTTAAATCTTGCTGAAATGAATCAAATTTAAGCAAGGGCTTAACTACTGCACTCAATAGAAATGTTTTCTTGAATCAGGCCCTTCATCAAGAAATGTTAATTAGATGTATTTCCTTCTGAAGACATCTGCCGGTGAGGACAATTTCATTATCTCTGAGATGCTCAAATACAGTAGTAACAAGGCTCCATAGTCACCTGGGCAGGCAGAGTGCTGAACCTCTCAGATCCCAGTTCTGCTACTGCAGATCATGACAAATAGTGGTTTGTTTTGGTTTGTTTTTTTAAATAACCTCCTGTTAAATGCAGGACTGCTCCTCATGAGAAAGATGACAGTCCAGTCTTGGGATTCAAGCTCCTTCATACCAGGACTTAACAGACAGCTCTGAAGACCACCACTGTGCTCGTGTCACAGGCACTACAGAAACATACAGTGCATGATCCACCTCCTCCACCTGCGCAGAAAAAAATTTGTGTGCCTTCAGCGGAAAATAAACCCATGCTGTCAAATACCAGAGTGAGGTGGGGGAAAAGTCAGACAAATTAAATAGATGGATCAGATTCCAGCATGCCCCAAAGGTCACTCTATGGAGGGTCTGCTGGAGGGAAGGTGGGAGCAGTGTCACTCCTCCAGGGAGGGTGCCAAGCTACCAGTGTCTTGATGATTAATCCTGGGGAGCAGGAGGCAGTGGAGAACACCCTGCCAATTGTAAATGTGGTGATGGGGCACTGGGGGCATATATATGCATCATTAGTCATCTGCAAGAATTTTGTTTTTGTAACCTCTGCATTTTTATCTGTCACTTCGAGCAATAAATATGCACTCCCGCCAGTGATTTGACATTACACTTGCTTTGGATGGTTGCCTTTCCCAAATATTAATAGTAACTCATTGTGGACACAGCATTGGTATTTAGTTAGATCAGACCAGCTTCTTTTAAAAAACAACTTTTCGTATAAAGGGAACAGATGTTTTTAATTTACACAAAGAACAAAAACAAAGTTCTATTGTTCGGTTATAGTGAACACAAACATTACAGACACAGAGAAATTAACACCAATTGCATGTTTAAAAAAAATTAAAAGCCCATCAAGGTACAGGTCTGCTTACTTGTGCTTTTTCCACCACTTTAATGATTTAGTGGCATGCAATGATAGCAACTTTGCTTTTTGGGATTAATATGCATTTGAGTGTGTCATGTTTTAAAGATAAAAGCGGCATAAACACAAGGACAATTTCTAAACACACATTATAGAGACAATAATAATAGTCATTATAATATTTTTATAATAACAGATGAGGAACGTAAACTCTCACAGCCCAGAGCATAAACGAACTACTTGCTCACGAGGATAGGAAGATATTGCCTCTTTGAGCTGATTTTTCTGTAGTTCTTCCTTACAGGTATATTTTCCCCTGCACCATCTGCACAGAACAGTAAGGCCTCAACCCTCTGAAACATGGTATGTGCCTATGAAGACTGACAGACCAGTGGCATCAGGGAGGTTATCTTGTGCCACGGTATGAAGTTCAACCAGAACTATTTTTATAGGGTATTTTACCCTGGGGATTCAAGAGCCTCTTGAATGCATTTACAAGCTCCTGGTGCATGTGGGTGGGAGCAGAGCTCAGGCTCACAACTGTGCCAAGGTGACCAAGCTCATTCCAGAGCAACAGTGCTACCCTGCAGGTGGAGGCCACTTGCACCTCTCTGTCTCACAGAGTATTTTCACCCTGAGAAAATACTTCTCAGAGACAAAGCTTAACACCATTCCCATTTGTCACCTTCTGAACCCACAACCAGGTTATCTAATTCTCATCTTACTCCATGGCATATCTCTTCCTATGGGGAAGCATCTCTTCTATCATCTCCTTGAAGACTTTCTAGAGGCTGTCTCTAGTTGAAGGCCTTAACTCACCTTCTTGGGCAGCTACTTCTAGGTTTAGAAACACTGACATAACAATATTTCTATCTCTATCTCAGCTTTGCCAGTCCTGCAGTTGCAAGAGGACGAGGAGAGCACAGATACCTTATACTGACTTTTCCCAACCCAGAAGTATAAGCAAAGGTTCTATGTAAGCAAAGACTGTTGCTCAGAGAAGTTGTGGATGCCCCATCCCTGGAATTGTTCAAGGCCAAGTTGGATGGAGCCCTGAGCAACTTGATACAGGGAAAGGTGTCCCTGCCCATGGGCAGGGGGTTTGGAAAAAGATGATCTTTAAGGTTACTTCCAACTCAAACCATTCTGTGATTTTATGATTCTATGAATCTGCTTTTGATACATTAAAACAAGACTTTGCCCCATTCCCTCTCCCATTGCTCACTAGTTATTTTTTTGTCCATAATGGGTGCCATATTATTCCATCCCACATTCAGACTAAGTATCAAACTATGAGGCTTACTTCAGGTCATTACACAGGACCCAGAGGAAAAAAAAAAACAACACCAAAAATATCTTTGCACTTTAACCAGTTGTAGAAATAAAGTTATCATTAAAAGACCTGGGACAGAAAAATTCAAAAATCTTTTTCTGTAGTGTTCAGGTAACCTGGGGATTTCAGTGCCACAGAACAACAGACACAAACACCATGACTCAAAGGGCTGGAGCATTTTTCCACCACTGAAAGCAAGCCTCACTGGGAGAGGTGCTGCTCCAAGTGGCCGGTTTTAAACCTTCAATCACATTATATAATACAAAGCCCAGATCCAGGCCCATGCAGGAAAAAAAGAGAAACCAAACATTACATTCAAATGGTACCTTTCAGCTCAAAAGAATCCAAGCCATGAATCATCTTATCCACCGCAGAATGCCATCACCTCAAGGCTGAAATGCAGCAGCTGTTTATTACCCTACAAGAACATTAAGATGGGTGCTCTTTTGCAGCCAAAATAGCAGGGAAACCCAAGTAGACAAATATAATAACCTGGAACACACAGGCTTATCCTCCCTACCTTTATAATGAGTACCAGAGGAACTTTAGGGACCACAAGCAGCCGATGCTTCCAGACGCCCAGTGCTAACAATGCTTTCCACAGTACTTAAGTGATCCTTGGAAGCCAAAACCGTTTGACCTGGACATGCTTTGCTTTGCTTGGTTGACAGTGAGGCCAAGAACTGGCTATTGCACACTGACCACAATTTCTATGTCACATCCAAAGTCACTTCTGTCACATTTAGCACCACAATTAATGCCAGCAACACAGTAATCACGATGGTCTGAGTTGTCCAAAGATGCAGAAATTTGTCTCACTGCTTGTGGCAGCTAACGGCAGCTGTGTACCCGCCCTGACAGTTGCCTGCTAATTAATAAATTGCGATCACGCTGTCTCAAATATGGCTCCCTCAGACCTTGACTCACAGTATCTCTAGGAGATGCTACATGTCTCTTGGAAGTGGCTTATCAAAATTGGAACTGTTTGCTATCCAAATATACTGAAGTTTTCACTCAAAATTCAAAATCTCATTGTTACACCACACTCATCACTGTGGTATCTGAGTACGGCCATTTCCAGCAGAATTCCAGCCCCAGCTGGATTCAATGAAGAGTCACTCGGACACAGAGTTAATGCAGGCCAGGATCATGCAGCAAGTCCTGCGTGGGCTCATGAGAAGTTGTTGCAGAAGCTGGACTTCAGTTCCGACTGAATGAGAAAGGGTCTTGTGGCCAAAGGACATTAATTAGGAGATTGCTAAAGCCCCAGGGCTCCGCTCCAGAGCACTCACTCAAGATGTGTGCCACTGTTCCCTGCTGTGCAAAGTGAGTGAGTCTGGCAGGGCAGTGGTAGGGGTTCTGCTGTTAGTGCACAGGTCCTCTGAGAGAGGAAGAGATCACAGTGATTGCACTGTGTCCTGGGAGGGGATGTGCCCACAGGCTTTTGTTTATCCCACAGTGGTGCAAAGTGTGCTGCAAAAACAATCTCAGTTCTACAGCACAGCTCTGCTCATGCCTGTGAACCAATGTAAGGTAAGAACGTTCGGGCAATGGCCCTAAATAGGGACAAGAAGGAAATTGAGCCCTGGGTCAAAATGGCTAAAATGTCACCCTAAGTCTCCTGTACTCTTCACCCCATCGTGTCTCATCCATGCCACACAAGCTGTATTTTTAGCTCACCAAACCTCTCAGCCTTGCTTTCCTGGGTCACTTGCAGTCCTGGAGGAACAACTCCCATTAGGAGCAAAGACTTTCCCAGGCAATCTGCTTGGCCATTTACAGACCTGCACATGGTCTGACTGATAGAGAGATATTGCAGCACTTCTGAAAACAAGATGTTTTCAACAAAACACTCTCTGATAATCAAATAAATCAAAGGGCAACCTAACTGGATCCACAAAAGCAAAACATGCAGCTGCCAAAGTACTGCTGTTATCTCTGGCACGGCTGGGTCACTGGGACATTTCACAGAAACAAAAATGTATTTCCTGGGTAGACCCAATTAAAATACCTCTGGGGAAATGTTTCATGTGTTCTTAAAGACCTGAAGCCAGAGCTACCCAACTGGCCTGTAAGGAACGAGGATACTTCCCAGGGGTTGATGGAAAGTACACCCTCTGCTGTACTCATTACAATTAGGCTCAGCAGCACCCTCTGACCTTGCAAATATCTGGCAGGAGGGTGCTGTGCCCTCCCAGAGAGAGGGAGCTGCCTCCCGCTGCTGGGAGCGAGCTCTGATAACATTTGAGGGCACTGCAGGATTCTGCCCAGGTGTCCTTCCACAACAGAAGCCACTGGCCTCTCCTGGTCCACACACAAGGTTTGGACAAGAGAGCAAAATCTGTGAAAGGTAACCTGTACTCCTCCTCCTGGGTCTGACCAAGTTCCATCTGCATACCTGGGTCCGCTTTACTTCACAGGGAGGAGGACTTTCTGCCCATGCACAGGTCTCTGGGGACGGATGGAGGCTGTGGGTCACTTGCTATGCAGGTAACAAGACTTTCATTTCCACCTCCTTAATTTTCCATTTCGATCTTTTATTTTTTTCTCTCTGTTCTCCCTATTATTAGTTCATGTGCTTATACTGCAGGATCTGGCTGTTTTTCTTGCTGTTCTGGCTGGGACAAGGGAGGCGGATGGCTCCCCCAGGTTGGTGAAACGTGATAAAAGCAGAGTGGGGAGAGAGGCAAGGATGACAACTCAGTTATTTTGCTCGTAACATGATGTGCCTCTTCTCTGCCCTCCAGTCCCACTGACTCATCAGCTCTATATGTGCTCCCACCAGGTTTTGTAGAGAGCAGTTGCCGCTCCAGAATTTTTTGGATGAAACTGAATAAACTCTTGCTCCAGGGAAAGTTCTTCCAGCTGGAAATCTATGGTGAGTTACAAGTGGCAGCCCTGAATAACATGAGGGCTGGGGAATTACCTAAGTGATCACAGAGTCTGCGATCTGGATGCTGCTGCCATCTACTGATAATTGGTAACTCACCCCAAGGAACCTGCAGCACATCCTCGCCACCCTGAGCCGGCCTCTCCCACCTCAGTTTGGCCACTACCCTACAGAGGAGTAAAGCTGATGACTACAGCCACAGTCCCCTGTGCCCCGTGCAACTACGGTGCTGAGAGAGGAGAAAGGATGGTCTGAGGAGGAAGGACTGACATTCGGCTTTCGTCCTTTCCTCTGCTGAGCCCTTACATGTGTCTAGCAAGAAAAACAAAGGTGACATTGCAGACTGCATATGTCCTGAACAGCATAATGACAACAGCAGTGTAGGCTGGTAATACCCAGAAAACACACTCTCAATGAGTGCTGAGTGAGTGCTGCAGCAATTAAAGGACTTTGGAGGGTTTTTTTTATTTCCTTTTTATTTATTTAACACCACAATGGCATTTAAATACCGCAATTCAGAGTGGAAAAAGGGGTTCCATTTTCTGAGGAAAACAAAAATCTTCAGAACCAAAATGAGAACCAGAAAATGTTCACATCAGATTGTAAAAAGTATGTGATTTCACCCCAAACCTAATTAATTTCTCTTGAGATCAGTGCACTTTTTTTCCTGGGTTATGTTTTTTTTCATTTGATTTGGAGGCAGAACTGAAAAAATCAAGTACGGAAAGGGTGTGGGCAGAAGGGATAGCATTTATGAGAGTAACTGATACTGCTGGAAAGAAACAGACCAGTCTTCAGGCACAAAATGCTGTTTGTTTCTTCCAGCTCTATCAGTTGGTCTCATAAAAGCTATTCCTTCTTCTTCCAAAATTATTCCCACTTATCTCCTGAGCCTGTCCCAGCTGCAGGCATACATCTACTGAAACAGCAGTCCTCGAACTGCCCGGCATACAGACATGACAGACAAATCTAGAGATTTCAGTGGCAACTAGTTAAACCCCATCTATTTGTACAGATTCTTGTGTCTCACTCAAGACTAAAATAGTTCCTTAATCAGAGGGCAGATAATTAACAAAATATGATGTTATTAACACTACCATTATCAAGAGCTGAGCATAACCAGCCCCTGTCACGTCTCTTACTTGGCTCCCCCGTAGGCTTCACAGCCCACAGAAAGGAGCAGCAAACCTGATCGATATGTAGAAGTGCCCACCCAAAACAGGTCTGTGGCCACATCCTTTGAGCAGAGTGAGCAGCAGATTATCACAACTTGATGATTTTTAGAAATGGATGGGCTTAATAGCCCGTAACTCTTTTCTAGAGAACAAAATCAGGGTGCTTCAGAGAAACTCTCCATTATACTTCAAGGTGGCAATGGCACAAGCTTCTGGATGCAAGGAAACAGGCATTGAAGTGCACATTATGTGTGTGAGCTTGAGTCATGCCAGACTGTCTCATGCACTCCTACACATGCCAGCACAGTGTCACCAGCTCCTTAACAGCACATGTCACTGGAGAGCACCCAGCCCACACGAAGAAGAGCTGTGTGAGAGGGCCTCAGCACCACTCTGTCCTAGGACTTGCCTTGAGCTTTGTGTCCCACATATCTTTCCCTTTTTCTGTAGATCCTTATTCTGGCCCTGTTCTGCTGGATGAGAACCTAGCATCTCGCTGTGGCTATGTCCTGTCAGAAGACGTGTGGGGCAATCCCGTCTTCCGCGCGTCAGTGCTCGGCTGTCACGTGGCCAATGAGGTAAGGCCCAGACACAGGCTTGAAAACAGCTCAGGCAGTACATCTTCTCCAAAAATACAAGATTGAGATAGTATATGGCATTCTAATGGCATGTTTTGAGAATACTGAACTCAAGGAATTAGTGTTGGTAGTGTGGTGTAGAAATGAATAGGCGATGGCTCTCTGCTGTGAGGTTTGTTCAGTGTGACTGACATGGGATTTCCTCTCTCCATGGAATGACACTTATCCTAATGCTGCTGAGTAGCTGCCAGTTCTCAAGCAGATCCTTGTAGCTGCTGATTTGCCAGAGAGTTTCTTGAAAGCCTTTCTGGAAAGAAGTAGGCATCTGCTTGAAAAAGCAATGTTTGTAGTGTGATTCTGGCAGATCATTTCCTGGCTTAATTTGTATGGTAATATGCCTGTTAACACATGCCTAGGAACGTAGATCACACACGTCTATTAGACCCAGATTTGCCTCACGTAACTTTAGCCATCTAAAAGATAATGTCTAGTCTAAACTAGTTGTTTACTCTCCCACAACAGCCAATGGAGAGAAGCAGGCATCTCCGGAAGGTGATTCACCCCTTCCAAAAATACATGTAAAAGTGTAGCCTGGATTTCCAATTTCTAAATGTTAGTTGAGATGAAATGTACCCAAAACCAGAACAAATCAGAGCAGAAACTTCATTACTTGTCCATGTTTAGTCTGGTTGGTCCTGGAAGCGCCACAGAAAAAATATGGTAAAACTTTATAGGCAGAGGTTAGCTAACAGGAACGGAGGTGTGCAGTGTGCTGTGCAATGACTTGGATTTCCAGGCTGGAAATTTCTTTGTAAAGGTTTTGCCTTTTTCTTTAGAAAAATACACATATATGTCAGGCAGAAGGACAGTCCATGGCTTTGTGTGTGGCTCCTGGGGAGCTGAAGAACCAAAAGGATTTTTTACTGGAGGTAGTCTAGTGTTAAACACTAAACAGCATTTGTAGGATGGATCTGAACTACTTATTTTAAAACAAAAACTCCAGTACTTTCTCTCCATGCGGAGACACACAGAGTCACAAATGGGAGCAACGTGAACCTCACAGTAAGGTAGGTCAGATCTTCCCTTGAGCAGCTGCTCCTTTATAGTGCGGCAAGAATAGTGCTGAGATGGGGTCTGAGGCAAAGGCTGAGTGCTGAGGCAATGTTCCCGACTCCGAAAGACCCTGCACACAAACCATTTCAGACAGAGTGGTATGTAGGAGGACCTGCCACTGCAGCTCTCAACCTGCTCTATCATTATAAAACACTGTCAGAAACAAGATACGGGGCTGGATGGTCCCATGCAGCCACTCCTGGAACCTTCCACATCATCTGCTGAATTGCCTGTTTTTCTTCTCAGGCAGATGAGCTGTTTTCACTGACAGTGAACATCAAGGTCTCCTCATTTTCCAGCATGAGGGCAGCTGTCACCTATACCTACCCTATGTACTGCTCCTACGCTTCCTGGGCTTCGAGAGAAATTGTGTGTGAAGGAAACTACATGGAGGTAAAAACTTTCCCCACTGAAGGCAAGGCTACATCCAAGCTCCCTGCCAGGCACAACGACCTCCCCAAATTCCTTTCAGAAGTTGATTGTACCCCATGTACCAGGCATAAAAGCAACCTGCTGATATTTAGCAGTGTGTAACTGCAGATCTGATTAGTAACACATTTACATGCCATAGATATTTTGGATGCAGTGAAACTCAGTTAACTGTACAGATGAAGTAAGGCAAGCCTCTGCAAGCAAATCAACAGAGAGGCTTAAGGCCAAGCTCTTAAGCTCATGAGAGTACCCTTTTCTCATAGTGCTGCAGCATCTGTGAGAATGTCATGCTCATATCTGACATAATAAAACCTAGAGTTTGCAGACCTGCATCTCTGCTGCATCACACAACTCACAGGACATGACTGTGAGACAGGACCTGCCTCCTGCCAGGTGGTACAATTGGGCTGCCCAGCCTGCTGCCATCACCTACACACCAGTGTAGAAATGAGGCAGTGAACAAACCAAACTTCATTGCTTTCTGTGCACGTCTACAACAGGCAGGACAAAGAAAGCATACTTCTGCTAGAACTCAAGGCTGTGCAGTCATGTCTGGGTGTCGCAGCACACTTAAACCATGGTACAGATGTCTGGGGCAAACACTGACTCCACGCTCAGTGTCCTCTGACTCTGTCCTCTGTCCTTGTCTCACTCTGCAGCACGTGTAGGCAAGACTTACACCACAGGACCTCCCTCAGGTACTTAGGGATCCTGCATCTCCAGGTGTTCAGCCTGCATGGGAAGAGGGAACCAGTCCTGTTAATGCCAATAACCTGCTTTCCTGTATCTCCAGTGGAGAGACCCAGATGTCCCTGAAAGTCTCCAGAGTGGAATCTAGTTTACAGCTTACTAGATATGAAGCAGGACTTTAGGTTTACCTGGTTATGCACAAAGTATTCCCACCACTATAAATGCCATGGTTTTAACTTTCATTTTAAGGCCACATAAATTACTGCCATCAAGAACCTCCATGGAAACACTTTCATTACCTCCAGGGAATGCAAATTGCTAAATCCTGATAGACACTGCTCCCCATGCCTGTAATGATACTGAAGATCTGTTTGCTCCCACTGCTCCCAAAGAATCTCCTGTGTCCCCAGGTGTCAGTGAAGACTGATGTCCCAGCCGTTTCAAATGACTACACCGTAGCATGGATGTCAGCACTGCCAGAGGTATGAAGGGGAGTCTTTCCTAACAGTTCCTAGCCTGCCTCTTCTCTCTACTCTTATGAGTCATTCTTGGGGCATAGCTCCATCTCTGAAAAAAAAGGGAGATGACAAATTTGCCATCAAGTACTGAAAACCTCCCTAGTATTTTTAGACCTCTAGACTGCAATAAGACATTTAGGTGGGAGAAGAGAGTCATATGCTTGTTCCATTAGTGGAAACTGGGTTCAAGACAAACAAAGGTAGGTGGTTCTTCACACAATGGGTAGTGAAACTGTCAAACTCATCACCAAAAGATGTTGTGGCTGCTAAAAGCTTACTTTATCCAAGGAGAGTCTGGAAAAGTTGACTGAAGAGAATAAGTCCAATAAGACATATAAAATACAAAGAAGCTACAGATAGCTCAGGAGTCACTGAGATGAAAAATATTTGAGCCTGGAAAGAATGAGTGGGAAATAGTGACTGGAGCATCTCTCTTATGCTGAGGGAGTTGGGCCTGTTTAGTCTGGGAAGACTAGGAGAGAATCTTACCAATGTACACAAGTGTCTGAAGGAAGGGCGTCAAGAGGATGCAGCCAGGTTCTCCTCACTGATGCCCAGCAGTAGGACAAGAGACAGAAAATGATCCCCTGGAAGTTCCACCTCAGCATGAGGAATAACGGAACAGATTGCCCAGAGAAGGTGTGGAGTCTCCTCTGCATATATTCAAAAGCTGCCTGGACACAATCCTGAGTAACATCCTCACAGGGACCTGCTCAGTCAGGGAGGTTGGACTAGATGGTCTCCAGTGGTTCCTTCCAACTTTAACCATTCTGTGATTCTGTGAAATATATATGCTTGTCCCATTTTTTTCATGTCTTACTTGCTCCTTATGCCTATTTTCGTTTTGACTGTGCTTCCAAATGGCCATCATTTCAGGTACAGGCATTGCTCTCTTCTCATCTTTGACACAGTGTGGCTACACACTATAAAAGGTAGTCTGTCATTTGGCCTCTGGGCTGCTCCAGCAATCAACAGACGTAGAGACAATCAGTTTCTTAACAGCACAGGCATTTTGTCCACAGTGGATTTGTTCAAGGCCATGCATCAACACTTCTTCCAGGCCTGCTGGAAGACTATCTCTCAAGATGCCTTAAAGAGCTCTAGACTTCCTTATCTTTACACACACACACACACGCACACGCACACATATATATATATATCTCAAGGGTATTTCTTGCCCAAGATGAACTAGTAGTGTCCAGTATCATTCCAGTTATTCCCACTTCTAGCAGGAAAATAGGCGCTACAATATCATAGCTTTTTAAGAGACTTTGGTAGACCTAGAACTGATGTAGCTCATCTCTCTCTTGCAGACTCAAAATGTTGCATACCAGCAATGGCAACTGATGTTTGTTTCTCCATCAGGGAGAAAGAGAATAACAGTAAGTGATGCAGTAAAACTGGGCTACAGCTTCAATAACACCCTGTCCAGAGTGTACCTGCGAGCGCCCTACCACAGCAACGAGTCTGACGTCAGCGTGGTGAGTTGTTGATCCCAGCCAGACACAGAGCTCTGCTGTTCCCACTGCCTCTCCAGAACATCAGCTCTCTTTTTCTGCCTGGGTCAAACAGGTCAGTGGTGTAAATATGAACATGGTCACTTCCACTTCCATGTACAGGCAGCGGTGGCTGCTTTTGCTGATTGACACAACTGTCTCCTGTCCTGTTGGTAAGGATCTCTTCCTTCTTTGCCACCACCTAAGGATAAAAATAACCACCTAAGGAGCTAGTAGAAAACACAGTCCTCCTATTCTCACTAAGAGAAGAGGTTTACAAGCTTCCCTCAGAGAACCATGAGCTAAGAGTCTGTGGCTTTAGTCCCAGACAAACACGGTCCCTGCTGTGACACTACATTTTTTGTGTTCCTGGTGCAGTGTCATGCCTTGTCTCTGGTTTCTCAAACCCCCACATTAGATGCAGGGAACTGGAAACAAGTAAAACTGCTATAGAAGAGCCAGGGAGCCTCCCCTGGACTAATCCCACAGCCTTGGCTCTCCTCTTTCATACAACTCTATGCAAGGCATGCAGCTCTGCATCCTTGGGACTCACCTAGTCCTTTTCACTGGAGAGGCAGGACTAGCCTGGCTTTTTGCAGAGAAGTGGTGGGTGCACCTGGCTCTCACAGAAGAGTATTAATGTGAACAAGTGATGAGGAAGCACAAGGTTTTAAGTTGTCGTGACCTTGAAGCCATGTTGTGGTTTGACACTGGCCCAATGCCAGGCACCGAGAGTTGCTCGCTCACCCTCCCCTACCACAGCTGGACAAAAGGAGGGAAAAGAGGAAAAAAGGCCTAACAGAGGTTTTATGAGTGAGATAAGGAGAGCAGGAGAAATATTTCAAGGGCAAAACAGGCTCAACCTTAGTTGCTAAGTAAAACTTATTACTAACAGAGTCAGAGAAGGGTAATGAGAAGTAAAATAAGCCCTTAAAACACCTTCCCCCACCCCCCCAGGCCCTCCCTCCTTCCCACTGACAACACAGGGAGGCAGGGCAGGGGGGGTTTGATCAGTCCATCACCAGGATTTTCTTCCACTGCTCTGGGAGAAGAGTCCTTCCCTGTGAGGCCGTGGGGTCCCTCCCAC